>JAUIMM010000091.1:11925000-12432500 GCA_031769625.1 Taudactylus pleione | reverse complement strand
ACAGAAGTGTGCACATTATCCAGTATATTGTTCTTACATTATGTATCAAAGGTGTACAATACTATAGTAACAATTCTAAATTCCAGAAAGCACATTATCTCTTTCAACCTTACATTTATATATTTACATGTACATTTGGTTCATCAATATTATATTAAAAAGCAAACAGTAGTGAGGCAATCATTTCATATTTTTGCATAAAATATATAAAGTAGCTGGAAATAATGAGTAAAGGCATGCTGATACACGGGCAGGTGGCCAATCCTGTGTTTTCTTGACATACTGGCCCTGCTCCACCAAAAAGGGAAAATATATAGTCTTTAAAAGCACCCACTTATTTCATATATGATATGTTAACTTTGAGAATTTAATATCGGTGGATTATGTAGTTGTGAAAGAAATTATTTCAGTGCCATGGAAACGTTTTCTGGACACATTGATAATTCAAAAAAAGATAAGTTTCAACATTTCCAGATAAGAGTTATATTATTTATATGTTCTGTGTTTTTTAAGGCCCTGTGAATGAGAAGTAACAGTCATGCATCTGACATTTACCATTAACAGAATAATCACCAAGTTTTGCGTAGCAGTTTAATTTATGGTTGGTTCTACTTTTTTCTAGCAGTTCAGCAGCGGCTACTTGTCAGATCTGATACTGGGCCAAACATAATTGGTAGGCCACGGTCTTCCAATCAGAAGCAGTCTGTCATGTCTGTTCCAGCATTGGGTTCTTCGGCTCTCAGAGATGATCAGGAGGTGATTAAGCACAGGTATTAGAAACCAGATAAATTAATTAAGGAAACCTAGTGTGGTAAATGTGGGAAAGAAGGTGATGATCCCTCAGTAATTACAGTGGATTGTTCTGCCAAAAGACAATGTCATTGAAAACTGCTAACTATTTAATGATTTCACAAAGACAAAGAAGATGACAGGGGACAATAGTAGCTAGCAATCTACCTGTGTCAACAGTACATTGAAGAAATAAGCTTATCTTCACAAACTTTCTCTGTTTGTCGGGAACAGTTTGAAAATCCTCATAGGAATGTGTGGTTGTTGGTTGTCTACATCCAAACTGCATCTAGGTAACTGAGCTGGCAGTCTCTAGGACCTGCCAGACCTCAGCAGAACATATGCTCCCTGTTGGTGCAACTTTCCTCTTCATTGTTCCTTCTTAATGGATGTGTCCCCTGAGACTCCCATTACTACAGAGCACATAGAGTACTGCAAGTGTACTATATCACCAGGGCCGGCTACAGGGCTAATAGCACCCTGTGCCAAAATTGGGGCATGGCCTAATTACCATGGGCCATGCCTCCTTATGTGACATTATCTGAGGGGTGTGCCTGCATGGCACGCCTCCAAATAACATCAGGCTGTGGGTAGCCTCACTAGCTGGGCTTCCCCCAGTCCTCTCACAGCACTGAATGGATGCCGTGCGCATGCACGCAGCATCCATTCAGACTACGGGGTCCCAGCACCGCCGCACAGCTGCGGCAGTGAGGTTCCCCAATCCACCAATTTGACCACCCATGGGCCATTTCGGCTCATGGGTGGAACAGCGGGACAGTACTGTCCCACTGAAATCAGGATGCTGGGGAAGGGTGCGCCCTCTTAGGGTGGTGCTCCTGTTCAACTGCTCAGGTCAAACACCCCTAGAGCTGGCCCTGTATCGCTACCATAGAGGGGTATAGCCACACTAATCACCTGGGTGCTTGTGATTATACCAACAGGTGCACTGCAATGCCCAGCAATACCCTTGCACTGCAAGCTGCTCTAAAGAATTACTGTACCTGCACATCCATGTGTCTCTATGTGACATATTGTTTCAACTGGTTAAATAAATCTACGACCTGGTTAAGCTATACCACGTGTGGACTGACCAGCACCAACATACTGTACAACCAACTTAACACCATTAAACACTCTGGACAAGTACATTGTCTTTAAAATGGACAAATATAAAAACACCCAGGGGCTTATGTAATAGAGTGCGAGCTGGCACCACTGCGGGAATTAATTCGAGTGTTCCCGTATTTTTAAAGTGCCAATCATTTTAAAGGCAAAATCAGCTTGGAACTTGTCCACTTCACTGTGCATTACTATGTATCACAAAATGGTGGCATATGCACTGGTATGGTATCGGTGGGCAAAATTTGTTTTTTTCTTACAAAAAGCAGATTTCACCTATTTTGAAAATTTGGGTACATTTTTTTTTTTATGTGGAATAGTATTATTAAAATATGACAAAGGTGTGAAAAGTGAGCACTTTTCTAAGTCCTGAAAAACACTATTTTGAAAACTGGATGAGAGGAATCAATTCACTGACTCAAATTGCTAATTTCTGTAGAAGAATGATTTCCAAAATTCACCACTACTTCTGCATTTTATTCATATTTTAAGGATATTTTATGTAAATATGGTTTTAGAACTTATGGGATTTTAGACCTCTACACACAATTGTGCAGGACCCACAGCCCACAGCAACAGTTTCAATAATGCCTAATAAATTGTAATAGGGAGTACTGCACATGTTAAACTGATTGCATTAAGAATGTCCTGTATGGTGAATCATATTTATATTCAGCAAATAAATACAGTAAATGCTTAAAATTGTTGTCAACTATTTTATACTAGTTGCAGACCAAAACTGTAATTTTCCTAATATTAGAAATTATTTGATTTAGTCAAACAAATATTGAAATAGGTGGCTCAAATTACTGTCATATAGTACATACCTGGTGCAACTGAAAACTGTCTGTCCCCTGTTTTCCAAATGTTATAAGTTTTTTTTTCAGCCAAACAATGAATAGAAAAGTGATTGTCAATGATGTCTAAAAAATATCCTTATTTTACTCAAATACTAACTAATAAATAATCTTAACTATCTATGATGATCTATAGGGTGGAGGGACATAATGTCATACTAACTTACAGCAAGAACAGTAACAATAGTTGGAAAATTTAAATTGAATATTAAATTTGCAGGACTTGATCATTTAAATTTGCTGGTTTGGGCTCAAATCAAATTTGAAGCTGTCTCTGTGCATATAAAACTGCAAATAAAGATGGAATAAAAATAAAAAACTGAGTGAAAAGTCCTCCTTTTGTGTTATATTGACAAACATGGTTCCACCATCACAGGTAGAAAGGCCCAGTACTTCTTACTGAAGTATATGTAAATGTCAATTTTTAAGTTGCTATAGTTTTAAGCCTAGATAGAACTTTATGCATGAACAGAGATAAAATCCACCAATTCTAGAATGTTTATATCTTTTGACTTAATTCCTTTTTCCAATACATAATTTCCTGATCGTTGTCCAAAAATGCACCATATGATCTTCCAGCATTTAATTTGTTTCAGACTCATTAAAAATGGTTGCAAAATAGTTTTGAACAATCTACTTAATCCATAAAAATCTATTTATAAAACACTGTATACTGTACATAGTCAATTAGTTTTTTTTTCTTATTTTTGACTTTTAATACATATTTATGTTTAAAAATAGTAGTTAAAAAGCCAATGTTGCTACACATTTCTATTTATTTGAGCTCTACTTTACTGAAATGATAATTTACTGTCTACAAAACTCTGACATTTAGGGGTATATTTACTAAAGTGAGAGTTTTTAGAAGTGGAGATGTTGCCCATAGCAACCTATCAGATTCTACTTAACATTTAACTAGAACCTTCTAGAACAGGGGTGGGGAACCTTTTTTCTGCCGAGGGCCATTTTAATATATATATATATATATATATATATATAGATATAACATTATTCGTGGGCCCGGTGTAGCCCATGCCCCTCTGTGTGACATCACATGGGGGTGGGACCACAATTGCCGGTGATTACAGCAATGCCTGGAGCATCCTGAAGATGGTACAGGGAGCTGTAAGGGCAGCGGTGTGACCATCTGAAGTGCCCTAAGGATGCTCGACATGGCACTGCAGCCATTCTAGGCACCCTGATAGCCAGATGAGGATAGCAGAGAAAAGCTCAGAGGACCAGACCAAATAACTCCAGGGGCCCCCCCGGGCCTGAGGTTCTCCATCTCTGTTCTAGAAGATAATAGCTAGAATCTGATTGGTTGCTATGGGCAACATCTCAACTTCTAAAAACTCTCACTTTAGAATACCTAATATATATGCAGGTCCTTTTTCCACTGCCCAATATTGATACTAGTAAATATTATTAGTAACTTTATTTCTCTATAGTTTTAGTATGCAGCAAGTTTTTTTTTACTTGTTGTGAGGTAATTGTATATAGTGCATTCACAAAAAGCTATTTAATAAATAGGCATTAAAAATCCCTCTCACCTTAAAGTGCCTTCTTAATAAATACTTCTAAATGACCTTCAAGTTGTTTTCTGAATAATAATAATAATAATAATAATAATAATAATAATAATAATTGTGTTAAGTCTATCTCAATTAATCTTGGCACTACCCAATCCTTGTAATACTTGATCTTTTTTAATACATATACATGCTTTTCAATCTACTTAGCAATTTTTTTTTATTTTGTGTAAAAGTTTGTGTACAAAAGGCAAGTAACAAAATATAAATTAATTAGTAATTCCTTTATATTTCAAGATTTGCACATAGAAAAATGTGATTCATTTACGTAAATATCCAATTTAATTGGAAATACTCTTCGATATGTCATTCTTTACAATTTTAAAAGTCAGTTGTCAACAACACTTTAAAACACAAACCAACAGAATTCTTTAACACTAACCATATATTAAATATATATATTTTGTAGTGTCATAATCATTGCAAGTGGGGTGAAAACTTCAACAGGGAGTTACTCTTATGATGGATTAGTAACTACACATTTGAAATATTTGAAGTGATGCTGTCAAATGCCTGCTTGCTAAAGCATTTAAGGGATATGACTCATTCTGGCTGGATACAGTGCACTCTCTAATCACATATGAGCTATTGTGAACTCTGACAAGTCTTTTCTTAAAGCCACATGGTGTCAGCCACTGATTAATGTTACACTGGCCTTTTGCCAAGAAATTGGTGATGAATATGGATGCATTTCATACTCCTGCATCCAAAGATGGTCATGTGTGCATTCCCTGCTCATCACCCAAAAGAGCAAACATTGACATCAGACTGTAATGCAACTATACACATTAGAAGGAAAAAAGATATTTATCTTTAATGCCATATATTTAATGAACCTTTGATAGTAAATGTAACTTTTTTAATTTAATTTGTTTAAAAAAAAAACAATTATGCAAAATATTTAATATGCCTCTCCCACTCCAACTGCCACCTATGCTGATTATAATGTGCTATACTATAGTAGAACATTAGCATATACTTCATTGTATAAGATATATTATTATTATTATTATTATTATTATTATTATTTACATATTATCACCATATTACACAGTGCTGTAACAAAATAATTTTGTACAGTGTATTTACAGTCTAAATTTCCTAACACAAAAACATATAAACACACTAGGTTTAATTTTTGTCACCAGTATCCAACTAAATCACCATTAAGTATTTTGAGTGTGGTAGGCAACTGAAACACCCAGAGGAAACACACATTATAATGAACTATAAGTGGTGGGGTGTGCATTGAGTCTTAAGTCAAAGTCAATATGTATGATATTTTACCACCCTAGCAAATGTTACTGGTTATCAGTTTTAAGGTAGTACAGCTAATTTATCTTTCCAAATAAATTTACAGTACATAGGAAAAATTTAAATTTATTGATAAAAACAGGCAAATTCCTATGTAGAGATGAACAAACTTACTGTAACATGCACCTTTCCTATCTATCTTGATTCCCTGACATTACTTCCTGTTTTGCACTTTAGATCACAACTATTTAAAAGCTATATAAAACATGCTAATTAATTAAGTACATCCCAAGCTTATCTAGTAGAACAGTCTATATATTAGTAATTATTCAGACCATGAAAAACAAAGACCACATGAAATCTGAAGCCTTGAATCGCTTCATTTGTCTCTAATCCTAATTGTATGCACTGCAGAATATGTGTGCGCTATATAAATAACTGTTATTAAATAAATAATAATCTTGCAGTGACTGCTTTTGGGTATGAACAAGTTGCTTGGATACACTGCTTTGTGAGATGCAATTGATTATGAATTTAATTGTATTGAGAGGGCTACATTTGAGGTTAAACCTTTTTTGCTAATAATTTGGAAAATCATTTTGCATTGAATGTTTATTAAATTCCATGTGTAATGGGAAATACATTTTGTTATTTAGTTACACAATTAATTATGTTTATCATCTCACTTATGTTAAAGTCCCCATATTCCTTCCTTAGACTGATCACCAAAGTTTTCACATCTTTGCATAGTTTTTACATCTGCATTTTTGGAGGCAAAGCAGTAGTCTTGTGAATTAGCAATACGTTTGTAAAGCAAAACTGTTCCATTTGCTGTAAAATGTCTTTTAAATGACTAAAAAGAAACTAAAATATTGATAATGATTTTTTTTTTTACACTTTACAAATAGAAAAGTGTGTGCAATCATTTATAATGCACAATTATTCAATTTGATGTTTTTTAAATTTGGAATAAAAGTCATTCTAAAAGCTTTTTATAATATATATTTTTGCAACAAAAATTTTAATTAGTTTTAAGACATTTTAAATGCAACTTTTACAAACTGACTGCCTACAAAACAGAAGTTATGCTCCGTTGAAAAATCAGAAACATGGAGAAAAACAGTTTAAATTCAGAGGGACGAAGAGATATTGCTCCTCTTTGAAAGCTGAGCAACTTCTCAAATTTGTAAAAAATCTGCATTTTTCCGTGACAGAAGTGGGAAAGTGGCGTTTCAGTCACACTCTTTGTAGTCTAGCCAAACAGATTTACATTGCAGTCTTTCAACACTATTTAAGTCTCTCTAGGAGGCATGATATATATATGGAACCTGAAATGCCACATATTTATACACACATACACAAAGCAATTATATTACTCATATTATCATTTTGACAGACATTTCTGTAAACTATTGTACCAGTATGGATGCATAGATATTAATGAGCATACCTGTCCAGCTGGAGCTGGTTCAGGTTATACATAACTGTGAGGCAGGGCCGGATTATACACAAGGAGATAGAGGAGAAAACTTAGGGCCCAGCCTAAGGGATTCGGCTGCCACCCACCGCCGGCTTGTGCTAAAATCCAATTTTTTTAAAATTAATATTTCTGAAACTCAACTACACCTGCAAGGGGTAAAGTAAGGGGTAATGCAAGTACTCCTAGCAACAGGTTCTCACACGGATAGGGCAGCAAGGGATGTCTCTGCTGCAGCTCTAGCACATTGAGGCACTCCGATCAGACAACAACAGGGTTCAGAAGAACATGTGCTAAGCTGTGATTGCAGGAGATCAGCACATGCTTCTCTGACCCCTTCAGAGATCAGCAGTAGCCTCTTGGGAGGGATGTCATAAGAGGCTGCTGCTGGAGATTGTGCACATGGGTGGCCCCTCTGACAGCCCTGCCAGGAAATGGAAAAGACTTATGCTCACCAAGGTGACTATGGGACAGCAGTATACCTTCACCTTGATCCATTCTTCCCTGTTTATCATTTTGTTCACACTCATAACCTGTCATGCATACAAAGTACAATTCTAAAATGAACTGTACAACTGCTTTACTACAAGCTCTGAACTTAATATCATCTCTACTTGATTATTTAGTATTTATTATTTTCAAATATAGATTATTAGTGTATTGGACCTGGCCACCTTTGTCTACCCTGCTGCCCCCCCCTTGCCCCATCCTATGCTCTGTCTGGCCCCACCACACTCTCTGGTGTTCTGCACCCCCTGCTCCATCCCACCCCTGGAGCACTGGAGGGAGGAGTTTCTCCCCCCAGTAGCCAAGATGATAATAATACATCTAGGTGTTAGTGGCGCTCTTTCTATATATTATGGATTTTTAGCAAGTAACACAAAGTCCAGGGCACCATTCTTCAAACTCTCTGTATATGGATGCCTAGATCAGTGTGTATGATGCATTTGAAATGGGACAGGCAGAGAAATTCCAGTGTGACATATCATTTTTACATGTGAAGTTTCTATCACATTATATCTCAATAACTGTGTGTTGAATATTTACACATAATTTTGGATGTTAATTGTCCATTATTAGTGATACACTACACTATTTAGAGAACTAATCATTTTTTTGTTGCTCTGTACAATACAAGGAGGAAAAAAAAAGAAATTAGATTTGGGAGTGCATAGGGAAAATTAACAAGAGCTATGGACTGGGGGCCCCAAAACCATATCCTTCCTGGGGCCCCGATCCGGTTCTGCTGTGAGGTGAGAACCATTAATCATGGCAGAGTTTTTTGAAATGTTAATCAGTCTTTGTTCAATGATTAGAGGGATCTACAAGTCTAATAAAAATAGGACTGTAGTTAAATTCATATTGGCACATAAAACTTTTGTCTCTGCTGAAGCCAAGGTAAAGGAATTAGATTTTTTACACAAAATTAAATCCCTTTCTCTTTCTACATTTTCTCATTGACATAGTGACTACCAGGTCCTTAGGCTGTGGTCGCCGCTACACACCTCTGTGGGCATGGACATTTATTTATTTATGCATTTATTTATATAGTGTTACCATATTCCATAACACTCTACAAATGGGAACATTACAGTAATAAAACAATACTGCATAGTAACAGACAGACGAGTAGGTAAGAGGACCCTGATGGCAAGATTACAATTTACAGGAATGTGCCACCTGGTCACTTATGAAGCTCCACACAACTGGCTTCTTCAGGTTGGATGGATGTCTCTATGCTAATATATGAAGTATTTTCTTAGATCCACTAGATGGTTAAGTCAGTCTGTAGGGGCAAATATGCTTGTATCATGATTCTTGTCTATATATTACTGATTTTAATGTGTTTGTGGTGGAAGCTGTTTCAGAACTAGGTGGGTCAGTCTGTAGATTGTCGGGAAATAGATATTTGCTGTTTAATAGCTTTGATGCATATTGTTTTATTTCTTCCAGTAAAGCAATTATCATTGATGATTGGTCAATTTGAGTTTTATTGTGGGCTAAAAAGTATAATTTCAAAATTATTGAAAGAAATCCCCTTCACTTGCAGTCCATATTTTCATTATGTCATAAATGTAATATAGGTAGGCCATGTGGTGTAGGTTGATAAAAGATGATAAGTACTCTTTCTCCAATTTTGTCATAAACAAACATATACGTATTGTGGAGTAAATTGTGATCCCATTGGTATCCCCAACTATTGCAAGTCCTGAAAAATGAAAGTAATTGTAGGTCTGAAAGAAATGGGCCAAGCTGGTTCTCTCAAGCAAATGAGTCAATCAAATGCAATATGAGATCTGTGGTGACCTGAAAACAGCTGGATCTGTCCCTGACCAGAAGTTTCAGGATATTCTCTCTACAACCTGGAATATTCTCTGTAAACATTATCATTTCCAAAATTATGGGTGTTCTTCATTTCTTCTCTTTTTATAAAATAGTTACAATTCCATAAACTGAAAATAACCTAATCTTAGCCTTCCTGTGCTAACTAGTATTTACTATATAAACCCTCAAATAGAATCCTTCTGTCTATTGTTATTTATGGAACCTCTCTAATATTTCAAATTTGTGGGTGCTCAATACCCTAAAACAAAAGCTACAACCGCATAGACATTGCTTTTATTTTTGAATATTGGAGAAGGTAGGAGTATGAAAATTATGATTCCACCATTTTTCATGTCAATGCTCCTCGTAAAACATATGTGAGTATTCATTAATAATTAAATATGTTTAGATATATTTATAAGTTAAGAGCTGTGCTAATCTAACAAAGCATGTTCGGAAAGATGAACGGCATCTTAGTAAATGATAGGTGAAGGCTGTTATCTAAATGTGTTGTAAGCTATTGAATGAATGAATGTTGCTAATTTAAGCATAATATATTGTAATTTGGTAAACAGATGGTTCAACGTACAATAATATGATATGGATTAAAGTATGACTCCAATCAAAACTGTAAATCATTTTTCATGAGTTGATATACCATCAACTATATTTGTATATACTGTGGATGCACCAGTCCACTTAAAGGAGGTTCACGAGGACATTGAACAGAGCAGTGTGGGACTGCTATTGCAATCGGGGACTTCAGAGTTGAGTGCAATGGCCACAGAGTGCCTTGGGAATGCACAGGCCAAGTTATCATCACTAACCTTCCCTTACTTCTTTATGGTAAAAATAAGCAAAGATAATATTCCATAATGAATATGTAGTAACGTGCATAGCCAGGCATCCCAGTAATGAAACCCTAAATATTGAGTTTTGGGTGTATTCAATCTTTAATATACTTTAAACGTTAAGGACCTCATTGATATTTAAATTAAATAAAAAAAATCATAATAGGTTAATGAGTGGTCATATTTAGAAACATACAGTACATAGCCATGGCCCCCATCCATCCCAACAGCTACAAACACAGCAAGAGATGAGCTAGACCAGAAGAGGAGAGGAGGACTGTTGTGATGGTAACAGAAGTATGGCATTGGAGAGGGCAGAGAAGAATGCAGAATGGGGGAGGGATTATTGGCAGGATGGGGGGGGGCAGGCTGAGGTGAGTCAGCATATCCCAGGTTCATATTACTAGTTGTTGATATTCTGTTACATTTATATTTCAATTAATAGTGCTGAGACTGTCAATCAGCCAGACATCTGTTGAATAGCATGTAGATGGAGGAAGGGGCTATGTCCTGGGTAGCCCTGAAAAAGACACCAAGTGAAAGGGAGCCAACGTTTGTATTTGGAAAGCCATTTCTAAGCTTTTCACAGCAGGACAGTGATTTTTTTGAGATAGTGCTCGACTGTGTACAGTACTGGTACCTTTTAGTTGAAATAATTTTTAATTATTATAACAAGTTCTGGAAACAGGAATTAATCAGTGAAATAATTTCAGAAATCTATATAATAATTGTGTAGCCTAAGGTGTGCACACAGTTGGAGCCAGGGTGCATGCCCAAACGACTCCCATTGCTAGGGAGATGGGACAGAGCTAGTCCAGGTGGAGGACCCAGGAAAAGTATGAGAGGTTAGAGCACGCTACAGAGTAGGTCAAATTGGTACCAAGCAGAGGGGCAAGACATAACAGCAGAGAGGGTGTGGAGCAGTGGATAGAGAGGGGGCAAAGCAAGACAGAGCGGGATGGAGCCAGCAGCAGACTGATGTGACCCGATATACCCGGATCCCTTTACTAGTTAATAAAATAATCATCTGATGATAGATTGAAAGTGTGGGAACTACTATAAATCTAGTATCAACTTTATGTGAGTGCCGAGTACCTTTTTTCTGACAAACAAAGCATTGCCAATGTACGTAAAGTCATCTTTCTAGTTGAGTGCGATCAGCAGTAAATATAAATTTCTCATCATTCTGCAGATCCTACTTTGGCAGATCTTTACGTTAATCAATTGTTTCAAATAACATTTGTAAATGAACACAAACAAGACATACGTGAACATTTCATTCCATAGTGTAGTGTGACATTCAGAGAAATGACAGAGCAGTAACGCTGGAATATATATTTATCAGTAGTGTTCTGTTAAATGTCAGAGAGTGCCCAAAGTTCTGAGTGTTAGATGCTGAGCCACAAATTGAATCTGAGAGATAGTTGTGTTCCTTCTAGCAGTGTTAGTTTGTGACACAGAGATACACCGGTCTTTGTATTACTTCACACAACCATAAAAATAGCCCTGTTGTCTGGTAGAGATATAATATAAATGGCCTGGGGCAGCGTGTATCATTGCACCTCATGATGGTGTTTTACTGTATCTGATTCAGTGCTATTTACTATCCGTCAGTGTAATCACTGTAAGGGAAATGGATGATCATTTCCAAGAATTCATCTCCAAGAATTACACGATACACGACGGACATACAGTACAACAATTAGAGCCAATTTTAGCAAAGAACAGGCTGTCTAGCTTTCCATGGTACTGTTTGTCCTGATATAACCCCTTAGACCAAGTAGTGTAAAAATTCCACAAATATGCAGAATAACTGTATAATATTTGTTTTGGATGGAAACAAAACAAACTAAAAATTACTATAGATGTGCGGTTCGGTACTTCAGAAATCCCAAGCCACCCGAATTTTGTGAATCTGGACAGATCCGAGTCGTGGTTCTGATCTTCCCGCCATCCGGAATTTGGATTTTAAATCTGAATTTTGGGTTTTGGATTGCAAAAATGAAATGATTTTAGCTGTTTTAAAAAAACTTGACCATTTCTTTTAAAAAGACCCAGAACACTTGAGGGTGGTTTAGCAATACCAAAACAAAAACATGAAGACGAATCTAGATCCAAAAGCAAAACACAGGGGTCAGCGCACATCTCTAGAATTGATTAAAATATACAATTTAATGC
This sequence comes from Taudactylus pleione, assembly GCA_031769625.1. Classification (NCBI taxonomy): domain Eukaryota; kingdom Metazoa; phylum Chordata; class Amphibia; order Anura; family Myobatrachidae; genus Taudactylus; species Taudactylus pleione. Next base: position 12,420,061 of record JAUIMM010000091.1, on the reverse strand, counting down.
CTCTTGTGCCTAAATACTTTATATTTAGCATTTTAGTTAGGTGGTCTGAAATCAAAGATTCCGAATGCTGGCCACAAATTACCTTATACTATCATCCAGTCCAAGGGAATCAGTATGAATGACCGCCGGACTACAGCCCGGCGGTTCAAATCCCGACCCCGGCAGCCCGATGGTTCAAAATTCCGACAGCGCAGGTAAGTATACTATCCCTAACCTCTCTCCCACCCCTAACCCTCCCTTAGGGGTGCCTAACCCTAACCTCCCCCCCTAGTGCCTAGCCCTAATCTCCCCTGTCTCTTTTTGTCAGTTGTGTTTTATTGTCAGTATTTGTGTGTGTCTGAGGTGTGTTTGTGGAGAGTATGTGGTGAGTGTTGGAGTAGGGTTTTGTTTGTAAAGCTTTTGTTGTTTTGTTTTTTTCTATGTTGTTTGTGTTCTGTGTCTCTGGAGGAGGAAAGGAGCAGGCGTAGGAAAGAGGAAATAGAGGTGGGAGGCACAGCAGGGGATTCAGAATCCTGAGAGGATGAGAAGATTAGTGTGCACACTTAAACAAAAGCAGGGTGCAATATAAGATTTAGGGGTCTATGTACTAAGCAGTGATAAGAGACAGAGTGAAAAGTGATAAGAAAGTGATAAGGTGCCAGCCAGTCAGCTCCCAACTGTCATTTTTCAAACACAGCCTGTTAGATGGCAGTTGGGAGCTGAATGGCTGGCACCTTATCACTTATCACTTTTCACTTTGTCTCTTATCACTGCTTAGTACATAGACCCCTTAATTTTGATGGAAATGTGGCCCTAGTGACAGAGGTTGTGAAGCACTGTGATGTGCTGTTTGGCCGTCTTGCTGCTTGTACTTCTGGCTGCAGAAAGGGGATGTAGCAGGGTTAGGGTTAGACATTAGAAACTCAACATTCAGTAATGTTCTCTTACTTTTACATAATGGTGTCAGTTTTTTTTTACTTAAATGTACATGAGGGTTTGCAACTGCAGCAACTATGTAACTTTTCCTCTTGTGTGCTCATGCACGTTGTGTTGTAAGCACAATGTTTTTTCTTTTTTTTCCTTTGTTTTCTTTTCTTTGCTTGCATTAAAAGGTTTTTAATGCCTGTCTTATGTTTTTTTCACAGCACCACAAAAGAAGATGACTACATCAACCACAATCTTCATGGAGGATGATAAGGTGGCAAGTAACTTATATGTACCAAGGGGAACCAATGTAGTATGTACAGAGTACAACTATACATACTACACCACCGGTCTATACCACCGAGCACACAGCCTGTAGGTGAATCCTAGTTAAAAAAAATATTTTAAAGAGCAATCCTCAATGTAATGGAAACCAAAGACAGTATAATACCTCGGCTGTCTTTGAATAGGCATGTTTAAAATGTATGGTGTCTTTAAGCACAAACTGCTGTCTAATTCTACCTCCAGTTTTTGCACAAATGTTGCTACTCCCAAATCATGAGTAAAAAAAAACAGTTTGCTTTTATGATATGATAAGTTTCCAGTGTTTGCAAATTTGTATTCTAAGCTTCTGTGACCTTTGGTACATGACCCTAAATCCATATGCATGCTCTGTTTTCTAAGTAACAATTAGGCACGATGCAGTATTGTGTGAAAATTATTGCGTGGCACAACATACTTATATGTTATTTCCAAACATATCATGTGCTTGAAATTACAGCAACAAATATAGCACATACAGAAAAAGATCCAGAACATGGACATGCAGATGAGATGATTGCACTGGAATCGGTTGACACCTCACCACTTACTGTGCCGAGCCAGCACCACCAGCCTCTCAACCAGAAGGGTCCATGTCAACACCTGCAGAAGATCCTGGAGCACAATTTCTACAGGCTGTGGCTTCCTTTGAAAACAGACAAGTTGAACTTATGGCGACTCAGATTCGACAACTAGCCCAAATAAACACACAAGTGAGGTGCCGAAATCACGCACTCTCTGGCAGAAACGTCACCATGTGTTGAACATCACACTAAAAAGAATTAATGACTCCAACTTAAGAATGCATGAATCCTTCCTTATGATACAGGAGTCATAAAATAACACCTAGGGATTTAAATAGTAGTGTGCTGGTTTTTGGTAGCCAGCTATTAGCCCGAATACCGGAAACAGTGGGTACTTCATTTTACACCAGCACAACAGGCACTACTTCACCCCCAATAACCCTGCCAGCCCACCTCAAGGGGTGGGCTGGCAGGATCATTGCCTTGGGGCTGTAGCTGAAGCCTCCAACCTTCTTTCCGATGATTCCTGCAATGGCCACAGGTTTTATTACCACAGCCTCCACTATCTCCACACTTCTCCCCACTCTCGGCCACAGCAGCACTTGCAAGCTGCAGTTCCTCCTGAATCCCATCTCTTGCTATCTCTCCTTCCCTCCCAGCCCAGCAGACAGAAGCTCAGCCCCTAGATGAGAAGCTGGCAGCTGCTGCTGAGAGAATGGGGATCTTGGGGCATTTCCCCCCCTCCCAAGAAGCCACCCATGGTAATTATTTGAGGGGAACTGCCTTGTAGGCAGAAGGGATGAGGAGAAGGAAGGGCAGTGTCCCAGCAGGGGGTGGGGCTACCCAGCACAGGGCACAGCCCTGACTCCTGCAATGTAACATGGGAGATAGGAGGGATGGAGGAGCTGCGACAGTGCACTCACGGTGACAACTACTCGGCCAGTTACGTATGAGGGACAGTAAAATATTTGTGTGTCTATGTGTCTGTGTGTATGTATAGTTTTTTATATATGTCTGTGTATACGCATCTGTGTAACTCTGTATATATGTGTCTGTGTGTATACGCATCTGTGTAACTCTGTATATATGCGTCTGTGTTAATACGCATCTGTGTAACTATGAATATATGTGTCTGTGTGTATACGCATCTGTGTAACTCTGTATATATGTGTCTGTGTGTATACACATCTGTGTAACTCTGTATATATGTGTCTGTGTGTATACACATCTGTGTAACTCTGTATATATGTGTCTGTGTGTATACACATCTGTGTAACTCTGTATATATGCGTCTGTGTTAATACGCATCTGTGTAACTCTGTATATATGTGTCTGTGTGTATACGCATCTGTGTAACTCTGTATATATGTGTCTGTGTGTATACACATCTGTGTAACTCTGTATATATGCGTCTGTGTTAATACGCATCAGTGTAACTATTTATATATGTGTCTGTGTGTATACACATCTGTGTAACTCTGTATATATGTGTCTGTGTGTATACACATCTGTGTAACTCTGTATATATGTGTCTGTGTGTATACGCATCTGTGTAACTCTGTATATATGCGTCTGTGTTAATGCGCATCTGTGTAACTATGTATATATGTATCTGTGTGTATACACATCTGTGTAACTCTGTATATATGTGTCTGTGTGTATACGCATCTGTGTAACTCTGTATATATGCGTCTGTGTTAATACGCATCTTTGTAACTATGTATATATGTGTCTGTGTGTATACGCATCTGTGTAACTCTGTATATATGTGTCTGTGTGTATACACATCTGTGTAACTCTGTATATATGTGTCTGTGTGTATACACATCTGTGTAACTCTGTATATATGTGTCTGTGTGTATACACATCTGTGTAACTCTGTATATATGCGTCTGTGTTAATACGCATCTGTGTAACTCTGGATATATGTGTCTGTGTGTATACGCATCTGTGTAACTCTGTATATATGTGTCTGTGTGTATACACATCTGTGTAACTCTGTATATATGCGTCTGTGTTAATTCGCATCTGTGTAACTATGTATTTATGTGTCTGTGTGTATACACATCTGTGTAACTCTGTATATATGTGTCTGTGTGTATACACATCTGTGTAGCTCTGCATATATGCGTCTGTGTGTATACGCTTCTGTGTAACTCTGTATATATGTGTCTGTGTGTATACGCATCTGTGTAACTCTGTATATATGTGTCTGTGTGTATACGCATCTGTGTAACTCTGTATATATGCGTCTGTGTGTATAAGCATCTGTGTAACTCTGTATATATGTGTCTGTGTGTATACGCATCTGTGTAACTCTGTATATATGTGTCTGTGTGTATACGCATCTGTATAACTCTGTATATATGTGTCTGTGTGTATACGCATCTGTGTAACTATGTATATATGTGTCTGTGTGTATACGCAGCTGTGTAGCTCTGCATATATGCGTCTGTGTGTATACGCATCTGTGTAACTCTGTATATATGCGTCTGTGTGTATACGCATCTGTGTAACTGTATATATGTGTCTGTGGGTATACACATTTGTGTAACTCTGTATATATGTGTCTGTGTGTATACACATCTGTGTAACTCTGTATATATGTGTCTGTGTGTATACGCATCAGTGTAACTCTGTATATATGCGTCTGTGTGTATACGCATCTGTGTAACTCTGTATATATGCGTCTGTGTGTATACGCATCTGTGTAACTCTGTATATATGTGTCTGTGTTAATACGCATCTGTGTAACTCTGTATATATGTGTCTGTGTGTATACACATCTGTGTAACTCTGTATATATGTGTCTGTGTTAATACGCACCTGTGTAACTCTGTATATATGTGTCTGTGTGTATACGCATCTGTGTAACTCTGTATATTTGTGTCTGTGTGTATACGCATCTGTGTAACTCTGTATATATGTGTCTGTGTGTATACGCATCTGTATAACTCTGGATATATGTGTCTGTGTTAATACGCACCTGTGTAACTCTGTATATATGTGTCTGTGTGTATACGCATCTGTATAACTCTGTATATATGTGTCTGTGTGTATACGCATCTGTGTAACTCTGTTTATATGTGTCTGTGTGTATACGCATCTGTATAACTCTGGATATATGTGTCTGTGTGTATACACATCTGTGTAACTCTGTATATATGTGTCTGTGTGTATACGCATCTGTGTAACTCTGTATATATGTGTCTGTGTTAATACGCATCTGTGTAACTCTGTACATATGTGTCTGTGTGTATACTAGGGGTGAGCGGGTTCGGATTTCTGAAATATAAACCCCCCCCGAGCCCCCCCGATCCGAGGCCGATCCGAGTCAGGCTCGACTTTTCCCGCCTGACTTGGATCTGAAATCGAGGCAAAACGTCATCATCCCGCATTCCGGGTCTCGCGGGTTTTGGATCCTATATAAGGTACCTGAGTCGGCGCCATTTTCTCACTCGGCTGTGGACAGTGAAGGGGGAGGGTGGGAGTTAGGACTGGCTGGGCTGTGTAGTGTAGTGTAGTGTAGTGTTGTGCTGTGCTGCGCTGTGCTGCTGTTGTCCATAGGGGCTGTGTCCACTCCTCCAAAGTCCATAGGGGCTGGCTGGACAGTGTTGTGCAGTCAGTTGTCCATAGGGGCTGTGTCCACTCCAAAATCCTGTGCAGTATCCCAGTCCTAAAGGGGTGCTGTAGTGTTGCCCAGGGGGTGCTCTGTCCATCAGGGGTGCTCCCCCCAAGTGCAATTTTTTTTTATTTTTTCTGTGTTTGTGAATTTTGTGTACAGTAGCCGCACGTGCATCAACAAAGTAGTGCCAAGCATGCGCCTGTGTCATAAGTAAAGGGCTGTCTGGCTTGACCGTTAAAGGGTGCTGTAACCCCCAAAGTGCACTCCAAACAAAATAAAAAATATTTTCTGTGTTTGTGAATTGTGTGCACTGTGGCTGCACGTGCATCAACAAAGGAGCAGCGCCAAGCGTGCGCCTGTGTCCCATTAGTAAAGGGACAGCTGGCTTGTCCGTTAAAGGGTGCTGTAACCCCTAAAGTACACTCCAAACAAAAAAAAATATATATTTTCTGTGTTTGTGAATTGTGTGCACTGTAGCAGCACGTGCATCAACAAAGTAGTGCCAAGCGTGCACCTGTGTCATAAGTAAAGGGCCGTCTGGCTTGACCGTTAAAGGGTGCTGTAACCCCCAAAGTGCTCTCCAAACAAAATAAAAAATATTTTCTGTGTTAGTGAATTGTGTGCACTGTGGCTGCACGTGCATCAACAAAGGAGCAGCGCCAAGCGTGCGCCTGTGTCCCATTAGTAAAGGGCTGGCTGGCTTGTCCGTTAAAGGGTGCTGTAACCCCCAAAGTACACTCCAAACAAAATAAAAAAATATTTTCTGTGTTTGTGAATTGTGTGCACTGTGGCTGCACGTGCATCAACAATGGAGCAGCGCCAATAGTGCGCCTGTGTCCCATTAGTAAAGGGCCGGCTGGCTTGTCCGTTAAAGGGTGCTGTAACACCCAAATTACACTCCAAACAAAATAAAAAAATATTTTCTGTGTTTGTGAATTGTGTGCACTGTGGCTACACATGCATCAACAAAGGAGCAGTGCCAAGCGTGCGCCTGTGTCCCATAAGTAAAGGGCCGGCTGGCTTGTCCGTTAAAGGGTGCTGTAACCCCCAAAGTACACTCCAAACAAAATAAAAATATATTTTCTGTGTTCGTGAATTGTGTGCACTGTAGCAGCACGTGTATCAACAAAGTAGTGCCAAACGTGCGCCTGTGTCATAAGTAAAGGGCCATCTGGCTTGACCGTTAAAGGGTGCTGTAACCCCCAAAGTGCACTCCAAACAAAATAAAAAATATTTTCTGTGTTTGTGACTTGTGTGCACTGTGGCTGCTCCTGCATCAACAAAGGAGCAGCGCCAAGTGTGCGGCTATGTCCCATAAGTAAAGGACCGGCTGGCTCATTTCTTAAAGGGTGGTGTAACCCACAAAGTGCACTACTCTCCAGCAAAAATAAACAAATATTTTCTGTGTTTGTGTGCACCTTAGCCGCACATATATATCAATATAACATAAATGGAGGACCAAACTTTCTCCGATAAAAATAAAATAGAGAAAGATCAAGAACCACTTCCTCCTAGTGCTGTTGCTGCTGCTAGGAGTTGTTCATCATCCCAGATAGGAAGTAGGAACACCACTACTTTTACTAAACAATTGACCCTCCAACAGTCCCTAGTGAGGAGGATGAAGTACGACAGCAGTCATCCTGAAGCAAAACATATAACTGAGGCCTTGACTGCTATGTTGGTGTTAGACGTGCGTCCGGTATCCGCCATTAGTGCAGTGGTATTTAGACAATTGAATGAGGTAGTGTGTCCCCGCTTCCAAATCCCTTCTAGATTCCACCTGCATCCTCAAAGCAGCAGCGACAAGCATGTGTCTGTCTGTTAAAGGGTGGAGTAACCCTCAAAGTGCTCTCCACAAATAATAAAAAAATTCTTTTTTTTCCTGTCTTTGTGAATTGTGTGGGCTGTAGCCGCACCTGCATCCTCAAAGCAGCAGCGACAAGCGTGCATCTGTCTGTTAAAGGATGGTGTAACCCTCAAAGTGCACTCCACAAACAATAAAAAAATTAATCTTTTTTTCTGTCTTTGTGAATTGTGTGGGCTGTAGCCGCACCTGCATCCTCAAAGCAGCAGCGACAAGCGTGCGTCTGTCTGTTAAAGGGTAGTGTAACCCTCAAAGTGCGCTCCACAAACAATAAAAAAATTATTTTTTTTCAGTCTTTGTGAAATGTGTGGGCTGTAGCCACACCTGCATCCTTAAAGCAGCAGCGACAAGCATGCGTCTGTCTGTTAAATGGTGGTGTAACTCTCAAAGTGCGCTCCACAAAAAATAAAAAAAATAATCTTTTTTTTTCTGTCTTTGTGAAATGTGTGGGCTGTAGCCGCACCTGCATCCTTAAAGCAGCAGCGACAAGCATGCGTCTGTCTGTTAAAGGGTGGTGTAACCCTCAAAGTGCGCTCCACAAACAATAAGAAATTCTTCTTTTTTTTTCTGTCTTTGTGAAATGTGTGGGTTGTAGCCACACCTGCATCCTTAAAGCAGCAGCGACAAGCGTGCATCTGTCTGTTAAAGGGTGGTGTAACCCTCAAAGTGCGCTCCACTAACAATAAAAAAAATCTTCTTTTTTGTTCTGTCTGTGTGAAATGTGTGGGTGTAGCCTCACCTGCATCCTTAAAGCAGCAGCGACAAGCGTGCATCTGTCTTTTAAAGGGTGGTGTAACCCTAAAAGTGCGCTCCATAAACAATAAAAAAAAATTTTTTTCTTTCTTTGTGAAATGTGTGGGCTGTAGCCGCACCTGCATCCTTAAACAGCAGCGACAAGCGTGCGTCTGTCTGTTAAAGTGTGGTGTAACCCTCAAAGTGCGCTCCACAAACAATAAAAAAATATTTCTTTTTTTTTCAGCCTTTGTGAAATATGTGGGCTGTAGCTGCACCTGCATCCTTAAAGCAGCAGCGACAAGCGTGCGTCTGTCTGTTAAAGGGTGGTGTAACCCTCAAAGTGCGCTCCACAAACAATAAAAAAATTATTTTTTTTTCTGTCTTTGTGAAATGTGTGGGCTGTAGCTGCAACTGCATACTTAAAGCAGCAGCGACAAGCGTGCGTCTGTCTGTTAAATGGTGGTGTGACTCTCAAAGTGCGCTCCACAAACAATAAAAAAATTACTCTTTTTTTTGTGTCTTTGTGAAATGTGTGGGCTGTAGCCACACCTGCATCCTTAAAGCAGCAGCGACAAGCGTGCATCTGTCTGTTAAAGATTGGTGTAACCCTCAAAGTGCGCTCCACAAACAATAAAAAAAATCTTCTTTTTTGTTCTGTCTGTGTGAAATATGTGGGCTGTAGCCTCACCTGCATCCTTAAAGCAGCAGCGACAAGCGTGCATCTGTCTTTTAAAGGGTGGTGTAACCCTAAAAGTGCGCTCCATAAACAATGAAAAAAATTTTTTTTTCTTTCTTTGTGAAATGTGTGGGCTGTAGCCGCACCTGCTTCCTTAAAGCAGCAGCGACAGGCGTGCGTCTGTCTGTTAAAGGGTGGTGTAACCCTCAAATTGCGCTCCACAAACAGTAAAAAAATATATTTTTTTTTCTGTCTTTGTGAAATGTGTGGGCTGTAGCCGCACCTGCATTCTTAAAGCAGCAGCGACAAGCGTGTGTCTGTCTGTTAAAGGGTGGTGTAACCCTCAAAGTGCGCTCCACAAACAATAAAAAATTCTTTTTTTTTCTGTCTTTGTGAAATGTGTGGGCTGTAGCTGCAACTGCATACTTAAAGCAGCAGCGACAAGCGTGCGTCTGTCTGTTAAAGTGTGGTGTAACCCTAAAAGTGCGCTCCACAAATAATAAAAAAATTCTTATTTTTTTTTCTGTCTTTGTGAAATGTGTGGGCTGTAGCCGCACCTGCATCCTTAAAGCAGCAGCGACAAGCGTGCGTCTGTCTGTTAAAGGGTGGTGTAACCCTCAAAGTGCGCTCCACAAACAATAAAAAAATTCTTCTTTTTTTTCTGTCTTTGTGAATTGTGTGGGCTGTAACCGCACTTGCATCCTCAAAGCAGCAGCGACAAGCGTGCGTCTGTCTGTTAAAGGGTGGTGTAACTCTCAAAGTGCTCCAAAAAATAAAAAACTATTTTTTTAATGTGTTTGTGACTTGTGTGCGATGTAGCCGCACTTGCATCCTCAAAGCAGCAGCGACAAGCATGCGTCTGTCTGTTAAAGGGTGGTGATACCCTCAAAGTGTGCTACACAAACAATAAAAATATTCTTCTTCTTTTTTCTGTCTTTGTGAATTGTGTGGGCTGTAGCCGCACCTGCATCCTTAAAGCAGCAGCGACAAGCGTGCGTCTGTCTGTTAAAGGGTGGTGACACCCTCAAAGTGTGATTAACTTAACCAGGGAATGGTTTATTAACCGTTAGAATCAGGTAGCAGGATAACACAGGGTTAACATTATGAAGAAGGTACAGGATGTAAGGAAACAAAAAAACCAAAAAATATATATAATACCTAAGTATAAAAATTAGGCGCTACCCAATAAGATCAACATAAGCCAAATGAATATATATATATATATATATATATATATATATATATACAGTCAGGTGCATAAATATTGGGACATTGACAGAATTTTCATATTTTGGCCTCTGTTCACCACCACAATGGCTTTGAAATGAAACAAACAAGATGTGCTTTAACTGCAGACTTTCAGATTTAATTTGAGGGTAATAACATCCAAATCAGGTGAACGGTGTAGGAATTACAACGGTTTCTATATGTGCCACCCACTTTTTAAGGGGCCAAAAGTAATGGGACAAACTAAACAATCCTAAATCTAACTTTCACTTTTTAATACTTTGTTGCAAATCCTTTGCAGGCAATTACAGCCTGAAGTCTGGAATGCATAGACATCACCAGACGCTGGGTTTCATCACTGGTGATGCTCTGCTAGGCCTCTACTGCAAATGTCTTCAGTTCCTGCTTGTTCTTGGGGCATTTTCCCTTCAGTTTTGTCTTCATCATGTGAAATGCATGCTCAGTCGGATTCAGGTCAGGGGATTGACTTGGCCATTGCATAACATTCCACTTTTTAGCCTTAAAAAACTCTTTGGTTGCTTTTGCAATATGATTCGGGTCATTGTCCATCTGCACTGTGAAGCGCTGTCCAATGAGTGCTGAAGCATTTGACTGAATATTATTTATTATTTATTACCAGTTATTTATATAGCGCATACATATTCCGTAGCGCTTTACAGAGATATTTGTCCATTCACATCAGTCCCTGCCCTAGTGGAGCTTACACTCTATGTTCCTATCACATGCGCACACACATACACACTAGGGTTAATTTGTGTTGGGAGCCAATTAACCTACCAGTATATTTTTGGAGTGAATATGAGCATATAATATTGCCCGAAACACTTTAGAATTCATTCTGCTGCTTTTGTCAGCAGCCACATCATCAATACATACAAGGGAACCAGTTCCATTGGCAGCCATACATGCCCACGCCATGACACTACCACCACCATGCTTCACTGATGAGGTGGTATGTTTTGGATCATGAGCAGTTCCTTTCCTTCTCCATACTCTTCTCTTCCCATCACTCTGGTACAAGTTGATCTTTGTCTCATCTGTCCATAGGATGTTGTTCCAGAACTGTAATGGATTTTTTAAATGTTGTTTGGCAAACTCTAATCTGGTCTTACTGTTTTTGTGGCTCACCAATGGTTTACATCTTGTGGTGAACCCTCTATATTCACTCTTGTGAAGTCTTCTCTTGATTGTTGACTTTAACACATATACACCTACCTCCTGGAGAGTGTTCTGGATTTGGCCAACTGTTGTGAAGAGGTTTTTCTTCACGAGGGAAATAATTCTTCTGTCATCCACCACAGTTGTTTTCCGTGGTCTTCCGGGTCTTTTGGTGTTGCTGAGCTCTCCGATGCATTCTTTCTTTTTATGAATGTTCCAAACAGTTGATTTGACCACACCTAATGTTTTTGCTATCTCTCTGTTGGGTTTGTTTTGATTTTTCAGCCTAATGATGGCTTGCTTCCCTGATGGTGACAGCTCTTTGGATCTCATATTGAGAGTCGACAGCAACTGATTCCAAATGCAAATGTCACACCTAGAATCAACTCCAGACCTTTTACCTGCTTAACTGATAATGAAATAATGAGAGAATAGCACACACCTGTCCATGAAATAGCTTTTGAGTTGATAGTCCCATTACTTTTGGCCCCTTAAAAAGTGGGAGGCACATATAGAAACCGTTGTAATTCCTACACCGTTCACCTGATGTTATTACCCTCAAATTAAATTTGAAAGTCTGCAGTTAAAGCACATCTTGTTTGTTTCATTTCAAAGCCATTGTGGTGGGTGAATAGAGGATCAGCATATACTCATCAGGCCAGTTGTTTCACAAAGGTAGTGTCTAGAGCTCCGGATTCTCCACACTCCTTAGGCTGAGACAGGTAAGCATCCACTCCAGGGACATCCAATACATAAATGCAGCCACACCGCTTAACGCGTTTCGAACTGGATTGGTTCTTCTTCAGAAGCGTGTGGCTGTACCTTCTAATAAACAATATATACCTCCCTAAATTATAATCATAAGGAGCAGCTGAAGATCCTTAAGTCCGATATTTCTGTGATGTGCGTTCCACTTCATCTGCTCACGTGACCAGAAAGCACGTGATCGGATATCCGGTATGCATTCCAAAATACTACAAAAGTCCTACTATTTCCATCACGTGTCTTCCGCATGACTAAATACGCGTAAAAAATGTTCATGTGTGCGTTCCAACAGTGATTCATTATGCGTGTCACTTCCGTCACGTGTCTTCCACGTGACTCAATATGTGTAACCAAATGGTCATGTGTGCGTTACAACAGTGGTTGGAACGCACACATGAACATTTGGTTACGCGTAATTAGTCATGAAGTGGAACGCACATCACGGAAATATCAGACTTAAGGATCTTCAGCTGCTCCTTATGATTAGAATTTAGGGAGGTATATATTGTGTATTAGAAGGTACAGCCACACGCTTCTGAGGAAGATCCAATCCAGTTGGAAACGCGTTAAGCGGTGTGGCTGCATTTACGTATTGGATGTCCCTGGAGTGGATGCTTACCTGTCTCGGCCTAAGGAATGTGGAGAATCCGGAGCTCTAGACACTACCTTTGTGGAACAAACAGCCTGATGAGTATATGCTGATCCTCCATACATACTCCTATATTACATGCTTGTTTATTCATTATGTTTGTGAGTGCATTTATTTTTAAACATTAAAAACCTTCTTATCATAAAGGTGTTTTGCACTATTGGATTTTTTCTCTTTCATTTTATATCATCGTGAGTTGCTGTTGATGTACCAACTTTCCTAGAATAAAGGAGGACTTCATTGTTTTGATCCATATATAAAAACGTTAACTATACAGGATCTTCATTATTATGATACTGGATTTAAAAGGGTGATTATCCTTCTCATGATTACATGATTACAGTTTTTTTGCCCAATTATTGTATTATATTTTTTTGTATGTTATAACTTTTGTTGTGGGAAGCTGTGTGAACCTCCCCATTAATACATACGCTGCATGATTTTATCTGTTTTTGCGCATAAACACAGAAAAAGGTTTTTTTCATGTGGTGAATAGAGGGCAAAATATGAAAATTCTGTCAATGTCCCAATATTTATGCACCTGACTGTATGTGCCCTCTACTATGACATTGGGCATCGGCCTTGGCAGACGACGTTGATGGCATGCTATCTTCTATGTCATGACTAGTGGCAGCAGCTTCAGCACTAGGACGAAGTGGTTCTTGATCTTTCCCTATTTTATTTTTATCGGAGAAAGTTTGGTCCTCCATTTATGTTATATTGATATATACGTGTGACTAAGGCGCACACAAACACAGAAAATAATTTTTTATTTTTGTTGGAGACTAGTGCACTTTGTGGGTTACACCATCCTTTAAGAAATGAGCCAGCCGGCTCTTTACTTATGGGACACAGGCGTACGCTTGGCGCTGCTCCTTTGTTGATGCACGTGCAGCTACAGTGCACACAATTCACAAAGACAGAAAAAAAGAAGAATTTTTTATTTTTTGTGGAGCGCACTTTGAGGGTTACACAACCCTTTAACAGACAGACGCACGCTTGGCGCTGCTGCTTTGAGGATGCACGTACAGTGCAGACAATTCACAAACACAGAAGAAAATGTTTTTTTTTGTTGGAGCCCACTTTGGGGGTTACACCACCCTTTAACAGACAGAAGCACGCTTATCGCTGCTGCTTTGAGGATGCAGGTGCGGCTATAGCCCACACAATTCACAAAGACAGAAAAAAAAGAAGAATTCTTTATTCTTTGTGGAGCGCACTTTGAGGGTTACAGCACCCTTTAACAGACAGACGCACGCTTGTCGCTGCTGCTTTGAGGATGCAGGTGCGGCTATAGCCCACACAATTCACAAAGACAGAAAAAAAAGAAGAATTGCATGTACAGTGCAGACAATTCACAAACACAGAAGAAAATGTTTTATTTTTGTTGGAGTGCACTTTGGGGGTTACACGACTCTTTAACAGACAGACGCACGCTTGGCGCTGCTGCTTTGAGGATGCATGTACAGTGCAGACAATTCAAAAACACAGAAGAAAATGTTTTATTTTTGTTGGAGCCCACTTTGGGGTTTACACCACTCTTTAACAGACAGACGCACGCTTGTCGCTGCTGCTTTGAGGATGCAGGTGCGGCTATAGCCCATACAATTCACAAAGACAGAAAAAAAAGAATTTTTTATTCTTTGTGGAGCGCACTTTGAGGATTACACCACCCTTTAAAAGACAGATGCACGCTTAGCGCTGCTGCTTTGAGGATGCAGGTGCGGCTATAGCCGACACAATTCACAAAGACAGAAAAAAAAGAAGAATTTTTTATTCTTTGTGGAGCGCACTTTGAGGGTTACACCACCCTTTAACAGACAGACGCACGCTTAGCGCTGCTGCTTTGAGGATGCAGGTGTGGCTATAGCCCACACAATTCACAAAGACAAAAAACAAAGAAGAATTTTTTATTCTTTGTGGAGCGCACTTTGAGGGTTACACCACCCTTTAACAGACAGACGCATGCTTGGCGCTGCTGCTTTGAGGATGCAGGTGCGGCTACTGCTCATACATTTCACAGACAAACACAGAAAAAAAGATTATTTTATTTCGGTTGGAGCCCACTTTGGGGGTTACACCACCCTTTAACAGACAGACGCACGCTTGGTGCTGCTGCTTTGAAGATGCAGGTGCGGTTATAGCCCACACAATTCACAAAGACAGAAAAAAAATAATTTTTTTATAGTTTGTGGAGCGCACTTTGAGGGTTACACCACCCTTTAACAGACAGACGCACGCTTGTCGCTGCTGCTTTAAGGATGCAGGTGCAGCTACAGTCCACACATTTCACAAAGACAGAAAAAAAAAGTAGAATTTTTTTTATTGTTTGTGGAGCGCACTTTGAGGGTTACACCACCCTTTAACAAACAGAAGCACGCTTGTCGCTGCTGCTTTGAGGATGCACGTACAGTGCAGACAATTCACAAACACAGAAGAAAATGTTTTATTTTTGTTGGAGTGCACTTTGGGGGTTACACCACCCTTTAACAGACAGAAGCACCCTTGTCGCTGTTGCTTTGAGGATGCAGGTGCAGCTACAGCCCACACAATTCACAAAGAAAGAAAAAAAGGAGAATTTTTTATTTTTTGTGGAGCACACTTTGGGGATTACAGCACCCTTTAACGGACAAGCCAGCCGGCCCTTTACTTATGGGACACAGGCGCACGCTTGGCGCTGCTTCTTTGTTGATGCACGTGCAGCCACAGTGCACACAATTCACAAACATAGAAAATATTTTTTTATTTTGGTTGGAGTGCACTTTGGGGGTTACAGCACCCTTTACCGGTCAAGCCAGCTGGCCCTTTACTTATGACACAGGCACACGCTTGGCGCTACATTGTTGATGCAAGTGCGGCTACTGCGCACACAATTCACAAACACAGAAAAAAAGATATATTTTTTTGCACTTGGGGGGAGTACCCCTGATGGACAGAGCACCCCCTGTACAACAATACAGCACCCCTTTAGGACTGGGACACTGCACAGGACTTTGGAGTGGATACAGCCCCTAAGGACAACTGACTGCACAACACAGTCCAGCCAGCCCCTATGGACTTTGGAGGAGTGGACACAGTCCCTATGTACAACAGCAGCACAGCACAACACAGCCAGCCCCTATGGACTTTGGAGGAGTGGATACAGCCCCTATGGACAACAGCAGCACAGCGCAACACAGCCAGCCCCTATGGACTTTGGAGGAGTGGACACAGCCCCTATGGACAACAGCAGCACAGCGCAGCACAACACAGCACAGCACAACATTACACTGCACTACACTACACTACACTACACTACACAGCCCAGCCAGCCCTAACTCCCACCCTCCCTCTTCACTGTCCACAACCGAGTGAGAAAATGGTGCCGACACGGGTACCTTATATAGAAACCAAAACCCGCGAGACCCGGAAGGCGGGATGATTACGTTTTGCCTCGATTTCAGATCCGAGTCAGGCGGGAAAAGTCGAGCCTGACTCGGAACGGCCTCGGATCGGGGGGGCTCGGGGGGGTTCAGATTTCAGAAATCCGAACCCGCTCACCCCTACTGTATATATCCTCCATTGTGGAGGAACACTCAAGGGCACATCCATTTTAATGGACAGAGGTAGGAGATCACTGACGAGGAGCCATCAGTGCGGGGAGAGTCTCGGCATCTCCCTTGTGCTGGACCAGCCCCCAGAGTGACAAAACCAATGTAGGTAAGTGTGACAGTGCCGACCACAGTCTCTAACATGAACATGTGGCAACATGATGTCACAATGAAAGGGAGCAAGGATAAATTCAGAACCCAGAGTGTACTAAGTAGAGATGAGAGGTTCAGTTTAGCTGATAACTGAAAATAACAGAACTTCGCGTTCCAAGTCAATCTGAGTCCCAACGTGCGTCTCCTGGCAAGTTCCGAACTCGGATCTAATAAGCGGATCTCACTGTTTTTTTATTACATTTATGTCTCTCCATTATTATTTCATGAGGTGGTCAAAACTGATTGTAAAGGACTGAAAATGCATGTTATTAATGTTAATAATACTATAGGAACAAAAGCAGGTCTAAGTTAAATGATTTTAGCTATTTTAATAAAGTTTTAAAGACATTCAAAACCAAAACTGAACCGAAACACTTGAGGGTGGTTTTGTCAAAACCAAAATACGATGATAATTTAGAACCAAAACCAAAACACTGGGGTCTGCAGTGCACACATCTCTAGTCCTAAGTACGCTCTAGGTGGTGGCTTTCTAGGCTGCAAGGTTCTATTCCAGGCACCCTGCATGCCAAATACAGGTGCTCTGGTGCCACCTCTTAGGCCCTGCATCCTGGGTGGCGGCACTACTCATCCATCCCTAGTTAGAGCCCTGCCCCACATATACTATACATATATATTTGCCATCATACAGAGTAATATACGTCTTGTGGAGGGCCCGTCCCTATGTATATGATGGGCTTGCTACTAATCATCACAACAACCCACTTAAGCATCTGTAGTCATAAGTGTAGGTGAGACTGAATTTCATACAACTCTGTAGCATCCTACTTGTGTGTGCTCAGGGCCAGATTGAGCAGTGTATGCAAGTGCACTGCTGATTGCAGATTCCCGATTAGAGGGAATCTGCGCATGTGCAGGACTCGTTCGATGCATGTGCAGAATGGGTCCTACGTGATTGCATGCAGGTCCCTGTATGCCTCTGCCTGAATGACAGGTAGAGGCATTTATGGGGGTGAGGAAGGCTGGGGTACTCCTTCGCAGCGCTGGAATCATAGATGCAGCAGGAGGTGTCAGACAGCTCTTACTGCATTTGCATCCGACCTGCACTATAAACTGCACTGTATCAGATATGCACTGTAAGTTAATCACACTGTACCCAGCACTGTATCAGACCTGCACTGTATCCGGCTTGCACTGTATCCAACCCACACAGTATATCGCACCATATCAGACCCGAACTGTATCCAGGACTGTATCCGACCTGCACTGTATCCAACCCACACTGTATACCACACTATATCACACCCACACTATATCCCTCACTGTATCTGACCTGCACTGTATCCGACCCGCACTGTATCCAACCCGCACTGTATCCGACCCGCACTGTATCCAACCCGCACTGTATTTGACCTGCACTATATCCGACCCGCTCTGTATCCAACCCGCACTATATTTGACCTGCACTGTATCCGACCCGCACTATATTTGACCCGCACTGTATCCGACCCGCACTGTATCCAACCCGCACTATATTTGACCTGCACTATATCCGACCCGCTCTGTACACTGCACTGTACCTGACCCACACTGTTTTTGACCCGCAGGTATGGAATGCTGTTTTTATAGTTGGGGAGATTTTGGGAAACTGCTCAACAAAAAGGCTGACTGATTGCTGCTTTACATGGGCACAGAGTGCCAGTCATTAGTGGCCTAGCACCCCCAGGAGGGAAATACAGATTGGGCACTGAGAATAGGCATGTGCTGGGGGCATGTGCACTTGTGTAGGGGGCATTCTTATCTGTTGTTGCTATTTATACATGGTTTAGGGAATTTTTGTTTGCTGCTTGTTAACTACGACTACTTCTTTTGAGCAAGGATATTCCACGCACGATTGTTGTATTATTTTCTATTGAACGTACTTGTGAGTTAGTTTGATTGGTTATTGCGAATACATTATTAATTTGCAAAACATTTGTAAACAGAAATAACTGCCGTGTGTGTGAGCCTCTGCTCTGTTGGTTGCTTAGTATAGCCAGCCAGCCTTTGGCCTATGTTGCTGAACAATATTGTGAACTGTGAAGTGGTCAAAATTAACTGGAAATGACTGGAAATTAATGTAAAACCAAAACATGGGGGTCCAAGCACATCCCTAGTTAATATGTCCACTACTTACAATCTTACTCCATAAAATTTTTATTTGTCTAAAATGGGTGATGACAAACTGTGACAGATGTAGATTGCTTCTAGTCAGAAAATTACCATAAAATAATCTTGTCCTGCAACTTATTTACTGATCATGTCCTTTCAATGTAATGAAGATGACAACTTGTAGTCAGGATGTTACGGGTCTCTTTACTAAGCAGTGTTAGGAGAAGTGAAAAGTGATAAGGTGCCAGCCAATCAGCTTCCATCTGTCATTTTTCAAACACAGCATGTGAGATAGCAGTTAGGAGCTGATTGGCTGGCCCCTTATCACTTTTCACTCTTCACTTTTAACTTCTCCTAACACTGCTTAGTAAATAGACCCCTTAGTTGTCAATGCCGGTATGAGTCATTTGATCTATGCGCTATGGTCTGTCCTTAGACTGACATCCGCAGTGTGAGTTGGGGGCAAGCACCGCATTGGCGCTCTCCCCACCAGCAGCTCCCACTGCCGCACCAGACAAATGGGACAGACCATAGTGAATTACACAGGGTAAGTAACAGCAGACCTGGGGTATATTTACTAAAGTGCAGGTTTTTAGAAGTGGAGTTGTTGCTCATAGCAACCAATCAGATTCTAGCTATTACCTTCTAAAAAGTGCTAGATAAATAAATCAAATCTGATTGGTTGCTATGGGCAACAACTCCACTTCTAAAATCCCACACTTTAATAAATATAATCCCCGGTGCAGTTGCTGACTTGGCGTTCAATAGTTCCAAAGGTTAGTACCTAATAATACAGCACAATTGTACACTATCAGTATGTCCCGAAATGGCAAATTGTGCGCTATGAACCAGGCGTTGATTATAGCACACTGTTATTATTTAATCTCGTTCATATTAGCTAATTTGTTTAGAAGATCAAGCGAGTGAGAATCTTTACCTCAAATATATTAAGGTCTGATATTCCCCTAAGCATTCAAACATTAATTCAAAGCAAGTAAATGAGAACATTAAACACAATTTGTGTATAGTAAATGACCTTATGACAAATATATTTGTCTTGAACAAATAAAGCAATTTTTTTTGTGTGTCTTTTTTTAACCTAGCTCTTGTGAAACACAAATGCAGTCAGTTTCAGTCTCTATGTGGCCAATTCTAAGAGATGTTTAAATTGTACTTATTTGTTGTGTGTTGTTAGAAGAAGAGTCCCTGCCGCCTGGTCCCCAGCAGGCGTACATTCTCAAATGACAATGACAAACAAAAATGTACAAAAGAGCACAAGAGAATGAATGTACTGTCAAGGAAGTTCAATACAGTCCCTTCTGCAAATAGGCAAATGCTTCCTCTTCAGTGCTTTCCAAAAGGTCAAAAGATATAGCTTGTACAAAAATGTGTTAAGAAATAATATTGTTTCGTTGGGGACGGCATTCATTTTTCTCTTGCTTGATGCCAACATTTGTTTCTGTTTTAGTTCATCATTAGCAGCAGCGACTCCTGCCCTCTTACCTGAGGGGGGCTGCTGCTGGTCAGGCCATGGCCGGCCGGGTCCTGGAGCCTGCACAATAGATCGGGCAGGCACTGGGACCGGTGTATGCGCATGAGCGGCGGTGGTGCTGCACATGTGCATGACACCGGCTTCTGGGGGCTGCATTCACTGCAGCGCCAAAAAGCCGTGTAGGGCTGCCCGAAAGGAAGCCGCTCTCTGCTAATCGCAGTCCGGACTGGCAGTCCCAGGGGGAGGAGACACCTCCCCCAGGGGCTGTCTGTCTTGTGCGTGATTGGAAGGTGGCGCTGCCAAAGGGAAGCCACCTCCACTCACAGTGTAGCCAGTGGAGTCACAAACTGCACTGACTCACTGAAGCCAGTACATACAACTGTGTGACAGCTAGAAGCACCAAAACAAAATCATGTCACTGATTATTACTAAGGTGTACACGAGGCCTGGCCAATCTGTGGCTCTCCAGCTGTTGTGAAACTACAAGTCACAGCATGTTTTACCAGTTGATCGGTGGGAGGGTATCTGGGACTTGTAGTTTCACAACAACTGGAGAGCCACAGGTTAGCCAGGCCTGGTGTACGCAGAACCTCAACTGTACACACAAAGGCACAAATATAGATGCAATAACATAAAAAAGCAATGTCTTCATTGTGTAGTAAACCATTAAATATAATAAAATAATGCATACTGACAGATTTGAAATAATAATAATAATAATAATAATAATAATAATAATAATAACAGTGATTTACTTCCAAAATGCATATTTAATGTGATATATTTAAATGAAACATGCTAAAACAACTTATGTGTTTGGGATCATTTTTGCATTGGGAGAGAGGCACCTTTTGACCTAATGTAAGCCACAAATCAGTTAGAACAACGAGGCAATCGTGTATGAAAATTTTTAGAACACAATCTTCATTTGGACTTTCTGGTCTTCATCAGTGTTTGCTCTTTGGCTGGGCATGTTGATTTTTTTATTTACGTATTAACATTCATTTATAAAGCACCAGCAAATTCCATTGTGCTTCACATTTGGGAAAGAAACAAAAATAAAACAAGATTGGGTAATAACAGACAGACAAAGAGGTGAGAGGATAATGGTGCATACACACGGTC
Source organism: Taudactylus pleione (assembly GCA_031769625.1). Classification (NCBI taxonomy): domain Eukaryota; kingdom Metazoa; phylum Chordata; class Amphibia; order Anura; family Myobatrachidae; genus Taudactylus; species Taudactylus pleione. The sequence continues at coordinate 12,399,124 of JAUIMM010000091.1, read as the reverse complement.
AGATTTTGTGTCAGATCTGAACGATAACGATTTTAAAAATCGTTCAATCGTTCATATCTGAAAGAAAATCTGACATGTGAGCCTGCAACGGTGAATGATGCGCATTCCCGTTTGTCAGATAATGATATCTGACATCTGATGTGTTTGCAGTCAGATTTGGACGATTCCATTCATTTTAATACTGTCTGAAATCATTCAATCGTTCAAATTGTTCAAATCATTGGTAAAATCATTCAAATTATTCAATTATTCAATCGTTCATCTGCCACATCTTACTGTGTGTATGCACCATAAGTGCTACATATTACAAATTAGTTCAGCCAGATTGCAAAGATTCTTGGTGGGCTACCTGATTTTTAAAGAAATAAATAAATACAAAACTACATAATCTCTTTATAGAAAATAAAAACATATTTCAGAAAAAATACACTGTTATCCTAATAAATAAGAACCCCTCCCCCCTCATGATAAATATGAGAACATTTTTCAGGTAGAACAATTCACAACACATGGACATCTGTCCAACAAGTCACTATTTTATAGGAAGCAATGTGAATACTTGGTTTATTTTTCATAACTGTTAAATGAGGAAATATATATTGAATAAATAGTTCTGTCTGGAGATTCGCAGGCAGATCATGAAGTGTCTCACTGTGTAGGCAACGAAGACGAGCAATTATCTCTGGGGGGAGCTTGATGAGCATTTATGTCTCACTGCTTATCTTGTCTTGACATTGTTCCCAAGCCCAGCTATCTGCTTTATTTATGTCTTCTTGTCTCTGTCACCTCTAAAAAAAATAATAATAGCAAATCTGCTCTTTGCCACACAATCTAATTTTTGCCCAAATTGTTTTGTGAATTTGGAAATAATTTGAAGATATTTAAAATGACCCTCAAGAGAAAAAAAAACATTTTATTATTTTTTTTTCATTGGATTTTTTATTTTGAAATTGTTTTAAAGTAACAGAATGATTAATTCTTACAATTGCTGCATAAGGACAATTGAAGTTTGATAGTTTTGACATCATTCAGACACCTTTTAATATGCATTATTAAATCTGAGGGCTTGTTCCCCTTCTCCAACAGAACTTCGAGGAGGATTTATTTGGAGATTCGGGATTGGAGGGATTGTGGTTAGTCCTCTTCGATACTTGGTTATATGAAGTCCCTACTCCAGGCCTGGCCACCCTGTGGTTCTCCAGCTAGAGAGCCACAGGTTGACCAGGCCTGACATACTCACTACAGCTTATAATGAAATCTAAATGGGTAATTTAGGAATAGATACAAAAAAAGCTTTAGTGCAAGGGTGGCCAACCAGCCAGAGACTAAAGCTGCCCATACACCTAAAGAATATTTTTCCATCCATCCAACTAGTTAGCTGGTTGGAACAAAAATCAGGTAATGTATGGGAGCAAATGATTATCAAACATTTGCTCCCAACTGCCAGAAAATGGACAAAAATTGTAATTCACACAAATAGGTCAAATCAAACAGATTTAACAAATTTCTCTAATTGACAATTTACATCTGTTTTAGAGTGTTTGGGAGCAAATGGTCAATTGTCATTTTCTCCCATACATTACCCGATTTTAGTTCCAAACAGCCAACTGGCTAGATGGAAAGATAATGTTAAGATATATGGCCAGCATAAGAGCAAAATAATATTTCTTGATACAACAGAAAGCCATACTCTTAGGTTTCTTCAGGTGGTCATCAGACCTCCTCACATGCCTCTTATATGCCTATCAGACATACCCCACATGCCCATCAGAACATCCAACACCTCCTCTATATGCCTTCACATTCCTCCTGTACTTACCCCTACAGCTAGATCTTGCAGGCTCTGCAGTATAGAAGGTGTAGCGCTTCTTCCATCTTCTCTGTTTCGTTGCTCTCCCTGTTTATTCCACAGTAGAGAATAAATCAAAGCAGCTGTCTGAGGACTAATTTGCTACAGTTCGAAAACACATATACAAGTTCAAAGAGCCACAGGTTGGTCAATTCTGCTTTAGTACATTATATCTAATGGTTAGCTAATTACCATAACTAACAGCATTTAAAGCCCGTCACATTCTACATTGTAACCTAACGTCGCCATCAAAAACAAGTAAAGATGTGCGCTTACCCCAAGTGTTTTGGATCTGATTTTTTTAATAAAAATATTGATAAAAGTTTTTAAAAACAGCTAATATCATGTAATTTTTGCAATCTGAAACCCGAAATTCAGATTTAAAAACCCGATTTTCGAACCATTGGAGCATCAGAATCGCGACTTGGATCTGTCCGGATCTCCTCAGGAGATCAGAACCATGACTCAGATATGTCCAGATTTATGGAATTCTGTTGGATTCAGATCTCTGGAGAACCAAACCACACATCTCTAAAAAAAAAAGTGAGTGCAGTTTCCATATATGAGTTTCTACTGCGCCCAGGTACAGTGAATATATAACCCATAATAAGTACAGCATAATAGTGCATCTAAAGGTGGGTACATACCTGACAGATATATCTGCAGATCAAGTGATCTGCAGATATTTCTGCCGATGATGGTCGTTCATACACACTGAACGACCATCATCTGTATGCTGCAGCGGGTCCCGGCGGCCGGCGGGTGGGTGGGGGGCGTGGCCTAATCGCGGAAGGCATGGCCATGCCCCCTTCGAGAAAAAACAAACATTTGCAGAGCTGGGGAGGGGGGTTCTGTGTGCCCCTCAGCCCAGTGCACAGCCAATGGGGGACGTGATCAGCGTGATCGCTCCCCCCTTTGGCATAGGAGACTGCTCGGGCTGCTGCTTTAGAAGCCTCGGACAGCGTGTGCTGGGCTGCTGTGGATGGGGAGCTGTGCCGGATCCGGGTAAGTAGTACCCGCTCGCGACTCCCCCCCTCTCTGCACCCCTGTGTACGGGCGATCGGCTGATCGCCTGTACACACTTGCCGATGGACAGATATGTCAGCAGACATATCTGTTCATCGGCTGTGCAGCACAGCCAATGCGATATGTCTGTGAATGACGTTGTTCACAGACATATCATCTATACACACTGGCCGACGGGGGCACCAAAATATTGGCCATTGTGTACCCAGCATTACACTTTCGGGAAACACCCCTGAGCCATGATGTTGTCTAGATAACAGGTTCTAAAAATCTTGGAGAACTTGCTCTCCGATGGAGGCAATAACAAAAGCACTGGATAAGGTGTGAATGTTTATATACTGATCTTTTTTTTTTTAGACTGTTTAATGAGATTTTTCAAGGGATGCAGAAAGGAAGTTAGGGGAAGATGGGATTAGAAAAGTACACAGCTAAAATATTATAGGAACATTTGCAATAATGTGATATATTTATCACAATATGTTTCTGTTGCTAGGATGACACGTGTTATGGATGATTTACTAAGCAGCAGTTTGGTATGCGGTTGTCAGTATCTATTTAATGCAGGGGCAATAGTTAGTACTAATTTAAAAGTGGGGCAAGATTCTTTTTTTTATTTACCTATGTGGGCAAGATTCTATTTTTTATTTATTTATGGTCAGCCCCTACACTTGTAGTGCACATTTGTGGCACTAAAAGTGCTTGTATGCACTGGCAGCCATGTTCATGTCGGCATTTGTAGTTCAACCAGCATGCAAGTACAGTGTGTGTAACACTCCCAATTTGGGATGTCACTGAGTGGATCATACCTGCTGTTCTTCTGGAACCTGCTTGGGCATGGATCAGGGCAGTTCCTCTTTCAGGCTCCTTCTATCACAGCAGAGAGACAGGATATCCCCCAGAACCCAGCACAGTAATGACACACTTTGAAAGTGACGTTAGTTTTATTGTGCAGGAGCACTTCCTCCCACTGGTAGTGAATACGTTTGTACATGCGAGAATCATTCAATATCCATTACATAGTAACTAGAATTGTCTTCAAACCCTCATTAATACTAAAGTCATCACAGTAAAATATTATTACAATACTTGCTTCTCGTTTACTAACTGATAAATAAGTACCTTAAACTCATCTAACAAATTCTCTATGCATGACAATATGTCTCACAAACAAGTATTTCAGTATAAAGCATTACTTGCAAATTACCAATACAAAGCACAATTTTCCTATTCATCCTGAGCAGGCTGTCGTCAGTGCATATGCGTTAAAAAGATTTGACTCAAGGAATTGTCATTTACTGAGATGTAAGTGATACCACATTAGCAATTTAACTTGTGAAATGTCAACTACTCAGACTGGTAATGGAGCAGTATCTCCATGTACTATAGGGGACCAATGCTATATCATCACTGAGTGCTGTCTTGGAACAAAGCAGAGTGCTGGGATTCAGATCTCACCACAAAAATGTTGCACTTCTTATTACAGATGTCTCGGCTGGAGCTGTCTGGGTTGTCTTCCACAGGATGGGGCTCACTGTGTCTCTCTACTGGCTTACCCCAGGTACTGGCAGTGCAGCTCCCCGGTCTGTCCCTTTGCAAGGTGTCCCAGCTCAAAACCTCCTCACTCAGCTGTTGATAACTACAGACCACGTTCCGGCAGCTCTCTCACACTGCCATTTGTTCGCCTCTCTCCTAGTCCTAGTTTCACTTTCAGCTCTGCACTGAAGCACACACTGCCCGGTCTCCTGGGTCCTAGAGTCTCTGCTTACTGTACTTCCAGAACATTCCCCAACACAGGGCAGCATATAAAAGTCCAAGAATTTGGGGGTCCTTATGGGGTGTCACATGTGTACTACAAGAGCTTGGATGCTGCTTTTGCAGAACTACCCTGGTACCCAAAGGCCAGGAATATTAGGAGGGCCCCAGTCCTACTCAGCATTGGGTCAATCATCTCTCTAGTTCGAATCATATGTTCAAACCACCTCAAAAATTCAAGGTACATTTCTTATATTTGACATTTGGAAAAATTGTGGATAGTGACTTTAAACTTTGCAACATAAAATCATGTCCGTTGTTGTGCTCTACGTTGAAGGGAGTGAGTCAGCGAGCTAGCTCACAGAGCTTGAGGTGAAGGCAAGGATTACAAGGTGGACTAGCTACCACAATTTCATTATCCAATGGGAATGCTTCACATTCTCATTGGATGATTCAATTGCAGCCGCTCATGCACATTAAAATGAGTCAGCTCTATGTGAGGTAGCATTAGGCGGGATTGGTTTCTATTTCTAACATATTAGTATACCCATTTATTTTGTCTGACTGCTGCTTGCAGAGCATCAGATGTATAAACAGAATAATACAGAAAAACTCTAATGCTATAACACACCTACTCCACACCCCAATTCTACAATTTTACCTAATTTAGAGGTTCAAAATCTTTTGGACCGGTAATCATTGGGTCATGGGGCTTATATTTAGGTCCACATGACTTCTTTATGTGATAATTGTAGACTTGCAGAAAATAGAATACAGATGTGTCCATATACATCTATCCTCCATGCGCCACAAGGCGCGTTACACACAACGCTGGAGCTCTGTGTGACTCGGTAGCACCGAGCGTTTCTCATGCAATTTTTTACCTTCAAATGCATCTTATTTGCACAGCCAATATTTAGCACAATCATCTTCTGCTGATTAAAATGATATGCAGCATGCCTATGTCGTGTGTGTGACTGCGGGTGATTGCTACATTACAGGGTTATAGCCGCTGATTCTGTAACGTAGCATTTCGCATACAGATACACTAGCAGTTGCTCACAAAATATGCTGCATATCATTTTAATCAGCAGAAGCTATTTGTGCTAGCTATTTGCATAGCTAGCACAAGCTATTTGCATAGCTATGCAAATAAGATGCATTTGAAGGTAAAAAGTCAGTCTAAAAAACAGTCGCATGGCGCGACTAGAAGGGCTGTTTAGCGCGCAAGGAGGCTAGATGTATGAGCACCCATCTGTATACAGAGGTTAAAATATGCATTACCTATTCCATCTAATTTCCAAGCGTTTTCTTTATAACTGGGTATCTGGAAACAAAGCATATAGAAATACATTCTTTATATAACACGTACTTTTAGAATTGTTCATACTGATAATATAGAGTCACGCTTTGGTGTAGTAATGATCCATCTTGCTTCTTCCTTGCTATTCTGTTTTCAGAGCGGTGGACTCTGCTCAGTCTTGGCATGTTAGTGAAGTGTTGAAATGTTTTGCCTTTCTCCCTCAAGTGTACATTGTCTTGTTTGTTGTAGTCTCCTACTTTGTTCTAAAATCCTATCCCCTGTGTGTCAGACATATTAAGGATTACAATTTTGTAGCAAAAAATAAATATAATATTAAAACAAAAGAAACAAAATACTCTTTGAAGCAAGGTAAATGTTGATATTTGGTGATTGAAAGCATATTTAATAGATCATATTGAAAGATAGCAACCATTCTAATAGAATACACATGCTTTCCTAAATTATTACTAAACTGTTATTTTTGTTTATTATGCTAATTAATATTTACACACATCAAAGGAAAAGTAATGCTGGCCCCTACATAGGACACGTGACAGGATTTTAGTTCAATTTGTCCACAGACAGGTTGTTTGTACGTTGCCCAAGCACCTTTTAATTATCAAGGCAAATTCCTCAAGGGGAGATTGTTAAACTTTCTAAAGCTGAATACAATCTATAATGATATTTACACAATTTGTCATTTCCAGGCAAATTGGAACGACAAATCGTGCATATCATGCAATGTGTATGCACAATTGCGCGCTCCTGCGGGTTGTACACGATATCTTTTTGGTTGCACGGGGGATTAGAAGTTATAATGTACAAGGTGGTGCAGTTTAATGAAGGACGGAATGAGATATTGTTCCATTGTTTATTAAATAGCACAGTTTGTACGGGCAATAATAGATCATCCCGATTGCCCGTCGTTGTAGTGTGTGCCCGGCATAAAGAGTACAAGTGGAGGTGTTGCTCTTAGCAACCAATCAGATTATAGCTATCAGTTTATAGAATATACTAGATAATGATAGTTATAAGCTGATCTCTCTGTACATTCAACTCAGCATACACTGAATTCTACTTGCATGCTCACAACATGCCCTCAGAACACTTAGCCTATGAGTGAATGCCCCTTTGTACTCAGCTGCAAATGATGATGCAACTGAGTTTCAAATCTCCCGTAATAACTCCTAGTTGCGTACACTTGGCCACAGGGCATGTACAGTATTAAAAATAGCAAGATAAATTGACAAAATGTAGTTTCATGCAACTCTACAAGCCCCAAAATGTGTCAATTTAAATTAATTAAACTTTGTATTTAAACTTTGTTAAGCTTTCTATTGAAAACTTTAAGCAGATGACTAAATTCATACATGTATAGGAAACAGTAATACCTGTAGGCTGTGAGAATATGCTTTACAAAGTTGCTGATCTTTTTGATTCCAAATTGATATAGTTGCCGTGATAGTCTTGTTTTAATCAGTGGAAATATCTTTACAATAATTGTACAGTTTTTCTTTTTACTGCTGCACAATCAGGGATGTCCAAGATTCTAATAGAGAGATTCAAACTACTTGAGTACTCAACAAACTGAAACGTTTGAATGGAAAATGTTCAAAAATATAGCATTTTTGCTTTTGATTTGACAGGTGTGCTAAACTGTGAAGGTACATTTGACATTCCAGCCTTGAGTTTAAATTTGCAATACGCAATTAAAAAATGTTAAAATAGACTGCAAAAGGCTACCTTTTCTGCCTGTTAGAGCTTAAATGGCTACAAATCATAATATTTGTATTTTTTCCAAATTTGAACAAGTGAACGATACTGTGTTTGGGATGGAAGAACATTGAAAATACTGTATGATGTAGTCAATCAAGCAAGAACAGGGTTGAACCATCTAAAGCATGGTATAATTTGTTTCTCTTGCCCAAATTAGTTTGAGAATTTACAAAAATTTTCAATATTTGGAATTAGTCCCAAAACGAGATAAAAACAATTTTGAGCATCTCTACATTCTATCCGTTGCTTATTTCTGCTTTAATTGCCTTATCTACTTTATAAAGCATAAAACTACTATTCCTTTATTTTATTTAAGAACCCCAAGGAAAACATCTGTTCATGAGAACAGCTCCATCTTAAACTATCGCTGATAAAATATCAAGTACTAGTACTCCCTCATTAACTTTTGCATTCTATATATTTTGTAAACATCTAATTAACAAACATCCTCTACATAGAGGCAAAACATTGATTCTACTAATTAGAGAATACAACATCTCCCTCTGGGAGAGTTCTCGCCATATCATTTTTAACTTGCCACGAAGCATAACATGTCATTGGGATTGCTCATTTATATTGTTGTTGCTACATGTCTGTTAAGGAACTAGCAACTGGCTGCTGGTTGTTTGTTTTAAGGGGCAGGTGACATTGGTCTGACATTGGTCTTGTACTCCCTGGGAAGCAAAACTGTAGTAACTTCAAATTATAAAACAATAAAACCATTGTATGACTCTCATTGTATCTGCAACAAAGACAATTACATGTACAACAATGCTTAATGTTTTGGCAATTTAGAAACAAATGTTAATAATACTATTAATACTGAGATAATTCAAAATGGAAAAAATATTGTACTATATTAGTGACATTTATATTGTTATTGTGTTCTGTTAATCACAGAACACAAAAGGTAGAATATAGGATAATTAAATTTTTCTTAACGTTTCTTCTGGTTAAAACTATATTTTTATAATAATTCTATATATTTAGCTGTTTTCTTTCCCACTATGGTAGTTAATAACTATTCCGAAGGCTATTGCAAATTGTCTACCTGTTCTATTTTCTTCAAACATACCCTTTCTTATTATTGCATTGCATGTTGTTGTTGTTTTTATTGTCTACTTGTGTATTTTTATGTTTTCTTTTTGTTTTTATGTATTGTGTTTGTGTTTGCCTACTCTTCGTACTCAAATATTTTTCTGTCTTACTGAATTTTAACTTTAATGTGATAGTTAGATAAATGTATTTGTCCAGCGGTTGTAAATCTCCCAAACATATTTTTTCACCAAATTTATTAAAAGTGAACAGACATAAAACTCAGAAATTCATATTGACATCAGTAGTTTGTCTAGGCGAATATACACTGCAGTGGTGAATCATATTGTCATTGCAGTTTCCTATGAATGTCACAATGATTAACGTTTCTTAGCTATATGGTGAATCCTTAACAAAAACACAAGGACAAGTTAAAAGTGTTTGTAGCAAGAGGTCACACATTTAAAAATGACATACTTTATCCTCAGGTATCTTATACCTCCCAAAATTATCACGGAAATTCCAAGGTTCAAAAGACTATGTGCTTGGGTTAGCTAAATTTACAGCCCAAGTGTTCGATGACATGCTGATATTTTTTTTTTAAGGTTCACTCAAAAGTCTTTAGTTGTCTGTCATCAGACCAAAGTAAGATGCAGAATATCCAAAGCTGTTTGGAATGTGTTCATGAAGAGGACACTCTAGATGTTACAATATACTTGTCTAAAAGTGAGTGTGAAAAGGGAAGCTGAGAGGTTGCAGAAATATTAATTCTATTTGAAGAAGCTTGAGAACCCTGTTGCCATTCACTTGAAGAAAATGTTGGTGCCGAAAGTGTCCTCTTCAACCTTTCACTGTGTACCCCCGGCCCAGTATAAAACAACTGGTCATCTCCTAGATAACTTTCCACACATAAGTGGGATTTGAGCCACTAATGTTATCCTTAACCTTATAATTACTTAGTCTACATGGAAGATCCACTGAGGATTCCAGAAGACGTTGATTCCTAAGTGGTGCTAAGCTGTAAAGTACAATTGAATAAATAGGAAAATATGAGTTTGTTTTAGAGATGTGCGCTGACCCCTGTGTGTTGGTTTTGGTTTTGGATTTTGATTCATCTTTGTGTTTTGGTTTTGCAAAACCACCCTCAAGTGTTTTAGTTTTGGATTTTCTTTTTTTTTTTTAAATTGCTGAAAAGTTTTTAAAAACAGCTAAAATCATGTAATTTTTGCAATCCAAAACCCGAAATTCAGATTTAAAAAATTAATTCTGAACTGCGGGAAGATCAGAACCGCGACTCGGATCTGTTCGGAATCGCAAAATGCGGGTGGATTCAGATTTCTGGAAAACTGAACTGCACATCTCTAGTTTGTTTTCTAGTAGTGTGGCTTTGTTTCCTACTCCAACAAATACACTTTACTATGGTTGACACACGTGACTAGTAGTAAATGGACACATAACTTATTGGTGAATTGTAATGTTCTTGTGTAGAAACTGGTAACTTTGGCCCTCATTCAGAGCCGTACGCTCTGAGCAGAGCGCACGCTCTGAATGAGGGCCGGGCTCCATTTTCATGGAGCGTCCTCCTGGACGCTCGTATAGCTGTGGGTCACCACCCACAGGCTATACGAGCGTGCTTTGTGATGGCCGCGATGGTCGAGACCATCGCGACCATCGAAATTGCGAGCCGGAGCCTGCGGTTGAGGTTTTCAACCGCAAGCTCCGGAGTGATTTTGGCTCTATCAGAGCCAAAATCACTCCCACTGACATCACTAGTGATGTCAGTGGGCCGGCTTCTGACGGGAGGCGTTCCCGTGGGAACGCCCCCGTCAGGGAGGCACGCCCCCGGCACGCCCACCAAAGGGGGCGTGCTGTCAATCAACATTGACAGCACGCCCCCTTTGATCGGACACAACGAGCGAAGGACTTTCCTTCGCTCGTCACGTCTGGCGCATGCGCACGACGGAGCTCCCTCCGTCGTGCGCATGCTCAGTGCATAACATCGACCCACTTGCGAGCGGACAGCCGCTCGCGAGTGGGTCTGAATCAGGCCCTTTATTCCAATAAATCAATGATTTCAAATACAACATCTCCCATTATAGAATGACTCTGAAACAATGTCATGCTGGAGCAATATACAGATATTGACATATATATATATATATATATATATATATATATATGCACAGTATATATAAAACATTACCCTCTGGTGTCATTGTACACCAAGTAGAAATAATAATAGTTTACAAACACTACTTATTTCAGTCTATAATCAAGACCAAAGGCTTCATATTTGGCTTAACATTGCTTTTCCTCATTTAAAGGCATACATGTTTATTGGGAAGCTGAGTGACACACTCTATTGACAATACAGGAAGTTGCTATATCATAACTTCCTGTATTGTGAATAACTTGTATCCTGTATAAACACAACCACTCTCCACTTATTTAACATGTGTTAAATGAGGAGCCCATGGGCTGTATTAGTGAGTGACAGGATAACACCCTTTTACCACATGGACAGTAGATATTATTTATACTTGTGCGTATGTAAAACTGTGCTATACCTCTGTTTAATTAATGTATACTTCTAGCCTTCTGTACTGTTTGCTACATTAAATAATTAACCCCTAATATATGTACTATATACATTATTACAATAACTTGAGAAATCCTATGACCTCCTAATTATTAAAACTCACAGCCTGCAGCCTTTTTATATCTTATCATGGACCTTGTTCTTGGTTTATAATATCCATTCATTTTACAGTAGGGAGTACAATAGTCTCAATGTACTCTCTGCTGTAAAATATTAGTATATTAGATCTTATCAAGATCATAATTAAATAAACAAACAAACTAGTGTATGAGGCTATCCACATACCTGATGTTTTTTACATTATGTATTTCTAAATGTGTATATATAGACAGATAGATAGATAGATAGATAGATAGATAGATAGATAGATAGATAGATAGATTTTTAAAGGCGGGACAATGCATGTATGTATAAAAACACCCTTACTTGTAAATGTATGAATATATCTACTGTATTATACTCAGGTCACCACACACATTTAGGTGATCCTGGACCATGCAAAACATCAGGGGATCCCAGTTATGATACTGTATGTATGTATGTATTTATGTATGTATGTATGTATATATTAGGGGTGTGCACCGGCCACTTTTCGTGTTTTGTGTTTTGGTTTTGGATCTGGATCTTTCTTCGTGTTTTGGATCTGGATTGGTTTTGCCAAAACCACCCTTCCGTGTTTTGGGTTCTGGGTTTTGTGTTTTGGATCTGTATTTTTTTGAAAAAAAGCATAAAAACAGCTAAAATCACAGAATTTGTAGGTTTTTCTGCTCCTATGCTATTATTAACCTCAATAACCTTAATTTCCACTCATTTCCAGTCTATTCTGAAAACCTCACACCTCACAATAGTGTTTTTATGTCCAAAAGGTTGCACCGAGGTAGCTGGATGACTATGCTAAGTGACACGAGTGGGCGGCACAAACACATGACCCATCTAGGCGTGATACTGCAGTGGCAGACAGGATGGCAGTTTGAAAAACTAGGCCCCAAACTGTACATAATGCAAAGAAAAAAAAGAGGTGCAAGATGGAATTGTCCTTGGGCCCTCCCACCCTTATGTTGTATAAACAGATCATGCACACTTTAACAAACCAATCATTTCAGCGCCAGGGTCTGCCACACAACTGTGGCTGAAATGATTGGTTCGTTTGGGCCCCCACAAAACAAGCTGGCAATTAATCTGTCCCTGCACAAACTGGCTCTATGGAGGCAAGAAGTCATCCTCATCCTCCTCATCCTCCGATTCCTCACCCTCTTCAGTGTGTACATCCTCATCCTCACAAAGTATTAACTCGTCCCCACTTGAATCCACCACCACAGGTCCCTCTGTACGTTCTGGTGGCTGGTCTCCCAGGAAGAGCTGATAATTCATTTTGATGAACATCATCTTCTCCACATTCTGTGGAAGCAACCTCCTACGCCTTTCACTGACAAGGTTCCCGGCTGCACTAAACACTCTTTCGGAGTACACACTGGAGCGGGGGCAACTCAGGTAAAATAGAGCCAGTTTGAACAGGGGCCTCCAAATTGCCTCTTTTTCCTGCCAGTACAGGTATGGACTGTCTGACATGCCTACTTGGATGCTGTCACCAATATAATCCTCCACCATTCTGTCAATGGTGACAGTATCATATGCAGTGACAGTAGACATGTCAGAAATTTTTGCCAGGTCCTTCAGTCCGGACCAGATGTCCAAACTTGGTCCTACCTGCCCTGCATCACTGCCAGCGAGTTGCTTAGGATACCTAAGTTTTTTCCTGGCAGCCCCAGTTGCGGGAGAAAATGAAGAAGGAGCTGTTGACGTGTCACGTTTCACTTCAGCTGACAGTGTGTTCACCAGCAGGTCTTTGCACCTCTGCAGGCTTGTGTCGGCCGGAAAGAGAGACACCACATAGGCTTTAAAGCTAGGATTGAGCACTGTGGCCAAAATGTAGTGGTCTGATTTCAACAGATTGACCACCCCGGAATCCTGGCAAAGCGAATGAAGGGCTTCATCCACAAGTCCCACATGTCGAGCGGAATCGCTCCATCTTAGCTCCTCCTTCACTTTCTCCAGCTGCTTCTGCAAAAGCCTGATGAGGGGAATGACCTGACTCAAGCTGGCAGTGTCTGAACTGACTTCACGTGTGGCAAGTTCGAAGGGCTGGAGAACCTTGCACAACACGGAAATCATTCTCCACTGCACTTGAGTCAGGTGCATACCCCCTCCTTTGCCTATGTCATAGGTGGATGTATAGGCTTGTATGGCCTTTTGCTGCTCCTCCATCCTCTGAAGCATATAGAGGGTTGAGTTCCACCATGTCACAACCTCTTGCTTCAGGTGATGGCGGGGCAGGTTCAAGAGTGTTTGCTGGTGCTCCAGTCTTCGGCACGCAGTTGCTGAATGGCGAAAGTGGCCTGAAATTTTTCGGGCCACCCAAAGCGTCTCCTGCACGCCCCTGTCGCTTTTCAGAAAATTCTGCACCACCAAGTTTATTGTGTGAGCAAAACATGGGACGTGCTGGAATTTGCCCAGATGTAATGCCCGCACAATATTGGTGGCATTGTCAGATATCACAAATCCCCAGGAGAGTCTAAGTGGGGTAAGCCACTGGGCGATGATTTCCCTCAGTTTCTCTAAGAGGTTGTCGGCGGTGTGCCTCTTACTGAAACCAGTGATACACAGCGTAGCCTGCCTTGGAACGAGCTGGCGTTTCTGAGATGCTGCTACTGGTGACGCTGCTGCTGTTGCTGCGTAAGGTGATACATCTACCCAGTGGGCTGTCACAGTCATATAGTCCTTAGTCTGCCCTGTTCCACTTGTCCACATGTCCGTGGTTAAGTGGACATTGTGTACAATGGCATTTTTCAGGACACTGAGGACACTTTTTCTGACGTTTCTGTACAGTCTCGGTATCGCCTGCCTAGTGAAGTGGAATCTAGACGGGATTTGGAACCGGGGACACACTACCTCCATCAATTGTCTAAATCCCACTGCACTAATGGCGGATACCGGACGCACATCAAACACCAACATAGCAGTCAAGGCCTCAGTTATACGTTTTGCTTCAGGATGACTGCTGTCGTACTTCATCCTCCTCGCTAAGGACTGTTGGAGGGTCAATTGTTTAGTAAAAGTAGTGGTGTTCCTACTTCCTCTCTGGGATGATGAACGACTCCCAGCAGCAGCAACAGCAGCAGCGGCAGCAGTAGGCGTAGCAATGCAGGATCCTCCGGAGGAATCCCGGATAGGAGAGTCAGTCATGCCAGTGACATGGCCTGCAGGACTACTTCCGATCCTGACTAAGGAGGAAATTGAAGAGGAGGAAGTTGACGGTGTGGTTTGCAGGCGCTTGGATACAACAGGACAACGGGATTTAGGTGTCCCTGGACTGCTTACGGTCTTAGCCAAAGTTTCTGAACTTGACAGTAACTTTTTATGAACGTGCTGCAGGTGCCGTATAAGGGAGGATGTTCCTAGGTGGTTGACGTCCCTACCCCTACTTATTTCACCTTTACATATGGTACATATGGCAAGACAGTTGTTGTCCGGATTTGGATAGAAATATTGCCAGACCAAAGAGGTGGAATGTTTGGTCTTCTGCCCAGGCATGACCGTGATGGGCTTTTTCATCCCACGGACAACAACTGTCTCCCCCGGAGCCTGATTTAAACAAACCACATCACCATCAGAATCCTCCTCGCCAACTTCCTCCTCAACGCCAGCTACGCCAGTATCCTCATCCTGTTGTACTTCAACAGTGACATCTTCAATTGGCATATCTGCAAGTGGACTGTGGGTGCTCCTTTCAGCACTTGCAGGGGGCAAATGGTGGAAAGAGCCACCTCTTCCCGTCCAGTGCTGGGAAGGTCAGGCATCGCAACCACCACCACACTTGGACTCTCCTTGGGGATTTGTGATATCTTCTTAGAAAGCACAGTTCTTCGCTGTGCTTTTGCCAGCTTAACTCTTTTAATTTTTTTAGTGGGAGGAGGGCTTCCATCGTCATGTGAAGCTGAACCACTAGTCATGAACATACTAGGGATCGACCTTAGCAGTTCCTTGCCACTCCGTGTCGTAAATGGCATATTGGCAAGTTTACATTTCTCTTCAGCTGATTTAAATGTTTTTTCAAGGTCATTTTCCTGAACTTTGTCATTTGGGATTGTATGTGCCCTCTATTATGACATTGGGCATCGGCCTTGGCAGACGACGTTGATGGCATGTTATCATCTATGTTATGACTAGTGGCAGCAGCTTCAGCACTAGGAGGAAGTGGTTCTTGATCTTTCTCTATTTTATTTTTATCGGAGAAAGTTTGGTCCTCCATTTATGTTATATCGATTTGATATATACGTGCGGCTAAACTTTGTGGGTTTCACCAGCCTTTAAGAAATGAGCCAGCCGGCTCTTTACTTATGGGACACAGGCGCACGCTTGGTGCTGCTCCTTTGTTGATGCACGTGTGGCTACTGCGCACACAATTCACAAACACAGAAAATAATTTTTTTTTTGGTTTGGACTGGAGTGTACTTTGGGGGTTACAGCACCCTTTAACGGTCAAGCCAGCCGGCCCTTTACTTATGACACAGGCGCACGCTTGGCACTACTTTGTTGATGCACGTGCGGCTACTGCGCACACAATTCACAAACACAAAAAAAATATTATTTTTTTAGCACTTGGGGGAGCACCCCTGATGGACAGAGCACCCCCTGGACAACACTACAGCACCCCTTTTGGACTGGGACACTGCACAGGACTTTGGAGTGGACACAGCCCCTATGGACAACTGACTGCACAACACAGTCCAGCCAGCCCCTATGGACTTTGAAGTAGTGGACAAAGCCCCTATTAACAACAGCAGCACAGCACAACACAGCCAGCCCCTATGGACTTTGAAGTAGTGGACAACAGCAGCACAGCGCAGCACAGCACAGCACAACACTACTCTGCACTACACTACACTACACAGCCCAGCCAGCCCTAACTCCCACCCTCCCTCTTCACTGTCCACAGCCGAGTGAGAAAATGGCGCCGACGTGGGTACCTTATATAGGATCCAAAACCCGCGAGACTCGGAAGGCGGGAAGATGACGTTTTGCCTCTATTTCAGAATCCGAGTCAGGCGGGAAAAGTCGAGCCTGACTCGGATCGGACTCGGATCGGGGGGGCTCGGGGGGGTTCGGATTTCAGAAATCCGAACCCGCTCACCCCTAGTATATATACAGGACTAGTTTTCTGGGAAAATAGGTTCAGGTACTGTGGGTGGAGCTACTGGGTGTGGAGCTATAAAACAACTCTATATACTGTATATATATGTATATATAATATATACATTGTAATTAGAAAAAAAGGAACTTTAAAATAAAACTTACGGAGAATACATTTTGGCCCAGGACATTATGTCGTAGTTAATGAGAGGTTTGGGAACTAAGGGCCTGATTCAGAGCCGGACGCTATTTGCGCTCGCTCGATCAGAAAAAGGGGCCGGCTATTTAAATTGAGCGCTCGCTCTTTGCTGTCTGTTGACGCCTCTATGTCTGAGCGAGCGAATGAAACATGCGCTCGCTATTTTGTAAAGATGCCCCCTGGCCGTTCGCATCCTACGTCATCTCCGCTATTTATTAGATTAATCGAGTACATTGAAAGGCGTCTGAACTGCTCGCAGTGCTTGTGGTTGGATTTTCCTACCGCAATCATGCGAACAGTTCAGGCCAAAAGACAACCAAGTGACGTGGCCGATGACGCTGCTTTGTTAATTATGCACACCCTTAAAATGCCCGTTTTGACCGTTTGGCACGCCTGCGTTCGGATCACCACTCCCCGTTTTCAAGCACCTTCCCCTGTTACCACCCACAAACGCCTCATCCTGTCATTCAAATTAGCAGGCACTCGCTATTTTGCGAACACACGATTTCCGACCGCTCTGACTGGTTGGTGCATGCGCATTGCGACCCATACGCATGCACAGATGTGCGAACATCGATCGGAGCGAACGAGCGGCCGCTTACGAGCGGCTCTGAATCAGGCCCTGAGTTCCTGCTTGTCCATGCTGAAAAATAGTACTGTATGTATATATATATATATATATATATATACAGTGTATAAATATATATATATATATATTTATATATAACCAATAAGGCAGAACTCTTCACATACATTGAGAAATAATGAACTCACAACGGGGTCCAGGTGAATATATTTACCAAGCGTTAGCAACCAATGCTGATTCAGTAAACGGGGTGCATCTGGTTAACCCCTGCTGGTATCAGCATTGGCAGCTTGCTTACCTCTGTCTTCTGCAGCCTTGTTTATGCTATAGCTGCACTGAAGCACTGAGGGGGCAGGTTGAATTCAAGAGCCGGAAGTCCAGTAGGGGCTACATAAACTGATGCAAAATTACTGCAGACACCTCGGTCCCTAATTTCTGTAAATGGAATGTACCCACAATTTGTGAGCACTTGTTGCCAAACTCAGATTATTACAAGACATGTCTATTTGTGATAACTCTGTGTTCGCAGTACAACTTTTGGGCTCTTTGACTCTATCTAACCCTGTGAGCCCTCTATACTGTGTATGATGCCCTGTTATTTTGGAGTTACTAAAGTCAAACTATATATCCACTGTCTAGGGGTGGTTTCCTTGATGCCATCTGAACAAGTAAGAAGCATACATGTTATTGGTTGCTGTCTACCTGTTTCTATATCTTTGGTGTTATATACTGTATTGAGTGTATCTGCGGAATGAGGTATGTGGGGATGACATCCAGGAAACTTAAACAAAGAATATTAGAACACATTGGTAATATCAGGAATGTGGAAACTGATAAGACAGAAATGAGACAGATCACAACACTGGCCAGACATGTTTTTCTGAAACACATGGACAACCTAAGGTGATCAATGCATATGGCTTAGAGAAGATCAATCTGGGTATTCGTGGAGGGGATATGACAAAGGCACTTCTACGAAAAGAAAGTGAGTGGATTTTTACACTCCAAACACTCACCCCAGATGGCCTAAATGAAAACATCAACTTTGGAACCTTTCTTTGACTGGACAGAAATTATATGAGAAACTACTTAAGTTCCCTTGTCTCCATCCACAGGTCAGCAATAGATTGATGACCAACAAGAGTAACTATCATTACAAAATGCTAGTCATATTTATCTAATTAGTCTAACATGACAATGAGAGCATTCATACTATTCCACCTCTCTCACTGTCACAAAATAAGGTGTAGCTTCAGGACTCCACCATTGAGTCTACATCTCAAGCCATGTTACATTCAGGACTTACTAAATACCCTCTCTTTCCTTTCCTTCTCTTAGATATTGAGGGAATGATTTTTTCTTAAGATGATTGCACTTTCTTACATTATTGCACGTACCAGTGTACAGTCTATATAGTGCAGAGTCAAGCACATAAATCTATGTACATATGTGTGTACACAGAGACATAGAATTATAGTTACCCTTTATGCTAAGATTATGATTTAGGGCATTCAAAACAATATAGATTTAGCTCTATCATAATGGGTAACGCAGACAATTTGGTATACCTAGACTAGTCATCTATACAAATGACCAAAGGTTATTAGGAGCTGGATCTCTTTTGTTCCCACTTCCTTAATAACAAGCGCTGCCTCAACAGACGTAATAATGAACACTACTAGTGTAACTGATGTCAGTAATGCTAGGATAATTGAATCTACTAGCTTTTCCTTATCGATTAGCAGAACGTCATTAATAGTAATATAACAGGATCTAGCCCAGACACGTGAGTGACCTGATGTTAGGAAATCTCAGTAGTAAGGGATGCTAGAATCTAGGATTTTAAGAATGGCTTGTCTCATTTACGCAAATAAGATTCCCGTTTAATGAATTTCTCCTCTGTCTAAAATAACATATCCAGTACTGGATGGAACTTAACTCCACCCCCTTTGATGACAAGTCAAGGCAATCCCCAGGGCTATGTATGACCACTCAGCCAGGGACGTCAGGTATGTACATGTGACCTCCCTAACTCCTCCCCTCCAAGACACACTGGTTGGTGAGGGATACTCCTCACTCAGAATAGGAGACTGTATTTCCGGATATAAGCCGGCAGCCCATGAGGGCACACACGGACCTTTGAAGAAGCTGCAGGGTGAAACGCACGTTATCCAGTCCAAAGGCACAATGGGTCCCTGAATCTTTGCAGCAAGCTCCCTCTCCTATGGCTGATTACATGCACGAAGTAAAGCTGGTAAAGTACACTATTTCTTCTATTATAATTCTCTGCAGATAGTGAAGATTATCCTCACCAAGAGAATTATTCCCCCATATCTGCAAAAAGAGCATTATAAGTCTATGAGGTAAATTTGCTAAATGGAGAGTTTTTAGAAGAGTTTTAAAAGTGATGTTGCCCATAGCAACTAATCAGATTCTACTTAACATTTAACTAGCACCTTCTAGAAGATGATAGCTAGAATCTGTTTGGTTGCTATGGGCAACATTACTTTTAAAACTCTTTTGTAAAAACTCTCACTTTAGTAAATTTACCCCTATGTCTCCTAGTAGGGCATATAGCTCTTACTACTAAGCATTCACTGTAATGGTAGGTATTGCACATGCTTAGATAGTATTGCTGGATTTGAATAGAACGGAGACTTTCTTTTTCAACTTTTCTTTATTACCTTTCCCTTTTACTTTGATGTATATTTTGTGCAAATCTAAATATGCGCTTACAAGGTATATCCTGATAAACTTACCAGCTACCTGCTTATTTGTAGAAATGATAAGATAGGGAGGAAATTTTGACATTATATGATTGCTGCAAATTGGAATATTATTATGACTACACATTTATAAATATAGCAGGAATCCTTGATAAAATATTTTCACCCCTCAACCAGAAAACCTATGTGTTTTTTTAATAATATATTAATTTGACAAAATTACGACACAGACCGAAGCATATGGTACTCCTTATCTTGTATTCGAATGGTATCCAGCAATATATGAACTGACTATTTATCTGTCTCCCCTTTAACTTTTCTTTCTGTAATATCATCAGCTACAACTCTGGGAGCTGACAGTAGATGCAAGAAAGTCTTTTAATCATCTCAATTGGAGTGGGTGACTCTCATTGATCACCTCTGCCGATGGACACATGGTGAAAAGTAGATCACTACTTCATTGAGATACAGATGCTATTCAGAACTGCTCTGACACTTTAGCGAGACACACCTGTATAGTGAGATATACTACCCAAGGGGGAACACTGGCAAACCCTAGGACTGGCAGTTGCCAGCATATTGCAGCTGTGCAATTGCCTTCTCTAAGCTTAGAATGATTTTATTGTAATCTGCTAAAATGTATTTTTCGCCGCAAGTATACATTACTATATCTTGACTTATATTATACATGATACTGTATACAGGTTAATATCAAGGTCTATAAAGGGAGAAACGGCAATAGTTGTATTTATATCAAGAATTGGACATTTTGGTGTGTGCTTTACTGTCATTTAATAATGCTGATTTAATACGTTAAATGTCACTACTGGTATTAGGAAGAATATATCTATCTATAGGTTTATATTATTTTTCCTATAAGTGTCCAGTCTTTTTTTGTGTTTTTTTGTGTATATGTGTGAGTAGTTATGTCAGATCTTTGATGAGATCTAATAAAAGTTAAGTTTTAATATGTATAAGAGTGCCCCCAAACAAGAGACTTTTTTCCTTCCTCTCTACTGTTTCCATATCTCTAAGACACACTGATACTGCACTTCAGTTTTCTAAATACAGAGGATAACTCTAGTATCCATGTGACAGCCAGAGAGCCCTCTATAGTTAGTTGTACAGTGTGAGTTTTAATGGCGGCATTCCAGGATTTCCAATAAAATATTAATAAACCATACGGTTTCGGAAGAGGTTTTGATATTTGTTTGCCACTTAACTTTATTACTCCCTAAGTGTCACCACTATCTACCTATATACTGTATCTATCTATCTATCTATCTATCTATCTATCTATCTATCTATCTATCTATCAAACAATTTTTGTATATTTCATATGCCATCTTTGTAATGAACCATATGGAACCATTGCAATATTTAAAATTTCTAATTGCAATTATTAATTACCCATAATTGTTTCCTTCATTTAGGGCACTAAAATGGACAAGTGGTGTTAACTTTGAATCTAATTTAGCCTCATACTGAAATCAGATGTACAGGAAGCTCTGAAAGTCCTTCCACAGTGACTTCGTGCAAAGTGTGTGACGGTCAGTGGGGAGTCACACCAACTGCCACCCCAAAAGCTGCCATGGATGACTGTATTTAGCACACAGTCACTGCGTTGGGTCTTTATGAACTCCCTGTATAATATTATACAGTATTTTCCAGGGAGCTATACTAGTAACTAATGCTATGTTATACCCATCTAGGAAATGTCAGGTTGATTGATTACAATTGGGAGCGTTATATGTGCAGCCTAGTAAATGAAAGAACATCTTCAGTTTAAACAAATGTTACATTAAGAAAATCCACTTATGGTTGTGTATACCATATCATTTCTACAGTCACATCTGCCAGCACTGCCTTTCCCAGACAACACCCTGGGACACAGGATATAGCCACAAGGCAAAAGGATACTTAAACTGATCATCAGTCAAGAAGCAGAAAATGAGGCGAAGACATCACCGGAGCTCAATAACAAAACAAGTACTGAGTTGTCTTTATAAAGTCAGAACAGAGAAAATGTTTCATAAATTATAATTAGGGCCTTAGTAAGATGCCAGACCAATCTACATGCAAGGGACCCCAGGTTTCAGTCTGATATTGTTTCTGAGTAATTAGAGATGTGCGCTGACCCCCATGTTTTGGTTTTGAATCTAGCTTCATCTTTGAGTTCTGGCTTTGGCTTTGCAAAACCACTCACAAGTGTTTTGGAATTGGTTTTGGATCTGGGTTTAAAAAAAAATGGATAAAAAGTTTTTAAAAACAGCTAAAATCATGTAAATTTTGCAATCTAAAACCCGAAATTCGGATTTAAAATCCAAATTCTGAATCGCAGGAAGATCATAACTGCAACTCGTATCTGTTCGGATCTCCTCAGGTGATCAGAGTCACAACTGGGTTCTATCCGGATTCACAAAATTTGGGTGGATTCGGATTTCTGGAGAACTGAACCGAACATCTCTATGAGAAATACTTAAAAAATCAACAACAAAAAAGTACAAACATAGCTTTAAAAATTGTAAACTGATTCTGAAACTAATTATAAAAAACTCTCATCGGCCAGCTGTAGCCATTGAAGTCCATGGAAAATGATTTCTTCTTCATTCATCACAAATTCCTTTGTATGTTTATAGTTATTAAAGATGAGTAAATTTTTTGTCAAATTTAAAGTTTGTCTGAATGTTAATGTCTCAAAGCTGATGAATGCTTTAGCAAAGAGGTTCTCAAACTCGGTCCTCAGGGCACCCTAATGGTCCAGGTTTTAAGGGTAACCAAGCTTGGGCACAGGGTGACTTAATTAGTACCTCAATCTTTTGATTTAACCACCAGGTTCTTTGAGGACTGAGTTTGGAAACCTCTGTGTTAGCATAAGATGACCTGGAAAAGAAAGGAATATGGAACAAATACTGTATATCTTATAAAATTTTCTAGCTGAATGACAGCACCACCAGTTTGTGCATTTGCATCTTTATTGTATCATCCATCCAGCCAGTGGGGTGACACAGTACCCAGATTTCCTCTGACACCGAGTCCAGCTTTAGCCACACTGGGTTCGCCCACCAGCTATGGCTCAGCAGAGCGGGGAACACACACGCTGCATCACCTCCTGGAGAGAGCTACCACACTGTTGGGAATTACACTGTCTCACCGCCCACCAGCATACTTAGCGGTGTCCCTGCCATGCTTCTGGATCTTTAGAGCGGTCAGCTCTTTTGCACAGACATGTGCACCAGCACTCCGATCTACTCCCCAGCACCCTCCAGCTGCGAACCAGCTTTTCCACCACAGGCTGGCACCACATCCAGATCTGGAGAAATACATCACCATTGTCATGAGGTAAGCCAGTCTATGTGAGTAATCTATTTACAGGAGTGCCTATATCCTATCCAAACTATCTTGCCAACTTGATTGATCCCTTTTTTATACATACCTGATTACTTAAACCATCACATTACACAGCTATATAAATTATTGTTACTTTCAACAAGGGTACCCTTATTTCAGTATGTCTTCCACTGGCGGCTCCAGTACAATGATTTGAACTGTATTTTACCACCATTATTATCTACTACTTTGGAGCTTCATATCCTCCTCCACTGGAAACAGACATTTATTTCTTCTAATATAATTATTTAATTGCTACAATTGTGGCAGTTGATACAATATAACATTTGTACTTACGAATATCATTGATGCAGAGTTATTTTTACATTCATATATATCCATATTTTATTCAGTTTTATTGCTAATTAGCATTGTTCATTTTTATCTCAAGTAAAATATTTATGTATTTACATTTATCTCATGTTCACTATGTGTTTTTAGCGCCATCCCACTATATTTGTTGAACATACAGTATGTCCATTATAAAAAAAAAACTATTTATATTCTTAAAATGTATTTTGGAAATGTTATTAAAAATAAAAATGAATCTATTGGTCCAATATAGAGAATAGTTCTAAAATGATATTATCTTACTAAATGGCTCTCAGTTTCTATAACCATAACACATCTGTTTAATATAGTTTGCATATGAAGTCTAAGATACTTATGTGTTTGGTGACTACTTAGGCACAGTCATAGACTGTTGCAGTGGTTCTCAACCCTCAAGTTTTTCCCAACAGGTCATGTTTTGAGGATTTCTGTCTGTGGAAGCAAGTGTGATAATCACTGACCCAGAAAAATAGATAAACTCAAATGTGCATGATTAAATAAATCCACAAAACATGGCTTTTTGGCGTTACTTGACAAACCCTTTTGAATCTTTCTGAACTACATCAAACTTTGCTTGCTGGTTTTTTACTGTTATTTCCATTGTGTATTACTTGTCGAATCTGACTTGTCTTGTCCTTTTATATGTTGCATGCAGTAGCTATGTTGGCTGGAGGCTATTACAAGACTTAAGGGCAACTGTATGGGTCATTGGCTGATAAAGTTGAATACCATGGCTACATCATCTATAGTTGCTGACCTACTAGTGTCACTGGTAACCATTACATCAAAGGTATATATTATCCTGAATGGGGTTAATGTCCTTTCCAGGAACCTCATTATGATCATTTCTAGGTTCTCCTTGAAAATTCCTATTGTCAATTGACAGTTGTGGTGATAACACAAAAACTGTAAACGCTTTTAAAAACTGCTTTCTTCCAATGGCATCCCAGTATTCAGCCTGGCAAAGGTGACTTTTACATTGATTATACTACTGATGACATACTGTAAACAGAAAAAAACAAACAAAGCTCTAACATGTGAATCTAAAAATGAAAGACTTGCCATTGGTTGAATGAAAGCACTGCTCAAATGTGATTGTTGTTGTTGTTATCATTATTGTATTATTACTTTTTTTTATTAGCTCTGTGGGAAATAATCTGTGATTGACTCCATGCAGAAATCACAATTTTATAGGAATTGTGTAAAATAAATTAGTTGCATTTTAAATAAATTATGTAAATGGAATCCTACTTAATAAGTAAATATTATTATTATTATTATTATTATTATTTTTATTATTATTATTACAATTAATATTATTATACACAATACAATAAAAGGCAAAAAATACTTTCTTCTTAAACTATAATTTATATCAGATGAGTGTTTTGCATTTTCTTTGAATTTAATGGGTAGATAACCTTACCTTTACCTCAACCACATCTTTTTTGGCAGTCAGCCACAAGTCTAGTTTTATTCACAACCATAAGCCCCATCCTGGACCTAAATTTATTCTAACGCTAACCAACTAAGATCCCTAATCCTCCACTTTAAATGTGCTACTAAGCTATGTAAGGTAATATTTTTCTTCCAATAACATTGATATTACTGCAGAGGATGTAAAAAGTATGCTGTAACGTGTTTTCTTTCCAGAATGTGAAATTTTAATGGTAAAAGTAAGATATATATATTACACAAAATGTTAAAAAAATATAACTGTCACCTACATGCAGTGAAGGTAGCCATTTTGTAGGCTTAACCAATATTCATGAGACTACATCCTATCAGTTCACTAGGAACCAGTCTGTATTATAGCACGAGGTTCGTTGTGCAACAATTCATAGTAAATTGATCATTCTCAGGCAGGGCTGGATTAGAGACCAGATGGGTCTGGGTCTGAAAATGTTCAAGGGCCTATACAAAGGGGAGGAGCTATTATCAGATAAAAAGAGGGTGGCCAGATAAATGCAATTTTAATACTTATGAGCTATGCCTGACTGAGTGATCATGCTGTTATGCTGAATGGCCTATTTTTAAGTGGAGGCCTGGAACTGTCGCTCTATCCACCCCATTGCTAATCTGGCCCCATTCTCAGGAACGCTAGTTTAGCCCACTGAATAGTGACCTCCATTATGATACAATACATTATGTACAATTTAGACTGCACATACTGCATTACTTTCATTTAATTCTGTGAAGGCAGTCATGGCATTGCTGCTAAAATGGAAAAAAGCACTGCTACTATGCAAGATCATCATCATTGGGACTAACACAGAAAGCATTATTGTCCGAAATAGTGAGGAGACCACAGTGGCCAATATAAACAATGGAAAAAACTGTTGGTGTCCAATGCAGCAGGGAGACTGCAAGATTCATCAAAGGCAATCAAGAGAGAAGTGGTGTGAGAGGAAATTTGGGTACCACCAGTGTCAGAGGCAAAGCATGAGTTAGAAGCAGGTCAAATAGTTTCACCACCTATGTTTTCAGTTATCACAGTCAGGGTCTTTCCTTCAGAAAGTAGGACAGCAATGAATCAGAGAATTAAAAAAAATATGTTAGACTGGCATCCTCAAAAATTAGCGTACTATGAATTCTGTCCATGAAAAGACATATAACAGTACGTGGCTGGATAACAAGTTCCATCATTAAAGCAATTACCACAAAATCTTATTATAACAGATAAGAGTTATATGGAATGGACTTGTGTTCAGGAGAAGAACTGCAAATAGTAGCAGAGGTACTGTAGGCAATGAAGCAGGGCATTAGATTTCCAGTCACTAGCAGATGTGGGCAAATCTGTGGCTACTGCATCTGGATTGCAGGCACATACACACCCCAAAAGGTAATTATTTCAAACTAAAATATCTTGAATCCATTCATAAATTTCACCCTCCAATAGATGGTAAGACATTTGCTTGTGCCATGTAGATGAAGGCAGGGCCATTACTAGGGTAGTGGGGCCTGTGCCATGGCACAGGGCACCGCAGGGCAGGGGGCGCTGTTGGATCCTGTCACTTTTCTGTTTATTACCATCCTCACTTGTAGCTTCCTCTTCTTTTATCCCAGCATCTCATGGCATCCCCTATCTCTTCACTGGCCCTTTCCCATGAGGTCATGGCCCTTTTTTGGGTGCACATCTTATGTCACTATTTGAAAAATAATGAGGGGGGAACCAATGCTCTTTCTGGCACAGGGCACCAAAAAGTCTTGTTATGGCAATGGATGAAGGCAATAAATGTAATTAATGCAACCTGTTTTGATACTTGACCATTTAGGGAATTGTCTCGGAAGGTGGATAAACTATGGATTTAGCGGCTGAGAATGCCACCAAGAATTGGACAGCACATGGTACTGTGGTCCTACTTAAGGTACAAGGACCAGAACAGAAAAACAATATTAAGTTGAAAATGTAATAGAACAAAGCAGAAACAAAGCTAAACAACTGGACTAGTAAACAGGATATACTATATGTAGATTAATACTAAACTAGAAAGCAAGAGGTCAAAAGCCAGGATTAAAACAAGGACTATGCCAAGGACTACAACAATAATGTAGCAAGCTCTGTTTAAGATACAAATTATAGCTGTGAATATGGACAGGCCAAAAAAATTCTCCAGCAACCTAAAGTGTACCAACAGCCCTGGGAACTCATTACACATGGAAGAATAGGGAATAGGAAAACAATATATGCTACAAGAGAATATGGAGGACAGAGGAATGCTATTCAGTGGTGCCAAGAATCTTCTTCTAGATCTTCTTCTAGATCTTCTTTGGGGGCCGATGATGGTGATTATGGTAGGATAAAATAGATCTCTGGCACCATCTACTGAACAAAAATCCAATCCGGGTGGGGATTTGATTGGGAAAGAGCGGCTATAAGGATCAGAAGCAAACAAATATGGTGTCACATATGTAATCTAGGGGGTAAACACCTTCACAAACCACTAAACTGCAGGTTCAAACCCTATATGCAACTCAGGGAGCCCCTCCACACCAGGGTATGAGATTGCCTTCAGTAACCCTAAGTCTGTATGATGAGGACATGTGGCCATGTCAGGCCCACATATGACAGGGCTGAATAGGTCTAAATTGGGCAGCAGAATCGCAGCACTTAGGCACATTAAGAGCAATGTCTGGAGCAAGCAAGTCTGTCCTTTTTTAAATAGTTTCTTTGAGTTTTAGTTCTTTTTTTTAAGTTTAAATAACTTTGGTGTAAGCCAGAAAGCATTGATCTACAACTAAAAGTGCTGATCTTATTTGGTATAATTAAATTGTCCACACTAATCTCATTAAAAGTAGTGGTATTGTATAGCGAGGTTAAGATTGGAATCATACAATCGTACAATGCAAATTGCAAACACTTGGGTAAAAAATCTTCATTTTGTATTTCTCTATGAATACATTTAAATAGACATTTTTACTTTGAGTTTTTTAATAAGTTTTACATCATGAAAATGTTTCCAATAATTTCAACTTCAGAGAAAAGCATTAGAAGAAAAATACTCAATTTCAGCAATGTGCTTTGTCAGAAGCTCCCTTCACTACGGAAGCAAGTCTGGTCACCTGAGCTTAAACAATTTGTCACTCCAACAACCTGTGCCTTTTGTAAAAATCCACCATAGCAATCACAGGATAATTAGCTAAAGTCTCAAACTAAACTTAAGTGCTCTTTAACTATGTTTGTGGTAACGACAATCCTTTCCTAGCCAATCCTAGGTCTGCACATAGACCAATTATCTATATGCTGACAGACAACTCATCAGTTTCGTTTAGCAGAACATGTATTTCACATTTAGACAGACTAATTCTGCTACAAATGAAAGAACAAATTAATATAATTTATTTTTCAATGAAGCAGGAAAATGTATAGTAGAGATTAAAATTAATGTGAAAAAAATAAAGTTAGCAACATGTACATCACTTATATTAAAATTGCCTTTCTCCTTTAAGAAAGGCGACTCCAAAGCAATGAAACTCCCCTTTTAAATTTAAGATTTATTATGTGCTTATTAATATATATATATATATATATATATAGACATATCAATAATTATTTTATTCTAAATATATATATATATATATATACACATATATATAGTCAAAGTCAGTATATATATTTCCTTTCAAATAAATAGTTTTCTCTACATATGTGGAGAGAAGGTGACATATGTCGGAGGTTATAGAACAAAAAATATCACGTGGTCAGACGTGTACATAATTCAGAAAAACAATTTAGCAAATGGAAATTACTCCGTTTTGTCAGTTATTGATCATTATTATTAATATATTATCATATAGTACTACTCAATAAATCTAATCATGAAAAGTTTCAAATGTTGTTTCTCCTTGTATGTTTTAATTAGCTGAAGATCTAATTGTTTCCCTATATAAATTAATTGAATAGAAACTGAAAATTAACACATGTCACTGTACTATATTTATACAAAGCTATGTATATTGCCTGTTATGTTTATAGAAATATTTTCTTAACTTTTTAAAAAACTTTTGTGTTCATATTTTGTTATTTTGTTTATGTGTATTTTATCATTTGGTTTATTTAAACTATTCCACTCTCATCATATGTTTATATCCATAATGCTCATTTATATACATGATACACGACAACCTAATAAGGTCCAACTCCACAATATACTGTACAGTATGTCAGAATTACATTTAGTATTAGCAACACCTGTTTATCCTTGCAGGAAAATTGTATTTCCTCTTTCCAAGGAAATGGCTGATTTTATGTCCCTAAATTGCAGCGATGTAAGCAGATAATCTGACGGCCATAATGGCAGAGAGAAAATCTTAAAATGAATAATACATAAATGTGTTTGCAAGGTTCACATCTTGTTAAAGTAAAAAAAAAAAAGAAAATATGAAGTTAAACATAAATAACTTGATGTGAAAGATTCCAGACAGCGGAGATTTCCAACCTGTGATAGGAAAGCAAAACATAAGTGAAAAAGTATGTTGAAGTATTTTAAATAAGTACATGATTTACAATCACAATTTAAACACGGTTGCAGAAAGTCATATAGGCTCAATAAAAAGTATCCATCATTATACGCTGTGAATGAGTATCATTCACACAACTATAACATTGTGGGGCTAACAAAAACATAACAACAAGAAAAGAGACTACAAATTAAAAATTGTCAACACTATATTATACAATGGAACTTTGTAAAAACTTTGCAACAACAAGTGAATTAGCAGCTGTCTGCAGAGATATAGATTCAATTCACTAGTCCTGTTGATAATTCAAGTTACCAAGGGCTCTATAGTGATTCTAAATCCTATCTGTAAACCAGTAGCAATTGTTAGTACAGTAATTCATGGTAAAAACTACAGTACCTCTTTTTAATATGATGATTTTAAACTATGAAATATATAATCTTGTTAGGGATGTGCAGGCTCGGATTAGTTTGAATTTTCCCGCCAAATTCAGAGTTTTCCCGCCTAAAATCGGGGCTCAGAAAAAGGCAAAATGTCATCTTTCATGGCCAAAAATCATCATTCCTGGACAAAAGTCCACGAAAGATGACGTTTGTCCATAAAAGATGACATTTTACCTCTTTCTAAGACCCGGTTTTTGGGTGGAAAAATCTGAATTTGGCAGGAAAATCCGAACTAATCTGAGCCTGCACATCCCTAATATTTGTAGATATTTAGTGTCAAATATGTGCTACTTAAAATGTATTCTTTTTAAATTCAATTTTAAAATTTAATTTGACTAAGCTAGAGCATCTTTTTTGTTATGACGAAGCCGGATAATTGGCTAAGACAGGATCGGTTTAAAATTAGATCGGGGCGACGCCATTTTGCAAATGGCAACGAGACACCATTTTGCGACTGGCCGCCCAGCACCATTTTAGTGAATCACGCCATTATAAGTACAAACGGCGATGCTATTATTTAGCGTTGTGTGATTCCTACGCAATAGAAAGAAGTTAACAGTCCTCACCATACAAATACAGACAGCCACTAAAACATATAAGTACATGATAAGCAGACCGTGTTTGGTGTTGTACTGATCCACTGTGTCTCAACAGATTTCCGGTATCATCAGTGAGAAGATTGCAACATGCATCTGCAAATTATGGACTATAGAGAGTTAGAACATTAAAATGTACTTTGTAATGTTACGAGCTTAGATTAGCATGCAGCGGGAAAAAGGATACAAAGGGCTGTTGGAGGCTGACTTGTGTCCATTTGAATTGACCTACGAAATATCCTGTAACAGAAGCATCATGACGGAGAACCAATGGAATCATGCCAATCTGTTCTATTGTATTGCCTATCCCTGTAAGTGTATATATGTGCGCTCTCTGACCCCAGTCAAGAGTCTTCTTGCTGTGCTGTTGATGGAGGTTTCTATTGCTGATGGTGGTTTCTGGGCCCAGAGCGCGTGTGTATAAAACATCTGTACCTTGGGTCTGTATGATTTACTTGTGCTAATTGTATTTAGATCACAGTGTGTAACCATCTGTTTTTTATATTGAATAATATCTTTTTGTGCTTTGGAACCACACTCAAAGTCTGAAAGCATTTATTTCTTGTGCGAATCATTATGCTGAATAGCAACAATTTTAGAAGGTATAGGAAGGAATATTGTTAGAAGGTATAGGCAGGAATCAATTGTTAGAAGGTATAGACAGGCAGGAATCGATAGTTTGGGGCTCGCAGTGTGAAATCACACTACCGGTCACTAGGTAACACTCGGTAGCGATCTCTCAGCAAAAGGGTGGAGGCGCCATAGCAGAAGAACGCATTGTGCCTTAGAAATCTGCTACTTTGTATTGCTGAGAGTTTGCTATCTGTTATTGTGGCTTTAGGAGCGCTGATTAAGAATCCAGGGACGAGGGAGGAAAAAGTTTGTTTTCCTTCATCGATAGTTTTTTTTTGTGTTTAAAAGGGGGAGTCGCATTATTGTGTATGCGACCAGTCACACTATAGCGTAAAAAGTCATAATACGTTTTGTGTAGTAGTTGCATTATTGTGTACGCGACTAGTCATACAATAGCATATATATGTACTTCCAGTAGTGCTGCCACATGTTTTGAACAAAGCCATTGAGAGCACATTGATAGATAGCATTGTTGTAAGCATCTTGATCAGTGTTGCTGTAGTCTGGGAAATCGTGTATTTTTTTGCACAGGAAAAGGGTGTGTATCAGTGAGTATTTGTTGATAGGGACAACAGTTCCCTAGTTAAGGGTATTGTAGGACCCTTAAGGACTAGACACAAGGGTCAACCAAGTAGCTCGTTGTAGATACTGTTCTAACACATAAGCAGGTGTATTTGTTGTCTTTGTTGTAGGTTTGGCTCTCAGTGTGATTACAGTATTCAGTGATCAGTTAGGGTTATTTTAGCATTGTAATTGAACTGCAGAGTTTTGGCTAAATTGTGATTGTGAACTGGGTAGAGGGTGGACGAAATCACTGAAAAGGGTAGGTGTTATTGGAATGCCTACATGCTAGCAGTTGAAAGGTAGTCAAAAAGGGAATAGGTGAGTGGAGGCATCTCGACTTTCTTCCATAGGTGAGTGGAGGCATCTCGACTTTCATCCATAGGTGAATGGAGGCATCTCAACTTTCTTCCATAGGTGAGTGGAGGCATTTAGACTATCCTTCCATAGGTGTGTGGGCGCATCCTGTTAATATCTTCCGCAGGTAAGTGAAAGTGTCTTGACTGTCTTTCACCAGTTTAAATCTTTTTTGAAAAGCTTAGGGTTCTCCCAGGATGGGGGCCAAGCAAACGGTAGAGATGATGTGCTGCTGTTGGAAGCGCCGCTTGGATCAGCACGGCATATTATGCATACTAAGTACGGTGCTTATGCAACTAGGTACTGTGATGTATGGTTTAAAATGACGATGAGGAGTGTTAGACCTTTTCCCAGAATTGGTAGCTTTGATAAGGAGGTATTGAACAATATCCGAGATAGTATCTGTATGGTGCGTTCTCGAATGAAAAAGGTAAAATATAATGAGTGTTTAAAGTTATGGCAGCATGAGGGGGATGTGTGGCTTAAAGGTGTGCACACGACGCAAGCTAGCATCACGAGCACGTTACAGGATAGCAAACCCGCAGTGCTAAACTGCGGTGCATGCGCGCCGCGAAATGGCATGCACATGCAGCAAGGTAGCATTGCGGAATGTATTGCCAGTGGTTTGCGTGCACCACCACCACCCTATGCGGATGGGGGTGCAGGTACAGTTGTTGAAAAAACCCATAAAATTGTAACAAGTAACTTGTAGCCTCTCTTAAGTAATCATAAAGAAAATGTTTATGATGCAGATGATGAGCCTATTGTTATGTCTGCCATTTCCCATGCTGTACATATGTTAGATGCTCCATCACAACAAACACAAATGGTGGCCCCATCTTCATCAGTAACAGTACAGGAAGTGTTAGCATCCCCTGCATCCGTACAGGAAGTTGTTAACCACATATGTAGCAGTAATAGACTGAATCCCCAGCCAGGTAACAAGGTCAAAAGTAGCAGTGCAACTGGTCTGAATCCCATTAGGACAATAACTGTTCCGAATGGGAATGCGGATGCTTACGGTGTAGTGCCCACAAGGGAAGTAACAATGCATTGTGCTTGGACAAGAGCGGAGCTAAATTCAATAATGAATGATTTCCCTGACCCTAAAAAGGAATTAGCCAAATGCCAAAGATTTTTAAAGAATTTGGGTAGTGCTCACGAACCAACCAATAAAGAGTGGCGAGTGCCGTTAAGGGCTTGTCTTCCATGCAATACCAACGTGAAAGAGTTTATCACGGATTGCGTATTGAATGGAGATGTTCCCTTAACAGACGAAATTAACCAAGGTAACATTACCCACATTATAACTCAATTGGGTGTACATTTTCCAGTAGTAGTAAACTGGAGCATAATTTTCACCATAAAACAAAAAGAGAGTGAATCTGCAGAGGATTATTGTAACCGAGCTCTGCAGGTTATCACCCAGTACACTGGGTTAGAGGATATTAAAGATAGCACTCATCACAGGGGAATGATCATCACTGTACTTATGGATGGTCTAAAAGAGAACCTAAAGACCCGAGTTCAGACCTCACTACCTGGCTGGAGAGGAGTTACTGTAGACAACCTCATAGAATCCGCTATTGAACATGATAAGAACATTCTTAAAAAGAGAGAGACCCAGAGCGAGAAGCTAATGGCTGTCAGTATTCAAGCTCTTGAAGGAATGACTGTAACATCACAGCCAGCAGACACACCTGCACCTGCACAGCTACATGTTCTTACCAATCCTGCACCACCACAAACACAGCCCTACCCCACTTATCACACACAGCCACAAAACCCATACTATCCACAACCACCATATTTCCCTCAATATCCTTATCCACACCCACCATCTTTCCCTTCCACTCAACCCACACAGCAATCCTTTCACTCACCCCACTCATGAAGGTGCTTTAACTGCAACCAAGTGGGACATGTAAGTAAGAACTGTAAGGTGAAGAGGGCGGGACCCCCTAACCAGGGAATACCTGGATATCCCCATAAGGGATATACAGGAAATCCACAACAGTCACCAGCTCCAATTATGGCCGTAAATGTTGTATTGAAGAGTGATAGCCAAAGCTAGGGGTCAGGTCATACCTGTAGTCTGCAGATTGTCAGGTTAACGGGAAGTACTAGGGAAGAACCGGTAATGATGGTTGATGTAGCTGGTACTAAATATCCTTTTCTTGTAGACACAGGGGTGACCATATCAGTGATAAAATCTCTTGCTAATTTACAGGTAACCAGCGAGATGGTACCAGCAATGGGTGTAATGGGTAAAGTGCAACATTATCCTTTAACCAAATCCACAGAGGTCACTATCAGGCCATTGCATAACAGGCATTCTTTCCTCCTGGAAGCAGCAGCTCCTACTAACCTACTGGGGAGGGATTTGCAATGTAATATGGGATGTGTCATATATTGTACCCCTGATGGTATATTTATAGATATCCCAGAGAGAGTTATGCATAAGGTGAGGAATATGCTGGACACTCCTCAAAGTATAATGTATTACTCTACTGGTTCAGATAAAAATCAATCTCAGGTAGATCAAATGTTATCCCAAGCTCCAGATTCACTTTGGACCAAGGATGGACAGGACACTGGATAATGGCAAAGTAAGTCCCGTAATGATAAATCTAAAAAGTGGTATGCAAGCTCCAAAAATTCCCCAGTACCCATTAAAACAGGAGGTAGAATTAGTGGTTTATCCCATAATTGAGCGATTGTTACAGCAGTGAATTTTAGTTCGTACAGCAAGTGTAGCCAACAGTCCCATCTTTCCTGTAAAGAAGAGTGGTGGGAGGGGTTATACGCTGGTACAAGACCTTACAGGGGTTAATAAGGTGGTAGAGAGCCTATTTCCTGTAGTGCCAAATCCAGCTGTCATTCTCATGCAGATTCCACCAAATGCAACCCATTTCACTGTCATTGACCTCTGTTCTGCTTTCTTCTCTGTGCCTCTTCATCCTGACTGTCAGTACCTATTCGCTTTTACATACAGGGGTGTACAATACACATGGACACGATTGCCCCAGGGTTTCATAGACAGCCCCAGTATCTTCTCCCAGGCTGTACATGACTGTTTACAATCTTTTCAACTTGCCAATGGATCTGATCTAATACAATATGTGGACAATTTATTGTTATGTCCTGATTCATTTATGTCATGTTTAAATGATACTAAACTTTTATTACTTAATTTCTCACAAACAGGACACAAGGTTGCTAAGGACAAACTACAGCCATTCCAGTCCAGGGTTAAATTCTTGGGACACTGCCTAACCAGGGGTTACGACATCTCACAAATTACAGAATCCAGGCCATACAGAACATGACACTGCCACAGAACCAACAGCAAATTTGGACCTTCTTGGGAATGTGTGGATACTGTAGAATGCGGATCCCAGGTTTTTCTATTTTGGCCTTGCCATTGCAGGACTTAGTCTCTTCCTCAAAGCCCAATCGTGTCACACACAAAGAGGAATCAGAGCAGACTTTCCTTAATCTTAAGGATAGTCTGACAAGAGCACCTGCATTGGGAATACCTGATTATGAAAAATCTTTTGATTTGTATTGTACGGAAGCCGATGGTTGTGCAGCAGGTGTCCTCACACAAAAACATGGTCATGCCAGTAGGCCCGTAGCATACTACAGTGCACAATTGGACACTGTGGCAAGATCACTCCCAACATGTTTAAGAAGTGTAGCAGCAACTGCTCTATTGGTCAGTAAGAGTGATGATGTTGTACTAGGCCATGATATGTTTGTCTATACTCCACATGCTGTATCTGCTTTGCTAAACTCTGCCAAAACCAGACATGTCTCCTCAGCTAGGTTCACAAAATGGGAACTAGCCTTAATAGCACCTGCAAACATCACCATCAAAAGGTGCAGTACGTTAAACACAGCTACATATTTACAAAATATTCAACATGATGCACAAAGGGTGGAGAGAGGTGAGTCGCTGGTATATTGATGCACATGATTGTATAGAATATCTGAATCAAACCTTTACTGCAAGACCTGACATACGGGATACACCTTTAGAAAATGTAGATGTGACATTTTACATGGATGGGAGTTGTCATAGACAAACTGACACTGGAAAATTATGTACAGGTTATGCTGTGGTAAATGACGAGGATGTTATTGAAGCCGAACCTTTAGGCCCACCACACTCTGCCCAAGTGGCACTAAAGAGAGTGTGTGAAGTAGCGGAAAGAAAATCTGCTAATATCTACACTGACTCTAGGTACGCCTTTAGGGTAGTACATGATTTTGGTGCCCTATGGTGTCTGTGAAAGTTTATGACAGCAGCAGGCACACCAATTGCACATTCCAAACATATAAAAGCACTACTAACAGCAATCCAATTGCCAAAGGCAGTGGCAGTAATAAAGTGTAAAGCCCATACATGTGAGGATGATCCAGTGTCTCTGGGCAACAACAGGACAGACGAAGCTGCAAAATGGGCAGCAGGGTTAAAAATTAATGTACCAACTGAACAAATGATGACTTTTCAAACAATTGATATGCTGAAATTAATTGAGATGCAAAATTTGTGTTCCATACAGGAAAAGGCAGTCTGGAAGTCCTAGGGATGTGGGCAAGAGTCCTCTGGACTCTGGAGAGACAGACAAGGTAAGCTAGTGGCTCCCAAGGCATACTACCCCAACCTGGCTGAGGCAGCGCACAGTCTGACTTATTTGGGAAAGCAAGGTATGTGCAAATTGGTGAGAGCATACTGGTGCGCACCGGGTTTTTCTTCTCAAGCGGAAAAGAGAGCAATGTCCTGTCTGACCTGCTTGAGGAAAAACATTGGGAAAACGATCCCTACTGAACCATCTCACATTACTCCGACTGACGGACCTTGCCAGGTAATGCAAATTGATTTAATCCAATTACCACCCTGCAGGAATCTCAGGTATGTATTAGTGTGCACTGATGTGTTTTCCAATTGGGTTGAGGCATACCCAGCTGCCACTAATACTGCTGCGTTTACTGCCAAGAAAAGAGTTTGTATGCAGATAGGGTATCCCTAAAATTATTGGGAGTGATAGGGGTACCCATTTCACAGGTGATGTTTTCCAAAATATGTGTAAGCTGATGGGTATTAATAGTCGACTTCATATCCCCTACCGACCGCAAGCCAGAGCCAAGGTGGAGAGAATGAACAGAACTATTAAAAAATTTAGTAAAATCATGTCTGAGACTGGACTAGGATGGCCAGAAGCATTACTGTTGGTCCTACATAGCATAAGGACCACTCCTAGACCCCTTCTAAATCTGTCCTCCTTTGAAATACTGTTTGGTAGACAACCTCATTTGATTATAAGTTCACAGGAAGATTTGAAAGGTAACAATGAGGTAACTGTAAGATATCTTATTTCAATGAGTAAACAGTTAAAACAGCAACAGCAGAAACTGAAATTGTTGTCCCATGATATGCCTGAAACAAACTGTCATGATGGTGAACCTGGAGAATTTGTTATGATGAGGGGATTTCTGGTTTCTGTGACGGGGGACCGATAGAGGAGATGGTAGCTGATGCCAGTATTGATGGAGTGGAGTCGAAAGGAGGAGTGCAATGCCAATCAGGGGAGTGTCTGACCAATCTTAGTACAGTAATTGTTAAGAGATCTGCTATTTTGGATACTCGGAGACAGTGTGAAGGTCTATCGTCTGAGGATTATTGTATGTGTGAGTTCTGTGGGTCCGTAATTGATGAGAATTGCATCCAAAGGTGTCAACCTAAGTATAATCAGTATTGGGGTGGGTATCCTTTAGAGGATTATCACACCATGGTGGGCAAAATTTTGAACCAAACTGACTGTTGGGTGTGCTCTCACGTGCCCCAAGGAGAGCATAATGTAGGATTAGTGACATAAATGTCTCTGAAATTTTAGAATCACAGAGAGGGCATGCACTAAATGGAAAATTTCTTAATAACAAACCACCTCATTTTAAACTCCACCAGTACCAAGTAAATAAATCACTTTTATGTTTAAACATCACCAACTCCAATGAACCAGGAAGTTGGGAGGTGACTGGGAATAATCAGACAAAGACCTTCTCACTAAGAGCTGACCATGAGCCTATGAATCATGAACTGTTACGCACAATTAGCTCAAGTGGAAGACACTTCCGGTATAAATATACACTGAGTCCCACCAAAGAAATTATTGGTAGGGTACCAGAAGGGTATTGTGCTAAGATATTACAACCCAAAACATGTATGAGTCAAATGGGAGAACCTGAAGTAGGATCACTTGCCAGGGAAATGTGTACGACGATAATGATGTTTACTATTCCTTATGTTCTCCCCGATGATGTATATTTTATATGTGGAAATAAAGTGTATAAGTGGCTCTCTACGAGTTCCAAAGGCTTGTGTTATTTGGGAAGAGTAATTCCAGAAGTTATGAACCTTACATATGGTGAAATGCTTAGTATTCATAAAGACACACCATCACCATAGCTTCACACACAGTATGAACACAGAGACAAAATAAATACGATACCTGGTGATGGGCATAAAGCCACACAGTTAATTAGTGAGACAACTGGCTTTCAAGTTTTGGTAGCATTGGATCCCACTAGGATCGCTTGGGGTATACTAAATTTTAGATATATCCAAGATCTCGCTAAATTAATAGATAATATCACCAAAATGTATGATGACATATTCAGGTATACAGGTAGGGAGTTGCAAGCTTACAAGAAAGAACTGGTGCAACACAGATTAGTATTAAATTACTTAACAGCTGTCACTGGAGGGTATTGCGTAACTTTGGCCACCCAATTTGGAGTAAAGTGTTGCACTTACATTACAAACGATACCAACGATCCCAAGGAGGTGATAGACCGGAAGATGGATGAAATTCTGCAGCTGAAATGGAAATTTCGAAAGAACCTTAATGCTTCAGTGGCTGAAGTAGAATTGAAGGTAGAGGAGTGGGTTCCATGGTTGAACCCAGTGAAGTGGTTCTCAGGTCTAGGAGAATGGGTCCAGGAAATGATTGCGAGTGTAGGTAAACTCCTGATCCTCATACTGGTGGTCATCATAGTAATTGGCCTATGTGTCAGGTGTGTTCCTACTGTGTTGAAATGTGGAAAATGTAAAAATAAGGTGGATCAAAGGAATGAAATCATGATGGTGGTCAGTAGTAACAATATGAATACTGAGGTAAGTGCATTACAACCCTGAACTAGGAAATACCATCATATAATGTATAATATTTAGACATGCATAAAATGTGTTATTCAAATGTTATTTTGAATAATGTTAGTCAATATTCCCCCTCAAGACTTCCTTTATAGGATTGGTGCATCCCCACATCTTTCCCATGATCTCCCAAGATCCGCGGTGTGCGTATAGGGGTAGTTTTATGTCCCC
This sequence comes from Taudactylus pleione, assembly GCA_031769625.1. Lineage (NCBI taxonomy): Eukaryota > Metazoa > Chordata > Amphibia > Anura > Myobatrachidae > Taudactylus > Taudactylus pleione. Next base: position 12,359,422 of record JAUIMM010000091.1, on the reverse strand, counting down.
TCCTAGAAACACATTATTAATGGATTAAGAATCACCTTGTACCATCCCATAATATAACATTAAATAATATGTCATAATGTAAGCCTAAAATTAATTTTTAAGATCAGAGTATGATAGCATGTTGTTTGCTATCAAAGGGTGGACTGTTGAAGCCGGATAATTGGCTGAGACAGGATCGGTTTAAAAATAGATCGGGGCGAGGCCATTTTGCAAATGGCAACAAGATGCCATTTTGCGACTGGCCGCCCAGTGCCATTTTAGTGAATCATGCCATTATAAGTACATACGGCGATGCTATTATTTAGGGTCATGCGATTCCCACGCAATAGAAATAAGTTAACAGTCCTCACCACACAAATACAGACAGCCACTAAAATATATAAAATGATTAACCCTGCAAAACACGTACCATAGAGTACTCCACAAAACACGTAGTCGCACAGCGCTAACTAGCGTCTTTTGCCAATTTCCTAATACTTACACACTGTAATATTCAAGGTTTATTCAGTAATGATTAATGTTGTGAAATAAAGGTTATTTGATAGCTAAGGTTTAGTACATGATAAGCAGACCGTGTTTGGTGTTGTACTGATCCACTGTGTCTCAACAGATTTCCGGTATCATCGGTGAGAAGATCGCAACATGCGTCTGCAAATTATGGACTATAGAGAGTTAGAACATTAAAATGTACTTTGTAATGTTACGAGCTTAGATTAGCATGCAGCGGGAAAAAGGATACAAAGGGCTGTTGGAGGTTGACTTGTGTCCATTTGAATTGACCTATGAAATATCCTGTAACAGAAGCATCATGACGGAGAACCAATGGAATCATGCCAATCTGTTCTATTGTATTGCCTATCCCTGTAAGTGTATATATGTGCGCTCTCTGACCCCAGTCGAGAGTCTTCTTGCTGTGCTGTTGACAGAGGTTTCTATTGCTGATGCCGGTATCTGGACCCAGAGCGCATGCGTATATAACATCTGTACCTTTGGTCTGTAAGATTTACTTGTGCTAATTGTATTTAGATCACAGCGTGTAACCATCTGTTTTTTATATTGAATAATATCTTTTTGTGCTTTGGAACCACACTCAAAGTCGGAAAGCATTTATTTCTTGTGCAAATCATTACGCTGAATAGCGACAATTTTAGAAGGTAAAGGAACGATTATTGTTAGAAGGTATAGGCAGGAATCAATTGTTAGAAGGTATAGACAGGCAGGAATTGACAGTTATCAATCTTTATCTCCTAGGATCATATGTGACCCGACTAGCCGGTTAGAGGGTGCACAGTGGAAAGGAAAGCCCACAAATTTTTAAGCTTTTAGTTATATTTAAAATAAAATATTTATAAAATGGAAATAATTGAAAAAAAAAATTATTCATAGAATAAAAAATGTTATATACATTTTGGTGACAATATACCACCATTGAATCTTGTTAAAAAGGTTTCTGCATACATAGGAAAACTTATCTCTGGAAGTGAACGCTGACTTTTGATGAAGATGAAACCCTATCGCTGCCAAAATACCCATTTTCCCCAGCCAAAAGGCTACCGTTAAACTGACGTTTGTGGTGCAAAACACACACAAACTTATACATACTCTAAGTGTGTTTGTGTCTTATTTAAATTTTGCACTAATGGGTCTATGTACTAAGCCTTGGAGAGATATAAAGTGGACAGAGATAAAGTATCAACCAATCAGCTCCTAACTGTCATTTTTCAAACACAGTCTGTAAAGTGACAGGAGCTGATTGGTTGGTTGGTACTTATCTCCATCCAAATTATCTCTCTAAAAGGCTTAGTACATAGACCCTACAAAGATTTGTGATCAGGTATGAAACTTTAGAATCAAGCTACAAGGTTCAGCCATGTGTGAGTTGTTGCAAATGTGGTCATGGAAAAATGGCAAAATTGTAATGTATTTTTACATTTTCAAACTTCGAAATAGAATATAGTAATGCTTGTTGAGTTAAATAACATTCATTATTTAAATTAAATTCAGAATATTTAAAAAATAGCTTTGATACGGCGAAAATCATTAATTTTCAAGTTTAGTTCAAATATTACTAAAATATTAAGTAATAGTGGTTCCGTAGACATCCCAGGCCTTTCTGATTGTGAGCTTTAGGACACTTGTATAGTGTGAAAAAGACAGATTAATATTATTATTAGTAGTATTATTATTAGTGCTTTTTTGTGGTAGTACTCAGGGGCGAAAAAGTCAGCATGTCAACAATCATGATGTTGGCATAGTTGGAATATTGACATTTAACCTATCAACATTCACAATGTCAACTCTAACATAATGTCGACAGTCCGAATGTCCACACATGGTTAAGCTTAGGGTTAGAAGATGAGCAATATGCAGATCAGCGTGAGAAGCAGCTGCATGATATGTATTCCTTGATAGACCAGGTAGCTAAGGTTCAGCTGAACCAAGAAATACATGAGATGGGACTTTAGGCAGTGTGTCTGGGAGGATGGAGCAGTGTGTCTGGGAGGATGGGAGCAGTTTCTCTGGGGGCCAGCTTAATAATGGGACGGATAGTTACAACTCCGGGACTCCATATAAAAATAGGACTAAGCACCTAGGTCTATCACCATGACAGCATGACCTGTCATCCTGCTGGACACATAAATCATAAATATTAAAATTATATTTTTATTTTCCTCACAAAATGATGAAATGTTTCTCCTTTAATATATTTAAGGAGACATTGGGGCTGATAGTGTAGGAGCTGTATAGGCCTACATGGCACTGGCCACACCCTCACAGTACTGGCCACTGCTCTGCTTCTCAGTGTAGGCCCTTGTTCATTTTCAGTAACAGGCCAATGTGCCCTTAATCCAGCCCTGGAGGAAGGGAGCAGTGTCTCTGGAAGGATGGGAGCAGTGTCTCTGGAAGGATGGGAGCAGTGTCTTTGGGAGGATGGCAGCAATGTCTTTGGGAGGATGGGAGCAGTGTCTTTGGGAGGATGGGAGCAGTGTCTCTGGGAGGATGGGAGCAGTGTCTCTGGGAGGATGGGAGCAGTGTCGGTGGGTGAATGGGAGCAACATCTCTGGGAGGATGGAAGTAGTCAACGTTTGCAAAAGCTCTTAATAGAAGCTGACATCACGTGTCATTTAGATGTCAGGTTGGTTATCACAAAACATTTGAAAAGAACATTATTTGTTAGGTATTAGACTCGCAGTACTCCCTGCCACTTTTAAACTATCAAAGATTCCTTTCGAAGATAGTTGAAAATATTATCGTTGAATGATTCTTGTAACAAGTGTTTAGAATTTCACTTTCTTTTTTTTTTTTTTTTACAAAGCAATTTATTTTTAAATGCCTGTCATGTTCACTATATCACTGCTGCTCTAATTCAGCAATAAAAAGTCATTGAATGAGAGCTCTTTGTAAGTAACAGTGGTAATTCCTGAGTTTCGAGGTAATCACTACAATAATTAGGTACCCAACTAATTACACTACCACTGCAGGTAACATTAAAGTATTAGGTCTATCACCATGACAGCATGACCTGTCATCCTGCTGGACACATAAATCATAAATATTAAAATTATATTTTTATTTTCCTCACAAAATGATGAAATGTTTCTCCTTTAATATATTTAAGGAGACATTGGGGCTGATAGTGTAGGAGCTGTATAGGCCTACATGGCACTGGCCACACCCTCACAGTACTGGCCACTGCTCTGCTTCTCAGTGTAGGCCCTTGTTCATTTTCAGTAACAGGCCAATGTGCCCTTAATCCAGCCCTGGAGGAAGGGAGCAGTGTCTCTGGAAGGATGGGAGCAGTGTCTCTGGAAGGATGGGAGCAGTGTCTTTGGGAGGATGGCAGCAATGTCTTTGGGAGGATGGGAGCAGTGTCTTTGGGAGGATGGGAGCAGTGTCTCTGGGAGGATGGGAGCAGTGTCGGTGGGTGAATGGGAGCAACATCTCTGGGAGGATGGAAGTAGTGTCGCTGGGTGGATGGGAGCAGTGTCTTTGGGAGGATGGGAGCAGTGTCTTTGGGAGGATGAGAGCAGTGTCTCTGGGAGGATGGGAGCAGTGTCGGTGGAAGGATGGGAGCAGTGTCTCTGGGAGGATGGGAGCAGTGTCGGTGGAAGGATGGGAGCAGTGTCTCTGGGAGGATGGGAGCAGTGTCTCTGGGAGGATGGGAGCAGTGTCTCTGGAAGGATGGGAGCAGTGTCTCTGGGAGGATGGGAGCAGTGTCTCTGGGAGGATGGGAGCAGTGTATTTGAGGGGGATGGGAGCAGTGTATCTGGGAGGATGGGAGTAGTGCCGCTGGGTGGATGGGAGCAGTGTCTCTGGAAGGATGGGAGCAGTATCTCTGGGAGGATGGGAGCAGTGTCTCTGAAAGGATGGGAGCAGTGTCTCTGGAAGGATGGGAGCAGTTTCTCCGGGAGGATGGGAGCAGTGTCGCTGGGTGGATAGGAGCAGTGTCTCTGGGAGGATGGGAGCAGTGTCGGTGGGTGGATGGGAACAGTGTCTCTGGGAGGATGGGAGCAGTGTCGGAGGGTGGATGGGAGCAGTGTCGGTGGGTGGATGGGAACAGTGTCTCTGGGAGGATGGGAGCAGTGTCGGTGGGTGGATGGGAGCAGTGTCTCTGGAAGGATGGGAGCAGTGTCGGTGGGTGGATGGGAGCAGTATCTCTGGGAGGATGGGAGCAGTGTCGGTGGATGGATGGGAGCAGTGTCGCTGGGTGGATGGGAGCAGTGTCTCTGGGAGGATGGGAGCAGTGTCGGTGGGTGGATGGGAGCAGTATCTCTGGGAGGACAGGAGCAGTGTCGGTGGATGGATGGGTGCAGTGTCACTGGGTGGATGGGAGCAGTGTCTCTGGGAGGATGGGAGCAGTGACACTGGGAGGATGGGAGCAGTGTCGCTGGGTGGTTGGGAGCAGTGTTTCTGGGAGGGAAATGTAATTCTGCTTAGTGGCATCAATAGAAAGGATACCATGCCCTTTCACATCGCAATTGGCGGGTCGCACCCGGGATTTGTACATGCATCCAAACCAGGAGCGACCCATCTGAGACCCCTCAGACTGGCGGCCCCGACCTGGCAATAATGCCGGGTCGATTATGTCACTGCCATCGTTGCTGAGCCGGTGCCTGGAGATGAGATCATCCCCAAGTGCCGGCTCTCCCTATTCCCTATGCAGTGAACCGGACCAGGGTCCAAATAGTAATGCCTGCAGAGTATGCTGGCACTATATATAAATAATAATAATAATAATAATAATAGTTTGCATGGAACCAATATGGGCAGCACAAATGCATACACAAAAAGAAACTTTTTGAGCCATGAATCATGATGAATATGACAATAGTGGTCTAGAGCCATTCAACATGTAGCTATAATTCCAAGAAATCATTGACAGACTATGTACAATGAAGTTTAATTTATATCTCTCTCCTCCTGGCTTAGGTTTGAAATGAGTGAGCAACAAAATCTAGTCCCCACTTGCTGTATTATATTTTTAATATATTTATATTTATATAACATTTTTTTATATGTTTGCTTAATTTTTATGTTTGATGTATGTTTATGTAACAAGATGAAGTCTTGACATCTATAGCTGGTTCTTTTAATATTTGTTGTGTTGGTACCACATAGGTCGTAGCCTGTGAGCTTAATATACTATTGGGTGTGCTTTTTACAAAGTGTAATACACTATATGTAAGCTTCTCATTGCAGACAGAGTACCTATTTTCTGGTGAAGCCATTCTAACAATTACATAACATCACATACTTCGGCTCACCCTTCTATCTTCACGTTCTGGTCAGTGCCTCCATGACTTGTTACCGTATCAACCGGATATTCCCCTTAAGAATATCTCCTATACCGCTGTCAACGTTTGCAAAAGCTCTTAATAGAAGCTGACATCACGTGTCATTTAGATGTCAGGTTGGTTATCACAAAACATTTGAAAAGAACATTATTTGTTAGGTATTAGACTCGCAGTACTCCCTGCCACTTTTAAACTATCAAAGATTCCTTTCGAAGATAGTTGAAAATATTATCGTTGAATGATTCTTGTAACAAGTGTTTAGAATTTCACTTTCTTTTTTTTTTTTTTTTACAAAGCAATTTATTTTTAAATGCCTGTCATGTTCACTATATCACTGCTGCTCTAATTCAGCAATAAAAAGTCATTGAATGAGAGCTCTTTGTAAGTAACAGTGGTAATTCCTGAGTTTCGAGGTAATCACTACAATAATTAGGTACCCAACTAATTACACTACCACTGCAGGTAACATTAAAGTATTACTGTAATAGATTCATTTGGGGTTACTAATTATGTGTTCTTTGTTTGATCTGCTTTTAAGGAATCATTCATCGATATTTAACAAAATAGAGGTTATTCATTTTCTTTTGTATAACAATGTAATACAGTCTGGTATATTTAAGTGTAAGATATACTATCTAGTCTCTTCTTTTTAAACAGATTGGAATAAAAGTAGTTAGGATCTATATTTTGTACAGCTGCGTTTTTTGAGAAAGATAGATATTTTTTTTGCATAGACATTTATGGTTATTGACATTATTTCTGTCTGTATTTATTCTATTTCTCAATATGAACTCTAAGCTCCTCTGTTAAAAAGTTGCCGGTGATTATATTACGAACTTTAAAGCAGTTTATAACAGTTGCACAATAGCTGAACATTGTTGCAGTAATTTATCAGTGGCAATTTTGTTTATCAAATCTTTTACATTGTAACTGAAGACTCTCGTGTGTTGATAATAATTACTATTTGTATTGTCCCACTTCCGGGAGTTATTTTATATGTAGATTATTTTACATGTTGGCTATTTAATTAAAATAATATAATATTTATTTAGAGTTTAAATGGTTTCTAGGTGCTACAAAAACCCCATTTTTAATCACTCATTATTATGCATGCATAGAAGATGAATTTACCTTTCAGAACTATTAAACTCTCCCCCACTACTGAGTATTAGTATATTCAAATTGTCCATTGGGCGAGGGCAATATCTAAACTTCCCAAAGTTTTTTCTTCCCCACCAAATCGGTTTTTCAGTAGATTGAACACGTGCTCGTGTCGTGGTGATATATCCTTTAAAGTACCAGCAGATTCGGATTGTTCCTGCTGATTAATCATGCGGATCAACGTACACTCTTCCATTAATTTTAGGATTGCCCTTGCCTTTGCCAATTTTGGGCACAAGTTTTTTATCTATTGTAGAAAGTAATTAAAGTGTTTATTAGCCCTGATCCAGCTTTTGCTCTCTTGCATTGATGTCCCCTATCCATTTCTAAATCTGCTATCAAGGCAAATTCTGCTAGCAGCTAGAGCCACATTGGCTCAAATATAGAAATCCCCAACTATTTCAACCTTAGCTAAAGTTATTATTAAAATACAACAACATTTTGAAATGTATATATATTTTATATATTACTGAAGGTGTAGGAGCTAGTACTTACATTCTAGATTAAATCTTTTTTTCTATATTATTATATTGAATTAGTCATTTAAAAGCAGAGGATAGCCTGCTTTGGGTTTTTCAGCTCTTTAACCTGTCTGTATCTCTGACGGTATGTGTTTACTCTGAATTTTTGCACTCCATCCATTTATGATTCAATTATCTATGTAACCAGCTAATCATTATCTAATTATGGACAATATACTGTGTTTTTTCCCCTTTTTTCCTTGTTTTCCATTATATGAAAAAATGGCCTAATAAAAATGAAGGTAGAAAAAGAAAGAACAATTTAAAGCATTATACGTGACCCATAAACCACCTTTCCCCAATACAGCATCCACACTGTCATGTTACTCTTATTCTTATTACATATTATTATTATATAATCTGCATAGGAGTTGATTTACTCCTCTATTCAGATACCTAACATATCTGAACCCCTATGCTAATACTGTAAAAAAGAGCAGGGGACATATGTTTGGCAAAGAGGTCACAGTTTTGATTAGGGGTGTGCACCGGCCACTTTTCGTGTTTTGTGTTTTGGTTTTGGATCTGGATCTTTCTTCGTGTTTTGGATCTGGATTGGTTTTGCCAAAACCACCCTTCCGTGTTTTGGGTTCTGGGTTTTGTGTTTTGGATCTGTATTTTTTTGAAAAAAAGCATAAAAACAGCTAAAATCACAGAATTTGTAGGTTTTTCTGCTCCTATGCTATTATTAACCTCAATAACCTTAATTTCCACCCATTTCCAGTATATTCTGAATACCTCACACCTCACAATAGTGTTTTTATGTCCAAAAGGTTGCACCGAGGTAGCTGGATGACTATGCTAAGCGACACGAGTGGGCGGCACAAACACGTGACCCATCTAGGCGTGATACTGCAGTGGCAGACAGGATGGCATTGAAAAACTAGGCCCCAAACTGTACATAATGCAAAGAAAAAAAAGAGGTGCAAGATGGAATTGTCCTTGGGCCCTCCCACCCACCCTTATGTTGTATAAACAGGACATGCACACTTTCACAAACCAATCATTTCAGCGCCAGGGTCTGCCACACAACTGTGGCTGAAATGATTGGTTCGTTTGGGCCCCCACAAAACAAGCTGGCAATTTATCTGTCCCTGCACAAACTGGCTCTACGGAGGCAAGATGTCATCCTCATCCTCCTCATCCACCGATTCCTCACCCTCTTCAGTGTGTACATCCTCATCCTCACAGAGTATTAATTCGTCCCTGCTGGAACCACAGGTCCCTCTGTACGTTCTGGAGGCTGGTCTCCCTGGAAGAGTTGATAATTCATTTTATGAACATCATCTTCTCCACATTTTGTGGAAGCAACCTCCTACGCCTTTCGCTGACAAGGTTCCCGGCTGCACTAAACACTCTTTCGGAGTACACACTGGAGGGGGGGCAACTCAGGTAAAATAGAGCCAGTTTGTACAGGGACCTCCAAATTGCTTCTTTTTCCTGCCAGTACAGGTACGGACTGTCTGACATGCCTACTTGGATGCTGTCACCGATGTAATCCTTTAACAGACAGACGCACGCTTGTCGCTGCTGCTTTGAGGATTCAAGTGCGGCTACAGCCCACACAATTCACAAAGACAGAAAAAAAAAAAGAATATTCTTATTGTTTGTGGAGCACACTTTGAGGGTTACACCACCCTTCAACAGACAGACGCACGCTTGTCGCTGCTGCTTTGTGGATGCAAGTGCGGCTACAGCCCACACAATTCACACAGACAGAAAAAAGAAGAAGAATATTTTTATTGTTTGTGTAGCACACTTTGAGGGTGTCACCACCCTTTAACAGACAGACACACGCTTGTCGCTGCTGCTTTAAGGATGCAGGTGCGGCTACAGCCCACACATTTCACAAAGACCGAAAAAAAAAGAACAATATTTTAATTGTTTGTGTAGCACACTTTGAGGGTGTCACCACCCTTTAACAGACAGACGCACGCTTGTCGCTGCTGCTTTAAGGATGCAGGTGCGGCTACAGCCCACACAATTCACAAAGACAGAAAAAAGAAGAATATTTTTATTGTTTGTGTAGCACACTTTGAGGGTGTCACCACCCTTTAACAGACAGACGCACGCTTGTCGCTGCTGCTTTGAGGATGCAGGTGCGGCTACAGCCCACACAATTCACATAGACAGAAAAAAGAAGAAGAATATTTTTATTGTTTGTGTAGCACACTTTGAGGGTGTCACCACCCTTTAACAGACAGACGCACGCTTGTCGCTGCTGCTTTAAGGATGCAGGTGCGGCTACAGCCCACACATTCCACAAAGACCAAAAAAAAAAGAACAATATTTTAATTGTTTGTGTAGCACACTTTGAGGGTGTCACCACCCTTTAACAGACAGACGCACGCTTGTCGCTGCTGCTTTAAGGATGCAGGTGCGGCTACAGCCCACACAATTCACAAAGACAGAAAAAAGAAGAATATTTTTATTGTTTGTGTAGCACACTTTGAGGGTGTCACCACCCTTTAACAGACAGACGCACGCTTGTCGCTGCTGCTTTGAGGATGCAAGTGCGGCTACATCGCACACAAGTCACAAACACATTAAAAAAATAGTTTTTTATTTTTTGGAGCACTTTGAGAGTTACACCACCCTTTAACAGACAGACGCACGCTTGTCGCTGCTGCTTTAAGGATGCAGGTGCGGCTACAGCCCACACATTTCACAAAGACCGAAAAAAAAAGAACAATATTTTAATTGTTTGTGTAGCACACTTAGAGGGTGTCACCACCCTTTAACAGACAGACGCATGCTTGTCGCTGCTGCTTTAAGGATGCAGGTGCGGCTACAGCCCACACAATTCACAAAGACAGAAAAAAGAAGAATATTTTTATTGTTTGTGTAGCACACTTTGAGGGTGTCACCACCCTTTAACAGACAGACGCACGCTTGTCGCTGCTCCTTTGAGGATGCAAGTGCGGCTACATCGCACACTAGTCACAAACACATTAAAAAAATAGTTTTTTATTTTTTGGAGCACTTTGAGAGTTACACCACCCTTTAACAGACAGACGCACGCTTGTCGCTGCTGCTTTAAGGATGCAGGTGCGGTTACAGCCCACACATTTCACAAAGACCGAAAAAAAAAGAACAATATTTTAATTGTTTGTGTAGCACACTGTGAGGGTGTCACCACCCTTTAACAGACAGACGCACGCTTGTCGCTGCTGCTTTAAGGATGCAGGTGCGGCTACAGCCCACACAATTCACAAAGACAGAAAAAAAAGAACAATATTTTAATTGTTTGTGTAGCACATATTGAGGGTGTCACCACCCTTTAACAGACAGACACACGCTTGTCGCTGCTGCTTTGAGGATGCCGGTGGAATCTAGACGGGATTTGGAACCGAGGACACACTACCTCCATCAATTGTCTAAATCCCACTGCACTAATGTCGGATACCGGACGCACGTCTAACACCAACATAGCAGTCAAGGCCTCAGTTATACGTTTTGCTTCAGGATGACTGCTGTCGTACTTCATCCTCATCGCTAGGGACTGTTGGAGGGTCAATTGTTTAGTAAAAGTAGTGATGTTCCTACTTCCTCTCTGGGATGATGAACAACTCCCAGCAGCAGCAACAGCACTAGGAGGAAGTGGTTCTTGATCTTTCCCTATTTTATTTTTATCGGAGAAAGTTTGGTCCTCCATTTATGTTATATTGATATATATACGTGCGGCTAAAGCGCACACAAACACAGAAAATAATTTTTTATTTTTGCTGGAGAGTAGTGCACTTTGTGGGTTACACCACCCTTTAAGAAATGAGCCAGCCGGCTCTTTACTTATGGGACACAGGCGCACGCTTGGCGCTGCTCCTTTGTTGATGCACGTGCAGCCACAGTGCACACAAGTCACAAACACAGAAAATATATTTTCTTTTGGTTTGGAGTGTACTTTGGGGGTTACAGAACCCTTTAACGGTCAAGCCAGTCGGCCCTTTACTTATGACACAGGCGCACGCTTGGCACTACTTTGTTGATGCACGTGCGGCTACTGCGCACACAATTCACAAACACAGAAAATAATTTTTTTTTTGGTTTGGACTGGAGTGTACTTTCGGGGGTTACAGCACCCTTAACGGTCAAGCCAGCCGGCCCTTTACTTATGACACAGGCGCACGCTTGGCACTACTTTGTTGATGCACGTGCGGCTACTGCGCACACAATTCACAAACACAGAAAATAATTTTTTTTTTGGTTTGGACTGGAGTGTACTTTCGGGGGTTACAGCACACTTAACGGTCAAGCCAGCCGGCCCTTTACTTATGACACAGGCGCACGCTTGGCACTACTTTGTTGATGCACGTGCGTCTACTGCGCACACAATTCACAAACACAGAAAATAATTTTTTTTTGGTTTGGATTGGAGTGTACTTTCGGGGGTTACAGCACCCTTTAACGGTCAAGCCAGCCGGCCCTTTACTTATGACACAGGCGCACGCTTGGCACTACTTTGTTGATGCACGTGCGGCTACTGCGCACACAATTCACAAACACAGAAAATAATTTTTTTTTTGGTTTGGACTGGAGTGTACTTTGGGGGTTACAGCACCCTTTAACGGTCAAGCCAGCCGGCCCTTTACTTATGACACAGGCGCACGCTTGGCACTACTTTGTTGATGCACGTGCGGCTACTGCGCACACAATTCACAAACACAGAAAATAATTTTTTTGGGGTTTGGACTGGAGTGTACTTTCGGGGGTTACAGCACCCTTTAACGGTCAAGCCAGCTGGCCCTTTACTTATGACACAGGTGCACGCTTGGCACTACTTTGTTGATGCACGTGCGGCTACTGCGCACACAATTCACAAACACAGAAAATTATTTTTTTTTGGTTTGGACTGGAGTGTACTTTCGGGGGTTACAGCACCCTTTAATGGTCAAGCCAGCCGGCCCTTTACTTATGACACAGGCGCACGCTTGGCACTACTTTGTTGATGCACGTGCGGCTACTGCGCACACAATTCACAAACACAGAAAATAATTTTTTTTTTGGTTTGGACTGGAGTGTACTTTGGGGGTTACAGCACCCTTTAACGGTCAAGCCAGCCGGCCCTTTACTTATGACACAGGCGCACGCTTGGCACTACTTTGTTGATGCACGTGCGGCTACTGCGCACACAATTCACAAACACAGAAAATATATTATTTTTTTTGGTTTGGACTGGAGTGTACTTTCGGGGGTTACAGCACCCTTAACGGTCAAGCCAGCCAGCCCTTTACTTATGACACAGGCGCACGCTTGGCACTACTTTGTTGATGCACGTGCAGCTACTGCGCACACAATTCACAAACACAGAAAATAATTTTTTTTTGGTTTGGACTGGAGTGTACTTTCGGGGGTTACAGCACCCTTTAACGGTCAAGCCAGCCGGCCCTTTACTTATGACACAGGCGCACACTTGGCACTACTTTGTTGATGCACGTGCGGCTACTGCGCACACAATTCACAAACACAGAAAATATATTATTTTTTTTGGTTTGGACTGGAGTGTACTTTCGGGGGTTACAGCACCCTTAACGGTCAAGCCAGCCAGCCCTTTACTTATGACACAGGCGCACGCTTGGCACTACTTTGTTGATGCACGTGCAGCTACTGCGCACACAATTCACAAACACAGAAAATAATTTTTTTTTGGTTTGGACTGGAGTGTACTTTCGGGGGTTACAGCACCCTTTAACGGTCAAGCCAGCCGGCCCTTTACTTATGACACAGGCGCACACTTGGCACTACTTTGTTGATGCACGTGCGGCTACTGCGCACACAATTCACAAACACAGAAAATATATTATTTTTTTGCTCTTGGGGGAGCACCCCTGATGGACAGAGCACCCCCTGGACAACACTACAGCACCCCTTTAGGACTGGGACACTGCACAGGACTTTGGAGTGGACACAGCCCTTATGGAGAACTGACTGCACAACACAGTCCAGCCAGCCCCTATGGACTTTGAAGTAGTGGACACAGCCCCTATTAACAACAGCAGCACAGCACAACACAGCCAGCCCCTAAGGACTTTGAAGTAGTGGACAACAGCAGCACTACACTACACTACACTACACAGCCCTAACTCCCACCCTCCCTCTTCACTGTCCACAGCCGAGTGAGAAAATGGCGCCGACGCGGGTACCTTATATAGGATCCAAAACCCGCGAGACTCGGATGGCGGGATGATGACGTTTTGCCTCGATTTCATATCCGAGTCAGGCGGGAAAAGTCGAGCCTGACTCAGATTGGACTCGGATCGGGGGGGCTCGGGGGGGTTCGGATTTCAGAAATCCGAACCCGCTCACCCCTAGTTTTGATAGCATTTTTTTCATGGTGACAAGGAAAGTATGGGCAAGTATTAACTTCAGATTAAACAACAAATCATAATAAACCAATAAGAGGCAGCCATATGCCCATGGTACTCCTAGGTCATGGAGGATCTCTTCTGTCTCAGTACTGCACCACTACAAGGGTGGTACCCAGGAATCTCACATGAGTAGTGTTACACTACAGCTGCAAATTGAAGGGAATGCTTATTACCATCACTGGTTCCACCTGCGGGTGCTGACTTACATGTTTTCCCACCAAAGTGAGGTTCCGCACTTAGAAGTTGCAACCCTGCAACCATGACAAACTCATAACTCTCTGACCCCTTGAACAACTATAAAGCAAATAAACACAATCTCTCACAACCAAGTTGGACATCAGTGGAGCTGTTGCAATACACGTACCAAACTTTCCCAGCCAAACTGCAACCAAATCCGCCTTAAAGTTAGAAATAAAATCTATGATTTTACATTCATCCAGGTAATTTCCACCCAAATGTACTTCTAACTAACACACCGGAAATACCCAATTTACAAGCTGACTCCACAAAGCTGCCCCATGTTCTACACCAACACATGCTTCCTACTCCTGTCCATCTAATGTTCCTTGAATTTGGAAATATGGCCATGTCACTTAGTGATGACATCTTGGAGGCCCAATAAACATAAAAAATGCTCCACCAACCACATGATTCTTGTTCATCATTCAACGTATAAAGGTAGAATCCAATTTGCCATTTTTAAATACCAGAATTTATGCACAATAATAATGAGAAATGCAGCTAGGGTAGCAGATTTAGGAGAATCATCCAGCACTCCCAGTAATTAAAAACTAGATCTATAATAAACAATTGATCTAATCTTTAAATACCCCCAAAACAAGCCCCATGATTGAATCTATGACTCTACATGTAAAGGATGCACCCACTGATGCACACTTTAGCACCCCCAAAATACAATACTAAATAAATGACAACACAAAGCAAGCAAATGTGGAGAGGTAACCTTTAACAAGGGTAAAAACCCTGAAAAAAAAAAAAAAACCTTATTCATCCACAAGCCAATAAGATACTGCATAGGAGGAAATATCAGGTAAAATCCCTTAAAGACTCCACAGCTAACAGTGGAGAACATCATACACTTTTCTTCCATATGCTCTGGATGCACTTTTTATAACAGCCAGACTTCCATCTGCCCCAATATCTAATGCTATTGATCAAGCAACCTTCTTCCACTGCCGACATAGCAGCCTTAATCATCCCAGCAATTAAAAAATGAGTCGGCAGCCACTAGGCGCTTGATACTGTTGTGTGCGAATGGATCATGGAGTATTTGATCAAAGACAGTGTGAATCTAGGCCTGCACTACCTACAGTCAGGGTAAAACTGTAGTTGGTTTATTGTGTCTTTAAATGAATCCTCATACTCCAAATGTTTTATAGTGGGGACTGTAAAAGTACTGTGCAGGAATTGAAACCCACGGATGGAAGGTCCTGCCCAGGATCCAAAATATGACTCAAGTTGGCTGTTCAGTAGCACAATAATCATAGAGAAACAAAAGGCAATGGTAGTACTAAGAGATAATCAGGGGTATTCAATAGGGGAGCGAAAACTCAGTTTTTGCGTTAATATCGCACCTATGACGTCATTATCGCAGGTTTTAGTTTTACACCGTATTCAATCTCAAAGACTATTCGCAGGTTCGAAAAGTCTTTGATAAAAAACGGGGATAACTTTTCACCATTGAATAAGTGTCGAAAAAATGTGCAGAATTGGGTGGGGTTTAGGGGTGCAGGCTTAAAAAAAATAGCCTGCACCCCTGGGAATGACATTTAAAAAAGAACTGTGTCAAAAAAAGTTTTTAAAAAAAATAGGGATACCCCAAAAAATTAATAAAAAAATTGGGGTGAAAAAAAAAAATGGGAAAAAATTGTTTAACAATAGGGAAATAGGTTCAGGGCTATTCTGCAAGTATGCGGCAGGTGTTTTCTAGAATAGATTTATAGCCACAGGTGCACAATTGCAGAATTTTTAAAAACTTACTTTAGGGACATCAAAATATGCTAGTACCCATTTTCATATACCCCAAATTTGATGGGACCACTTAAAAAAATGAAAAAAATAACCTAAGTGCTCTTCTGCAACACTTCTTCAATGTCGGGAAAAAACACCTGCAGTGGCTATTTAAATCCCCAACTTTCATTTAAAGGCTAAAATGGGGGTACCCATAGTCATCCCCCATGTTTTTACAACTTTAGGGGGTCCTACAGTTTTTTTAAGGAAAATTTTCGTAACTTTCCGCAAATCCCACTTCGCAGGCTCCAGTTTTTGTTAGTTTCATATTGAATACGGGGATAATGGACGCGCGCCCGATACCTTAACGCAGGTAAAAGCTCTGATATGAAACGTAAACTTTGACAGCGAAGTTTACGTTTCATATTGAATACCCCTCTGTAAGTATATGTAATACTAGTGGAAAATCCATTGCACACTAATTGAACTACATTAATTACTACAGATACTTCCGCGAAATTTTGAGACATCTCTCAAGATTGACAAGGAAAATAGTTTTTCTAGCAGAACAAGGTATGTTTGTCGGGAATATTGCAAGGAGAATGAACTGCATCAGTGTAAAGAACTTTAAAAGCTGAGATGTATCAAGCTTTTAAAGAGGACAGTTGGAGCAATAGCCAAGAGCAACCAATCATTTTATGGAATATACTTGATAATTGATATAACCTCTTTAGAAGGTTTGAAATATCTCCCCCAAAGAAATGCTTTCTACCCTTGATCTGCTGTGGTACCCAAGGAAGACAACGGAATGTCAAGAACGAGTTCTTCGGCACATCTTTCTTTTTGTCACAATGAATAGCAAAGGAAAATGTTGATGACAGTGCATGTACTCATGTAGGTCATTGGCAAGCAGTTGGTTTAAGAGGCTGTAAAGCAAAAAAACAAAAACAAACTCCTGACAAAATGTCAAAGAATGGCTTAAGAACATCAGTCATGGGCCATTCAACAAAGGAGCAAAGCTATTTTCTCTGATGAAAGGCATTTTTGCTTATTTGGAAACCAAGCAGTGAGAGGTTTTCCACATGAAGGAGAAATGGTTTGAGAAGCATCACATGAAGTGAATTCAATGACCAGGGCAATAACCAGACCGCAATCTGATTGAGATATGTGGCATAAAACTGCCTGTGCGATCTCTTAAACCAAACCAGCAACTAAAGATGTGCATGGACTAGTGATGGGCACCAATCCCCGTCTTTTGGTTTTGGTTTTGGATCTGTATTTGGTTTTGTAAACCACCATCAAGTGTTTTGGTTTTGGATCTGGATTTTTTAAATAAAAAAATAGATAAAAAGTTTTAAAAACAGCGAAAATCATGTAATATATGCAATCCAAAACCCCAAATTCAGATTTTAAATCTAAATTCCGAACTGCAAAAAGATCAGAATCGCAACTCGGATTTACCCGGATCTCCTCAGGAGTTTAGAACTGCGACTCAGATTTACCCGGATTCACGAAATTCGGGTGGATTCTGATTTCTGGAGAACCAAACCGCACATCTCTAGTGTGGACCACCGTGTTTTGGTTTTGGTTCTAATTTATCATTGTGTTTTGGTTTTGACAAAACCACCCTTGTGTTTTGGTTTGGATTCTGTTTTGGTTCGGTTTTGAAAAATTTATTAAAAATGTATAAAAAAAATTGATAAAACAGCAATTTTGGACCGATCTGACTGCAGAAATTAACCGGGACTCGGTTCGACTCGGGACCCAAAAATGATTCCGAACTAGGAACCCCTAAGTTTGGGTGTGTTCATATGTCAGGAAATCTAAATGGCACATCTCTACTAGCAGCCAAAAGATAGCTGATTGAAGTTTTTACATCTTCATGGAATTGGATTGTTACTATCAATCTACCGATATTTTGTTTAAAATATATATACATTTATATCTCTGTTTTAATATTAATGGATATTTTGTTTCTACCTACATTGTCCATCTTTTTCTCTGACCTATGCAGACCTTTGGGTCATGTGGTCATATGACCATATGACCTTAATGAAAAAAGTTTAGTGCTTCCAATCATATAAATATAATAAATAAGAATCACCTGATCGACATTTGCAGCTATCTATGGATGTCTTACTTTTAAAGATTCCTCCGCTGTACACAGTCGCAAACTTTGTGATTACATGCAGACTGTGAAGAAATTGCAGAGATCCCGACCACATGAGTAAACAATGATCACGTGGCTGGAACCTACTGTAGACAGCGCCTACGTCACACTGAGGCAGCACTGTTCACCACAGGGCAATGGGAACGTGACGAATGAATGCCACGTGATCAGGGATCCGTGTACATAGCTGATTGGTAAACAGCCTCACCTGTAATCTAAAGGTAATAAATGTGTATTTATTGATTTGCTTTGGCTATTTATACATATACTTTTTGCCTAAATACCTATAAATATGGGATATAGTAAGATTGTCTGTGTTTTTATATTTTGAAATGATGGATGGTTCTCTGTTTGTTTGTCTGTCAATTATCACATGTGATTGAGATTTCTAATGATTTGGTGGGTTTATAAGGGAGAGATTCCTGACCCACATCATACACTCCTGTGGAAGCTGAGCGGTCATTGCTCAGTGAAACGCATTGAGACCTACATTCACCTCCATTTGAATAACCTTGTTGGATATATTACATTCTTGACTTGAACTCTCCCTGTCCAAGTCCATTTAAAACCTGAAAGGATTCCTTGAGGATTGCGCTCCAGCATACTCACTCTGTCTGCTGTATGCCAGAGGATATCTATCAGCAAGATACCATTGCATGGTTCCTGGATGATTCCTTGTGACAATGCTTCAGCACCAATATCCATTGCCGGATGCCAGAGAACTTCTTGCCAGGCACGCTCAGCCGTTTGGTAACGTTATACTGCTTATTACTGATTGCTATATTATTACATCATCATCTCTATAGTATTAGAGGATCCTTGAGGATTGTGCTTTGGCCCATTTGATTTGTTTGCTGGAAGGCGGAGGATAACTTATCAGTTAGTAACCATTGTATGCAATTTGGATGTATTCTTGTCATCACACTCCAGCACAATCATCTATTACTGGATGTTAGAGGATTCCCTGCATAGCCCATTGGTAAACAATACATTGTCGATCACTCAAATTTCTTGGAACATTGAGGAGAGAGCCCTATTCGCAACATTTGTTTTGGTGGATTTTTAATGTTTTTATTTTTGTGTAAATTTTTTATGATGTTTTCTAATTAGAGATCTCTAATATTTTGCCCGAGTATGTGTTTTAATCTGAATAAATGTATTGATTGAAATCAGAGATACTTGTCCTTCGTCATATAGTTTAATTGTTCAATTAGCAGCGCTGGTTCTATTTATATGTGTTTTCTCCTATTCCTTTGGGGTTGACTACCCCATTTACCAGAAGCTCTCGTGAAAGTGCGTAATATCTACCCTGGCAACAGTAATAGGCATACTACCTCACCACTTAGTCCTGGCCTCCTCACTGCATATATGACTCGGCTTTGCCAGTGCGCTCATTAATGATCTGTAAGCCCAGACTTGGGCTTCACTGTAACATTAACATAGAGGTACTGTTGTAATTTGTATGCAAAGTTCCGTGTTGTTCAAAAGCATTTTATAAGTTTACCATCAATGTATTTAATATTGCAAATTACAAATTTATATTGTGTGAAATAAAGAACTCTAATCATTCTTGAGTCATTTAAGATCTAAAGGGGTCTATTTATGAAAATGCTGGGATAAGGCTAATTTCTTAATGCCATTTATCTTGACAATAGGAGATCATTTATTGCCGCAATTTACCATTAAAACCTCACCAAGGCAGATTGGCATTGCTACTGGCCTGCAAAGTTACTTGACCATGTCACTGGGCCAGTCTACAGAGACATGCACATGAATGTCTGTATATGGCTCTCGCGCTTTAGAACTGAAACTCCAGACTTGAACTTGCAGTTCCACTCAGTAATGAAAATAAATTGAAAAAAAAGAACAAAATATTGTATGTAAAAAAAATATTTAAATATATATTTTAAAATAAATCAGTTGGTTCACAAAGCTATGTAAGAAAAATCTGAATTGTATTGAGCATCGTGGTGTAACTGAAGACTTGCGAACGTAGTTGTAATGGTAAGCAGTCATAATGTTGACATTTAGAATGCCGACACCAGAATGTCAACATCTGAGTTAAGGATTGGGGTTAGGGTTAGATTAGGGTTGGGGTTAGGGTCAGGCTGTGGTTCGGGTTAGGATTAGATTTACATTCATAGTATATGTAAAATCGCATTGTCAATGTGCAGACTGTCGACATTCACTATTTCAGCATAGTGTCAGTGTCGATATTCTGGTGTCACCATTCTGATGTGGATTTATTATACCAAAACCATTGTAGCAGTTCTAAATGTGACATATAGGTTTACAAAGCACAAACCAGTGCTAAATGACCCCTATTTACGTGGTAATAAAGAAAGCAAATCAAGCAAGTAAGACACTTAGATCAAACTGCAGAAAATCTTTTGTTTGGAATGTTAAAATTATATTTGTATAGTTAGAACTGAGATATAGATTTGGTTGCAGGGCATAACTTATTGTAGGAATAAGATAAAGCTTGAGGTCTACAGTGTGTAATCTGATATCAACCACTATTTTTGTTACCATACTTACTTGAAAATCTCTGAACCAAATAAAAGTGTTAAGAAGATATGACATGCATCCGGCATACTTTGTGCAGTGTCTATGGTGGATTCCCTCCATACATATATAGATTTCTTCAGCACACAGAGAATATTGCTGATTTTTTTTTTGAAGAAATGTTAAAAAAATTCTCTCCTGATGTTGTTTTTTTTTTTCAATTTGCTATAGACATTTGCTTTATATCACCATATCCAAAATGCAAAGGTTTATAAGCATTTTTTTGTTGCTTTTAAATTATTCAATCCCATGTTTTATTTTGATGTAGGCTATATGCACAATGCTTCTTACACCATTGTATAATATGTTGTTTCTTACATATGGATGTAACCCTGATTTAAAGAATTGTCTGAAAAAGGCCCCCATATACCAACGACTGATTGTCGCAATTTGACGATCCCCTGATGTCGGGGTCATCCAACATGTTTGAATTCACTGATTTCACTGAATTCACTGATTTGCCGATCACGATCAAAATATAAGCGTGATTTGCAAATCGGTGACATTAACATGTAGAATTTCACTGATCAGCAAACATTGATGGGTGTCCGTCGGCATTTCTGACCAGCCGATTGGCGTTTCTGATCGTAGGATCGGGCAATCTGTCATTAGATATGTGGGACCCTTTAGCTTATGATTTGCAGAAAGGCCTCAGAGGCTCATCCCTAGTGCCAGAAACTCCCAGGGGAACACTACTCCCTATTTAATTATTTTACCAACTTTTTTCATATGTATACTAGCCAACATCAAATTAATTACTGACAGAATACATTTCTTTACTCTATGGGATGTTGTTACGATTGGGCCAGTGTAGCTCTCCTACTGAACCGGGATTCAATGGGATAGCAGCTTAATAGACTTATGGTGGCAAAAAGTTTGGAGAGGTATATAAAACCTTCTAAGGAGGGCAGGTGGAGAAGTTGGCATAGCAACCAATCAGCTGCTAGATATTATTTTATAGTATGTACTTGATAAATGATAGCTAGAATCTTGGCAACTTCTACAACTGTATTCTTTAGAGGGTTTGATACATCTCCCCCTTAAATACAGTCCTGATGTCAAGTAAACTGGGGGCATGATGACAATTTATCATCAGCAGGTCTCTAAGGCTTACAAAGCATACATAATAAACATGAACCAATTCAGCAGCATGCAGTTATTAAGTTGATAGTCAGAATGTCGACATGAACAAAAATGTTAACATTCACATTTTTGACATTCTTAATGTCAACATGGGCAGAATGTTGACATCGTGACTATCGACATTCCATTTTAGGGTTAGACTGCGGTTAGGGTTATGTATAGGGTTAGACTGCAGTTAAGGTTAGGCTGCAGTTAGGCTTATGAATAAGGATAGGCTACGATTAGGGATAGAGATAGGATTAGACTGTGGTTAAGGTTAGGTTGCATTTAGGGATAGGTTGTGGTTAGGGTTTGGGTAAGGCTGTGATTAGGGTTGGGTTGCAGTTAGGGTTACGTATAGGGTTAGGCTGCTATCAGGGTTAGGCTTAGGCTGTGGTTAGGGTTAGGCTGCAGTTAGGGTTAGGGCTATAATCACTTCCAATGCCAACTGTCGACATCCACAATGTCATGGCAACACGTGACATGTCAATATACTGATGCTGTCAACATTCTGAAAACCATGTTTTTGATGTTGACATGATAAATGTTGACTTTTTGTACCACACCCAAATTCACCCAGTACGCAATGGTCGGCTGTTTACCTTTTATATTCCAACTTGGAATCAATTAATTGATATTAACGGTGTTTTGGAATGAGGGAAGTGATTCAGCACAGGCAATTTCAACTGAAAAAAAAATGTAAGCACAGGAGCAGACCATTGCATACTGGGCAGAATTAGGGGTGTTTGAAGGAATAAGGGCAGATGTGTCCTTATGGCAGTTCAGGTTTTTACAACCCCTTCCCCAGCACTTGAATCCCATTTTCTCCCAACCAATTGGGTTAGTGTAACTTGAATTTTGTGCAGTTGGTGTGACATGTATGATCTTTAGTATTACCCAGGTTAGAATTGAATATATACTGCTGGACCACGTACAGCTGTAGCCATGGCAAACATATATCTATTACTGAAATACAACCCTTGCCGGAAGTGCAACTAAAGTACCCTTAATCCTCCTGAGCAGAGCAAATGTGGCCATTGACAACATACAGGTTGGGGCCTTTTATAACAAACAATAAACAAACATATAGTAGATGGGTTGGACTAATCTGAACCCCTCAATGCCCACTAGGTAGGAGCTTAAGTTGACTGATGATTCAGCTCCTAAGGCTTTCACCCACCTCACTCAGTAGTGATCCATTGCTCTGCACAATACATATAATAATGTTGACCCAACGTAAAGTCGGAAATTAATTATGGCTTGACAGTACTCTTAGCCAGCCTACAGCACAGATTATAATTAAGAAGTATATGGGGCACATATATGATTTAGGAGTCTATTTACTAAGACTCTGCGTTAATGCCACTCCTGCTTCGCCTGCTACCGCTGAGAAGCAGGAGCTGGCTAACGCAGCAGTTACTAATACTAGACCAGCCAAGGAGGGTGAACGTTAAGTCACCCCCTTGGCGGTAACAGCTGAGACCCCCTTCCCCTACAGCCCTGTGTTACCATCACCGGCCGGCAGCAGCAGCAGCAGCAGTGACTTCTTTTTTTCAACAAACTTTATTTAGAAACGGCCAAACTGACACAGCTCAAGTCCTGCTTCTCCAGTGAGGTGAAACAGATACCGGCAGCTACAGGAGGCGATATCAGCGCTGGTGAAGTCAGCAGACGATAAGTGAAATTTCCTCTTAGTAATACCTGGGACACTTAGCGCTGCCATAGGTGTTTATGGCAGCGCTAAGTGCCCCAGGTGCAGTGTGATATTGTAGCCTGCACTTAGCGCTGGCAGGCTGCAGGCAGAGAAAATCCCTTTAGTACATACTGAGAAGCGATGTACAGGGATCTTCTGTCTTTAGCGTTTTTCCCCCTTTTCTCCCCTTAGTAACTAGACCCCTGTAGAACTATGAAGACACATTATATTTATTAAAATATAGGGGACACGTTATATTTATGAAACTATAGGGGTACAGATTGTATTGATTAGACTACAGGGGGTACAGATTAGATTTATTAAACTATAGGGGGCACATTTTTTTCCCCCTAATACCCATTGGCCAAGTGTTCCAGTAGGGGGCCAGTTGTACTTAGGCTAGACAATGCTACTTATGTTTGTTCCTTCCCTAGAGGACGGGGACTGATTGAGGCAGATCACCATAAACTACGTGCAATCTAGGTGGTACTGTAGTAAACCATCACACATCAACAGTATTTTGGAGTCCAGCAACAAACCAAAAAAAACCTTGATACAATTTACCCCCCTGGCGTCCATGTTTTTTCTGTGATAAGAACGCTGAACAGCAATAAGGTACTTCTCATCTTTCTGGTTTAGTAACTTTTCTTGATAACAGGTTTCTGAAAAAATTTGAAAGCACATTATAATGCAGATAGAACAGGGAAACCTGGAGAATTTGTTTACTGACAGCATTATCAGGGGATAAATGTCAGTAAAGTGATGACATTTGGCTACTGAGCTGATTTCAGGACACATAATTAATGGACTCACTAGAGTTACTGTATATAATTTGCTTGCCTGTTGGAGAACTGTTAAATGGTATGATGAAAGGATAGGTAGTCAACACCATATATTGTTTATACTCTGAGAAGTAGGTTTATGATATTGCTATAAATCCAATCATCCATAGCTCCTCAAGAAACTGGTCCCAACTCCAACCTTATAGATCAAAAGGATGACAGGTTTCACATCGAGAACACTAAACTATAAACATTAAATTGCCTCTTCTGGCCGGCCCATTGTGTTCTCTTTATGGACCTGCTCTGTTTAACTGAGTGTAACGTACTAGTCTGCTGCTCAGTAATAATTGCTACCTATAAAACGTAGACTACCTGTATATGAAACAGAGCCCAGTAATGCATTACATTACATTCTAAAATCACACCGTCTAATCTTGTCCCGAGATCCTTAACAATTCGACACATATCATTTATTTTGTGTTATAGTCATTTTTATGTCGTGTAATATCTTTTTACATTTCTTTTTAATTGAGAGATTTTCCAAACCGCTTTACATGTTGGTACAGAGTAAACTCAATATAAGCACAATACAAGAGTTAACTAATCCATAACTGATGAGCATTGTTTACATAATATCCAGAAACATCCAAAAATTCGAAATAATTAAAATACAATATATAAAATAATTAAATTAAATATACTGTACACTATGTAATTAAAATATATAAAATAATTAAATTAAATATACTGTACACTAAATATACTGTACACTATGATTATAGTTGTTTAATTGGATATGAACTGCTGCAGATTTTAGCATAGCTTGAGCTACTGCAAGCTATGCAACCTTCATAAGCTGTCTGTTGTGCAGATAGTGTCTGCATTCAGTTAATGCAGGGACTGTTGTTAAAATCTCAGCATGTCCCTGACAGCCTCTCACCATTCCTCTTCTAGGAATTGAATTAGCTGTTATCCGCAATGTCTGAACAATACATAGAGGCATTACCCGTTGGCTCAAAAAAAGGACTGGAATGGGGGAAAAATGACTACCCATTAGAAAGATAAACTAGATATATAAAAAAAATAAGTCTACTATTCAGAAATGGAGAGGAGTGAGCAAATGTGCATCTCTCTTCAGCTATACACAAAGCAGAGCAATACATGTATATTTTCTAGGTGTGCGCAGGTACCCGTGTTTTGTTTTTGTGTTTGGATGCAAATCATAATCGTGTTTTAGTTTGTTCCAGTAAATTCCAGTCAATTGTGACCAATTTTGGCACCTAAAATCATAAGGGAGGGACTTACATGCAATCAAAAACACGTAAGGTCCGGTTTTTAGAGATCTGACTTATGGGAAGACCCAAGCTGGAACTTGGTACTTCTCAGAACCCCCAAGCAGAACCAAACCACTCATCTCTAATTTTAGTCCATTTGAATGATTGATATTGATTTTCGATTTCTGTTTGTATAGCACAAATATTATGTGGTCTATTTATCATCGTGGCCTCTGATGTTTAAGCATCGAATCCACCTCACCCCGGGGGCTACTTAAGTATCCACCTTGCCCGTGGTGCGGGGACAGCTGTTCCAAAAAGTAGCTGTCCCCTCGATCAGTACCACTGCTACTTCTGTAGCAGCATTACGTACCTGTCCCGTCACCGGCTTCTGTGTATGTGTGTCTTATGTAAAGCCACTGGGGAGGAAGTGAGTAGGTGACATAGGGATCCACACGGATCCCTCTCTACTCCTTCCTGTAGGAAGGAGCACAGCTCAGGCAACAAGTGCCATCTGAAGATGGCGTTTGTTCTCACAAGCAAACTCCAAAAACGTATCGTTTTTGGAGTTTGCTGAATACCAGGTACAAAATTTTTATAGCTACACAAAATCGCTTGTAATGTCACAGTATACTGTATGTAGTGGCCGGCATGCAAAAACATCACACAAGTGCAGGTTACAATGAGGATGTCCTCTTATATTTTATGTCTCTTCTTTATAAGTAAAATAAATATAAGACTTTCCCTTCCTTGGCGATCCAACCTTCTAGGTGTTGCTTGGATTTTTTTCAAGCCAGTGGTTTACACATTTTGTGATAATTTGATGACACAGTTCTAAGGTTTTCTACCCATTTCCAATTAGTTAGGTCAAAGGGCAAATTATTTCCATACTTTTTGAATTGAAAGCATTCTATATTAATCTTTTATGCTGTCTTAATGGTAGCACATGGTTAAATCCAATAAAAGTTTTAATACTCCACTGCCGTAGCTCGCGGTAGTCTTTTCATAATATTATTTTTATTCAGAAGCTTCTCATGTGGAAGTTCAGGTTTGCCAGGCTGATCCAATTTTCACCTTTGTGAAATGACTACTGGCCTGCATTCATTTTTACACCACAATGCAGTGCTTTGTTCAGATTTTTGGAACTGCAGCTAGGGTTGTCCTGTTAATGGATCATTTGTGGCTAAAATAGCATTATGTTCATTACATGAGCTATGACCTGAACTCATTTGTCACTAACACTCATCCAATGTGCCTGATCCACATGATAAGAATAACTTTAAAACGAATACAACATATGCAGCATTTGTTTATTACGGTATGACTTCAGTTTTTTTTATATGTTCTTTTTTACTTTCATCTGGAAATTCAAACTCTCAGAAAGAAATAGATCTAGAAAGTTTTATGCATACTGATTACTGAACCACTCACAATCATTCTTGCATTACTATTTTTTCCCAGTGTGTAATATAAGATGTAGATGTGAGGGATGTGGAGCTTATATTTTTTAGTACACACCAGTAATTATACTTTATGATTCAAGACCTTTCTTAAAATGACAACTGTTTTATTAAGTGTTGCTTCTGTATCCTAACTTTTTAGGTTATTCTTGTTAGAATTTTTTCTTCTTGCTCCATAAAATCAAACCATGTTCAATAGATTATTTCAGACACTCAGGAGTTTCCTCATAAATGTTCTTGCTTGGTATCCCCCTGTTTGCTGTTCCTACCCTCCCTAATTGCCAAAATAAAACTATTGATTACAGCACACCTAAAATGCAATGTAATTCTATCTCATATTGTCAAGTCGACAGTGCTCAGGCAATTTGTGTTCATGATGTACTCAACTGATAATAGCCATTGTATTTAGCAGCAATTCAATAGGCTAGAAAACAAATATCACTTTATCTGCTGATGAAATCTTTTACTTAAGTGGGTGAAATGCGTAATTAACTAATTGGGTGCATTTCAGTGGTCTCTTACTGCATTTCTGGTTTACACACTCAAAAGAGTACTTGACCTTTCCAAATAAGCCTGATATGTTTTTTCATGCATGTGCATATTTATCTTATGTTAACAGCAGTTGTATTCAGGCAAAAGCTGAAACCTCAATAGGAAGAGGAAGTGACTGTACATTTTATTATGTCACATGTGGAAATCTGTGCCAAACTATGATAAGTAATTTCTTATTTCTTTGCTTGCACTCGAATCATTTGTTCATAGTGCCTTTGTCCTGGCATCTATTATTAAACATGCCTAAATATAAGGTCTTAAGCATGGTTATATTTGCTGTACAGGCACATTAAGACATGTGTCTAGGGCACCATTTGTGGGACAGCATGCGGTGCAATGGTTAGTATTACTGCCTCACAGCACTAGGGTCATGGGCTCGATACCAACTAGTGTCCTATCTGTGTGGGGTTTGTATGTTCTTCCAGTGTTTGTGTGGGTTTCTTCCAGGTATTCTGGCTTCCTTCCACAATTTAAAAACATACTGGTAGGTTAGTTGGCTTCTGACAAAATTAAAAATATGTATGTGTGTACATGTGATAGGAAACGAAGTAAGTAAGCTGCACCGGGGAAAAGACTGATGTGAATGACTAAATATTTCAGTAAAGTGCAGGGTAATACATGTGCGCTTTATAAAAAAATAAAATAAAAATGTACTTGTCTTTTTTTTGTTGTTTCTCATGATTATTTTAACTTGTGAAAGTGGCACTTACTGTATGTTGTATGACAGTGGATGGTGAGAATGCTGTGTCAAAAACACATTGAATGGGCTGCATTGCTAAAAGAAGTGTTTGAAATACCATGTGCCAGATAATTTTCCTGCAGTACACAGGTGGCTAGGGGGGGGATGAATGGACAGGTAAATGAGCAGGTGTGGTTGAGTTCACAAAAGTGAGAAATGTACCAGTATAGAGCAGTGTTTCCCAATCTCGGTCCTCAAGGCACACTGACAGTGCAGGTTTTAGTTATATCCATGCTTCAGCACAGATGGTTAAATCAAAGTAGCTGAGGTACTAATTAAGACACCTGTGCTCAAGTATGGCTATCCTTAAAACCTGGACTGTAAAGCTGGCCACACACTAGACCAACTTACATCCAACCAGCCCACTAGTTGATTGGTTTGAATGAAAATCTGGTAAGGAATGAAAGCAAATGACAATCAGAAATTTGCTCCCAAACGTTGGAAAATGGACAAAAACTGTTGTTTGAACAAATTGTTTAGATCAAACATTTAACAAACTTGTCTGACCGACCATTTTCATCTGTTTTCTGGCATTTAGGAGCAAATTGCTGATCATCATTTACTCCAATCCATTACCAGACTTTCATTCCAACCAATCATCTAGTTGGATGGTTGGATGAAAGTTGGTCTAGTGTGTGGCCAGCTTTAGTGTGCCTTGAGGACCGTGGTTGGGAACCCCTGGTATTGAGGTTATATAAGAATTATATCAAAGTCAAATGTGGAAGCACTGAGGAATAAATATAAGGAAACAAGGTACCAGACCTAGGGAAATGGAGGAGCTAACAATTGAGCAAGTGAAATAATGGCACATACATGTATTTATGCATGCAAGGAACAGCTCAAACATTCATGAGTTACAAGCAAAAATACTCTGGAAACTTACATTAAAAAGAGATAAAGGAAGCAGATAATTCTGATTCCACCATCTAATGTAGCCTATTCTTTGAAGGGGGGCCAATCCACTAGGCGAACTGAAAGACTGAAGTCTAGCGTTCAGACCTTCAGGTCGCTGAGGTGTGATGCCCGCACTGAACAGCGTTCACTAAACGTCATTCAGTGCAGGAGCCCGTCCTCCTATCTCTGAACATGCCGAATCTGACAAGCATCTTCAGGTTGACGGGCATGTTCAGTAGATAGTCGGGGTCGGCAAGGACCCAGCGTGCACGCGCATTGCTGGTCCTTGCCGGCTATCCGTTACACGACTTTGTGAACAATGTGATCAGTACCTCCTGGTTTTGGTCGGATTGTTCACAAAGTCGTGTAATGGATAGGCCCCTTTATTTTAAAAAGAAAAAAAAAAGACTGTTTGTCATTTAGAACACAGGATTACACAAACAATTAGCTCCTAGGGAAAAGGAATATTCTTTTTTTCTGCAAGCATAACTAATAATAATAGAAGTGAGCAAATCTATTCATAAGGCTGTTATTAAACTTTCCAGTACAAGTGAAACTGAATTGCTGCATGAATCATTTAATCAAATACGTTGAACTTAGAAGAAATGTGTTCACAACCAATTTGCAAAAATGAACATAAACTCATGCCTAGAATTCTACCAACTGTTTCTTTTGTAAGAGCCTGTGTTTTAGTTGGACTCAATTACGAATATCATTATTTCCTTGCAAACTGTCCTTAGGTAGCAGTGATTTTATATTTTATAGCAAATATCAAGTGCTTCTCTTTGGTCATTTTGTCTATGTACACAATGCTATTTCACTTTCACTTACTGTATATACTGTATTCCAATAACGTAGCTACAGAATAACATATAATGATGACACAACACATAATGATATGTATCATGAAATCACTCTGTAATAGATATACCACTCTTGGGTAATATACGCACACCTTGGTTCAATCACTCAGCGCATGTGTATATCAAAGAATGATCGCACACCCAAGAGTGGTATATCTATCTTATAAAATGGGCCATGTTGTGATTAAATAGTTATACATGGAGATGATGTAGGGTGAAACAGATACAGATTAGGAGGAAAAAATTATGCAGTATAGGCTGTTTAATTTGAAATATTTTAATGAATAAACATTTAAATGTATAACAGTATAAGTAAATTATACAGCTGAACTTTTTCTGTCAGAAATGTGAATTTCTGTCAGTGAGGCAGTGATGTATTGCTTTTCTTTGAGTAGTTCCTATGTGAGTGATACTACTGTTTACACTTGTAGAGTGACAGTTGGAAATATTTCAGGCATGTGTTTATGCTGGGAGTTATGGGGTCATTGGGAAATAATGCACAGTCATGTGATTTAGTGAGTCCAATCATGCTAGTGAGGTTTCTGCCATTAAAACATACCATATAATAATAATAATAATAATAATAATAATAATAATAATAATAATAAAAAATATATAGTGCTATTTTTCAGCAGGAACAAGCAGGACTTCCTGATCTTCTCATTGACTATGATGTAATGTCCTGGTCCAAAATTTATTTTCCATAAGATAAGATTTATTTTAAAGGCCCCTTTGAGTGTATTCTATTCTAAATACCATATATATGTATATATATATATATATATATATATATTTATAAAATTGTTTTTCTATAGCTCCACCCCCAGTAGCCACACCCCAGTTCCTGAACCTATTACTCAAAAAAAATAGCGTGTATATATATAATTTATAACATTGGGGTGTTGGAGTAATTAATCTAAAATGGGGCTTGATGAGGGAAGATAAGGGGATGGACAAGTAGTTTAAGTGAGAGAAGCAGGAGAAGGGAAGAGAAATGAGATAGTAGAGTAAGGGGCTGCTCTGGAAGACACATTAGGTCCAGAAGCCAGGCAATATATGATAGTGGAGCCCAAGTTTTGTGAAAGGAGGCAGAAGAATTCCTCAATATACTCAGTAATGAAAGTGAGGTGAAACGTGCAAGAATGGTGTACCATTAATAAATTAATGGCCGGTACGCCATATCGCCTGACCACATTACGCTATGGCACCACCATTTTCTCTACACTGCACCGCCGTGAAAGTCACAGTGCTTTGGGGCTTGACAGCTCCTCTATTTTTGTGTATGCCTCCAGAATGAGAGAAATGGGGGAGTGTCACGCAGGCACGCCACCTGTAATGCATGGTCACGCTCTGTGATGCAGGCCCACGCCCCTCGTGATGCATGGTCACGCCCATCTTTGTGTGCGTGCGCCGAAGGTGTACCTAGATAAGTTTGCCATATTTGGTTGCTAACCAGAGAGAAATTTGGGGTATTTGGATTTTCCAAAAATTTTAGAATCTGGTTTGTAGCAGAGCTGAAAATAACGGTCTGATGAGCCTATTCTGGTGTCTGAGAAAGTTTGGAATCAGCAAAGGAGGTGGATGAATTTAGGATTTGGCAGGACCATGACAGTTGTTATAGAAAGCAATAACTCTGTTCTCCATACACAAGGGTTGAAAGCACAGCAGAAGTGGGCATATATTCATACAGACAACGGTAACATGGCCTCATTATTAGTATTCTATTGTACGAGGAGGTCATGTCCCTTTGAAACCTGCAACAGATAAGTTTATAAAATCTTAAACTTGCTAACCTGCCAAAACTCATCTGCAGCCTGGCAGCTGTGCTCAAACACAACCTGTTAGTTATAATGTTATAAATTCAGGTGGCTAAAATTTTGACAATAATCTTTAGGTCCACATGTAATATGGAAATGGAGCAATTACTTCCAGTGAGAGCTATAGGACCATCCTGTGGAATAAAACAAAACAACTGTTAGTTTGGGGGAAAATAATGTCCCAAAACATGTTGTAACTGAGGACATCTAATTAAAACATCTAAAAACTGTAGCTCCAAGGTTTGTTTCCTCTGTTTATTGGTTATAAAACCATTTATTCTGTAATCTGCTTTCTGTGTCCCACTTGCATTATTTAATAATTTGATGTATTAAATTTACGATCTCACATTTTAGACTATTTCTCTATTTTTTCTAAATCACCATCCATTTAACCATATTACAGATCTCTGTATCATCTTCAGAATTACATACCTTCTTTTATAGACCATGCATATTTTTACTAATTAAAATGGTAAACAAATCAAATCAGGACTGCCACAATGGGATGGGTACGATATCACGGCGGTGACCATCCTGATGGTCACAATACTGGCAGCAGACTCCTGATGGTCAAAATCCCAACATATTCTTAGTGAGTGTTCTAACCTTAACCCACCCCTCCCACAGCTTAACCCTAACCATCCCCTTTGCCATCCTAACCCTAACCGTCCCCTTCGGCAGCCTAACCGTCCCCTACCGCAGCCTAACCCTAACCCTCCCTCTAATGCCTAACCCTACACCTAATTCTAAACCCTAATATGACTGGGATTCATAGATATTTTGACCATCTGGATTCTGCTGCCGGTATTGTGATGGTCGGGATGGTCACCACTGGGATCCTGACTACATCCTGTCACAATTCTACAGGAATTCTGGTGCTAGTATCTCTCAGTTAGTATTAGTGTTACCAGTATCAGAGGCATGGAGTATAATGCATCTGAGGTTTTCCCCATAGACCCACTCAAGGATGTTTGGACTTCACTGCACCGTTTGTGCAGGGTGACCCTGTACTGGCTCCTAGCATGATAGGCTGATGGAGTGATACTCCGAGAAGTCAACAAGCAGGGATCAGATGCACAGGGAATATGCTGAGGGGAATGAAAAACAAGCCAAAGAGAAGCCCGTCTGAAAATACCACCTCTGTGACATCTCCTTCCAGCAGAAAATACACGCTGCCTTACATCATGTAATTTATCTCACTCTAAATAGATGACAATCTATTATTTTGAAAGAGATTCTATTCATTTCTGTACTATCAATATAAAACTCACATGCCTATAGTTATCATATTCTTCTTTTGGACAATGGGCCTGGATCAGCATTGCACGCAAGCGCACTGCTGATCTCTGATTCACGATTAGTGGGAATCTGCGTGTGTGCAGGACCCATTCTGTGAGTTTACATAATGGGTGCTGCGTAGGCACACGCAGACCCTTGAATGCCTCTGCCTGATTGACAGGCAGAGGCATTTAAGGGGCGGTGCGGGGTCGGTCAGCATTCCCGGAAATGGGGGCATGTCCACCCCTTTTCCTGGTAGCGGCCAGCCCAGGATCTGTATTAATTGCAGTGTCCTGGGTTTGCAAGCCGGCCAGCCTGTGTAAGCTGATGCGACCTCCATCGCAGTGCTGGGATCGCAAATGCATCAGGGGGTGTCATACATCATAGCAAGGATCGCAATTGCAAAGCTGCCTATGTTGAGATCCTTGCTGAATCAGGTCCAATGTCTTATCCTTTCAAACTCTACTGCCATATTGACAAATACAGACCCTTCCTTCTTGCATATTTTCATTAATCACATTTTAAAGTGTCTAATGCAAAGCATCTTATTTTCATCCATGTTATAAATAAGCAAATGTACTCATAAGGACACTGAGGATGCTGCTTGTCCAAGCATTTCAACATTGCTGGTAGATAAATCATTAGTACCAACCATACAAATCATCTGCCTCTGCTTTACCTCACCAGTTCAACAATCTACTCCATGCAACTCGTACCTCTCTGAGCCACAACTCCTGACCTCTCCCAGAGTTTTCCATGCAATAAAGTCACCTACGACCATAGGAGCTAGCTGTGCAGGCGGAAAGGGTGATTAAGAATCCCCAATATTTGTGCTTTCACTACCCATTTCAATGCATGCCATTTTTCAGTCGTATGGAGGGGCACCCTCAATCATTTTTGAAATGTTGGCTCCAAACCTTCTAAAGAGTACAATTAGAGAAGTTTTCCATAGCAACCAATCAGCTTCTAACTATAATTTTATAGACTGTACTTGCCCTCTTTAGAATGTTTTCTGAACTACGTATCTACTTTCTGGCAGATTATACAACATGACATCAGAATCAGTGAGAGTTTCTTCACCTTTTCATCCACAGGTAATTACAACATTGCACCCTTCAGCTGCTGCATGCTATTGTTTGTAGACTACTGCTATGAAAAGTATTGTTTGAGTAAATAGTTCAAAATTTGTATAAGAAGTTAAATATCTGAATTAAGCCAGACATTTATTGCAAATTAGTAATGGTTTACTGCCCTCCCACTGTTTGTTTATGTTAGACTCTTACTATTACCCTTTGTAGTGGGAGGTGGGTATTGCGTGTGAATTTTAATCAATGATTACACATTTGTAGCCATACTTATGAGTGTATCTTAGGCTGTAAGGGTGTTTTGTTCCAAGTGTTTTTTTGATTTTTATACCTATACTTGGACAAGAAAACCAATATCTAGCGCTCCCAAATATAGCAGCTTCCTATTAGTGTAGTCAGTAAACTGGCTACATAAAAGCAATAATGTATAATATAGAAGCGTTTGTAAATGATCTGTTGTAAAGTATTTAATAGTGACTGAGGACCAAAGTTAAATGACATACATCAACAATCAACATGTATAGACAGACACTAATGTCTATACATGTTGAAGCGGGACTCACTGACGAGTGGTCTGATGTGTTAGCCAGAAGAGGATCCGGAGCTGAGAACCACGAAGTGCGGCAACATAGGGAAAGGTAGGGTTAGCGTTTGCTAGCTTTTCCAGCGTGCTGCTCTTTTATCGGGGATGCTATCCTGTTAACAACACATTTTTTCACAAGAGAGCCTTTGAACATCAGTGTCTGTCTATACATGTTGATTGTTGATGTATGTCATTTAACATTGGTCCTCAGTCACTATATAATACTTTACAACAGATCATTTACAAGCGCTTCTATGTTATACATTATTACCTATACTTGGAGTTATAACGGAGTTAAACAGGAGGAAAACAGAAGTAGAACATTCTATCACACATCTCTGAAGGACTACTTTTACTAAACTGCTCATAATTAGGTCATCCACCACTTCATATACCTACTTTCTGTACATCCCAGAAACTCCTTACTAAACTCTCTGCTTGGATGTTGCAAGGAGTTACCACTTTGCTGAACGTCTGCATCTCATATGCCTGGATTCCGACTACATCCCGTCTATGACTGTGTTATTCATAAATGTTAAAATCCCCATTCAAATCTAAAATGTATTTAAATGCAAACACGAAATACAAATAACTTGAAATTAAATGGAAACATTTGTTTTGCTCTTTAAAAAACTGAGGAGTTTATTTTTCTCTGTAGTAGTACAAATAAAAATGAAGAAAATCATATAAATTGCAAAATTTCTCATAATGTAGCTGGGACGCTAAAGTCTACAGTACGATCAACTGCAGGGGTCAATAAGCAATCAGCCAATCAGAGGCTGCTATATAGTGTCTATTGGTCATCATCACGTATCATTGTACATCGTATCCTGTTGCAATTACAGGAACATGCCATTAATATAATAACTATGCTCACTAACTGCTAAGTAATTAACATCCCAAAATACTTAGATGGTTATAAGGTCAATTACTCAGTGACTAGACTACTCTCAGCTTGCGTTTCGCATCAGATTGGTTTGCTCCACTTGTGCTTAATCCTAATGTGGATGGGTAATAATACAATGTTTGCAATAACTACTTTTTCACTGAATTTTCTTTATATAGCTCATGCATTGAATACCCCTGTAATTATAGTTTATTTTTCATATATATATATATATATATATATATATATATATATATATATATATATATATATACAATCCCCAAATACATTATTATAATAAACCTATACATTTATGAAAAAAACTTGATATATATATTGAGTGATTGTGCTACTTTTGATAATGGTTGTTTTTCTATTAAGTGTTATACTGTTAGTACCTATAGTTTGTGCTGTTACTTTCATAATGCGACTAGATAGGACCACAGTTGTTTTACAAAGAAAGTATTAGTTTAAAAGTAATGACTGACTTGTTGATCAAATATTTGAGCTACGAAACACAAAAAAATGCATAGGGATATTATTAATTTCCTACATATACCTGTATTGATCACATATTTAAGCAAGTCTGATAAATTACTTTTAAGCAATAAAAATATAGATACAAATGAATATGTTCCATACTTGGTTGTTTGAACTTTTAACTTACTTTATCTTTGTACCCACACTAACACTCTTGGGGGGGACAACTATGCCTTGACCTTGCTTAGGAATGCTATCGAAGCCTGAAATTTATGCAGTTTCAGTTTCCATAGCAACAACCCAGCACTATAGATGTGTATCGGAAAGTGGTAAGAGCTTGCATTAGGCAGCACTGAGCCAGTCAGATAGTTTGGCAATGAAGAGAACAAAACAAAACAAATTGACATTAAGGCAAAACAATAAAGAGAAACCTTACAAGTACATTTTCTAACATAACACAGTGGAATATGGGCCTAATTCAGAGCCGCTTGCAAGTGCACAGCGCTTGCAAGCTGCTTGATGGTTCCCAACTGCGCACGCACCGCATCCGTCATGTGCGAGCCCTGCCGAGCGACTGAACTTCAGTCGCTGTTGTTCTCGTTACAAGACGGGGCATCTGTCGATGGTGAGTGACAGTTCACCCCGTTTTGTAGTGGGGTGGATGCACAAACGCAGGTGTTCCCTTAGGAACGCCTGGCATTTGTGGGAGGACCTACTGACATCACTAGTGATGGAGCACAGTGTGGGAGCTGGATTTAGAAGGGGAGCACAGTGTGGGATGTGGAGGGGGGAAGGGGAGCACAGTATGGGATGGGGAGTCTTCAGTGTGAATTACTCAAAAGTTGCACTTCTGGCACCGCCATGATCCCAGCAGGTGCTGTTACAGTCTCCGATGCTGTCCACAAGGATCACAACTTTTGAGTAACACATACTGACAGTGAGACAGAGACTGAGCAGCTAAGTGTAGTGCTTGTGGTGACTGGGAGCGATGCTTGCAGGTAGGGGAGCTTCTGATGTCATTGTGTTCTCCCCCCTAGGCAGAAACTAGTCAGTGAAGGTGTGTACTTTTTTATATTAAATTAATATCTTTTAAGTTTTTTTGTTTTTAACAATATAAGTAGAGGATGTAATTCTTCTGAAAATATTCTGGAGAGGGGCAGTCCCCTACTTTGCCAGGGGTGCTCAGACCTCTAGATACACCCCTGGTGGGGGGGGGGGGAAACTGTGTGAGGGATATATATAATGTTTGTGTGTGTGTGTATATATGTATGTATATATATATATATATATATATATGTTAATATGGGTCCCAAAGCGGCATTTTTATTAATTATCGGTTCCTAATGCTGATAATTATAATTGTATTGCCCCCAATATTACCCAGGTGTGTATATATAACTAGAGTGTGCTGCATTGCCGTGCCCCTTCCCTCCACTTGAGCGTTTATCGAATAATGCCAGCGAGAGGGTGGGGGCAGGGTTTTCCTGTGATGGTGTGTTCAGGCATTACCCTATCGGGTCCAAGCTCCTGAATGCTTCACAATGTGATGGTAGAAAAGCCAGGACCACTTGCCTGTGTTTGCCCCCCAGGCTGAAAGTTGCCAGCCAGCCCCTGGACACAAACAGCCTCCAACCGCCCTTTGTATCCTTTTTCCCCCTGCATGCAAATCTAAGCTGCTAACATTACAGAGTACATTTTTTATGTTTTAACTCTCTATAGTCCATAGTTTGCAGACGCAGGTTCCGATCTTCTCACCGATGGTACTGGAAATCTGTTGAGACACAGTGGATCAGTACAACACCAGACACGGTCTGCTTACCATGAACTAAACCTTGGATATCAAATAACCTTTATTACACAACATTAATGATCACTGAATAAACCTTGAATTTTACACTTTAATACTAGGGAACCTTTCATGCAATTTGTGTAAGAGAATATTGCATAAAGTTACTAATATGCGTGGTGCGTTTATTTGTACAGTGAAACAGCGCAACTGTGCATAATGTGCGGTGTTTATGCATGTGAGTCTATGTGTGTGTGTGCTTTATGCATGGAAGTTTATTTATGATGGATTTAATATATGTATGTGTGTATGTATGTGTGTATATATATATATATATATATATATATATTTCTATCCCTTACTAACATATATTTAAATCTATAATGCAAGGTGTTACAAACAGCTAGGTTCACTTTCAAGCAGGGTGGGGACTCCCAGCTGATAGTCGTTGCCACTGTGTCTGGTAAGCAAAACCTCTGACCATTGTTAACACAGACAAATTCAATTGTGCATATAAATGTCTGGTTTATATTTCAATTGTCACAGCCATACTTGTCTATATACAGGGCTCCCAATTTTAATGTAAAACACTCACAGTATCCTGGTGTATTGTTTTTTAATTACTTTTCTCAGACATGTATACAGAAGCTGTTTCTTGTTACTAACTAAACCCTGCATGACTATTGTGTTTGTCAGTGTGAGAGTGTTGTATATTATTCACTATTTAGTGTTGTGCGAATGTGTGGATACGTGCACACACTGGGTGCGTGCGCAGGCAATGTTACATCGGGGATTGTACCAACATAAATTGGGCAGCGGACGACCAAATCGTCCGATAACAGTTGAATTGCGTTCGCATGCAATCATTTGACTTCGACAAAAATTATAGGTATAACCTGATTGGTTGCTGTGGCAACTTCCTCATCATCTCTCCCATAATTTGTCCCTCTTCTTCCATTCCAGGGTGTACAGTATGTTCAGAATGACCCAACAGAGATCAGTGCACATGCACTTGTGAATGAAGATAAGACACAGGATTGGCTGGTGGAATAATGCACATAAAATAACCAGTGACAATAATGGACGCCAGATTTTGTATTTATTTATTCATGAACAGTCTTCAGACAGAGGGGTAAATGTACTAAGCCTTGAGGAGAGACAAAGTGGAGAGATATAAAGTATCAACCAACCATCTCCTAACTGTCATTTTCCAAACACAGCCTGTGAAATGACAGGAGCTGATTAGTTGGTACTTTACCTCTCTCCACTTTATCTCTCTCCAAGGCTTAGTACACCTCCCCACATTCTATTATCACATTGCATCATAAATCACTTGGTCACATCTGTACATTGTAATATAATTAACATTTATAATTGCACACTTGTTCAGGCTTATCAGTTTATAAGCTGTTCAATTCGTACCTGAGCTAACTCAGGTCCTATAGAACTCATCTCTGTGATGATGACTAGTATTCCGGATGGCTTTCTATATTGTGATACCTGAGTTCTCCTTATTCTATAGACTTGACATTATCATGCACCTATGTTCTTGGTTTACACACGTGTCCAGATCAGCTGCACATTAAAGCTGGGTACACACTGTGCGATGTGTGTAGTACCCAGTGATGCGACCGGCAACCCCCCTTGCTGACGGGCCAACATATTGAGTGGCCAGTACACACTAGACGAGCCGGTGCTTGCCCGATATGTCGGGCCATGCGACATCACGCTGCATTTGGTCGTCAGCCACATCGTCAGGTTAGCTTGCATGTAGGGCCGACATGACGATGTGTCTGACGACCCCACAGGAGCACGCGCTGGACGACATACAGCGTCCACACTAGACAATATTGAACGATATGTTGTTCTGATGCGTCGGAATTGGGCACATCATTCCAAAAATTGTCTAGTGTGTACGCACCTTAGCTTTCTTCTTGGCGTCAGTAATACTTGTCTTATCTTTCTGCACTTCTATTACGGATTCAGAAACCTCACATTTTCTGATTGTGCATGTTGGCCCCTCACTCCAAACTCCTTAACTCTCTAATTCTGACTCAGCTTCAAATTGAAGCTCTCAAACTCTGAAATCATATCAACTACAGCTAGTACTCCACCTCCGAGGACTCTGTACCCTCCTCTTATTAATAAGGGTGTCACTCCCACTCTCCATTACATATGCCCCTTTGCCCAAGGGGCATTATATGTGATTAAATTGCTATATATCTTAGTGGATACTATACCAAATAAATATTTGAACTGTATATTAATGAAAAGTGTGAGCAACATTTAAGTATTTTGAAGCAATATCTCTTATGTACACTTCCAGTTTATATAATAACATGGAGCAGAGAGCAATTACTGCTGTAACCCAAAGCAACCAGTTCTCACCATTTAGCAATCTAGTGTAGTCAGGCAAAAGAAAGATAGTGTCTGATTGCTTGTTATAGGTTGCAGTGCATCATTGCTCTTTGCAACAAATTATTAAAAAAAGTAACTTTGAACATTGTAGTAGTTTTAGTTTTATTGCTATGAACAGCCGGTAGAACATCTATCTTTCTTATTATTGTTGCAATAATTGATTATTATTATTATTATTATTATTATTGATTATTGTGGCACAATGCAGCATGAAGAAGCTGGAATCTGATGTATTCAGTAATGAACTTGATTTGTTAAAATTTGATTTGTGAGCTAACTGCCCACTGATTATAAGAAAAGGAATGTAAATGGTGGCTGATTATATACGGCATTTGTTACAATTCAAAATCTTCATTGTCGGTCATGTATCAATGAGCTCATCACAAAGACATATGCTTTATTAAACTTTCCACAAGAGTTTCTTCTATTGAAGTCCACTATGTAAATACAGCCACAAGTAACTTGGAAGACAATACCTATCAATGAGAATGAAGGGGCACATAAAAGTTGGGTTATTCCACGACATCGGTTGCTGCAAAGCCTTTTGTTTTCTGCAAAATGGTCCTCAATTTTACAAGTCCTTGAAGGCTGTGATCAGGTCTTTCAATCAAGTGCCTTTTGAACTTTCAAGAAGCACTTTATATGGGATAGGTTATTTTTGGACACATTTCTACCGGAGTATTAAAAAATAAATAACTGGAGACGATGTAATAAAATTAATTACTTTATTCATATCTGTTTTTTTTCCAAAGTTTTGTTCAAGAGTCAAGAATCCTTTATATAATGTAATTTCCAATGATATCCCATCACATGTAAAATATTTCGTTTTTCCCTCCCTGTGCCAGATCATTTAAAATGTCTAAGAAAATGCATTAGACCAATCGTCATAGGAGCAACTAGCTACATAATTGCTGCATCATGAAGGAGCCAGACCATCCAACCCTGTTTTTAAACATATCTGACTCAAATATGACATGAAGTTAATGCTCAATACTAAGGACCTCCTCAGTCTCTTTCTGCAACACTTGTATGATAAAACACATTTACATGTTTGTTATGATAAAAAGTACACATCAATGTCATCATGAGACTGCTTGAGTCAGTAAATCTAGTGTTTCAAGACTATTTAAATCTCACAGTAAATGGGGGGAAATGCAGATGAAAACATAAAACAACACCCCAAAATGACCAACTTTTAATAAGATAAAATGTTATTTGTCCAGATAAAACAAATAAGAATATTAATTTCTGCAGGAGTTCATGAGTGATGGCTTCTCAATGTGGTGCCCAATTTTGTTTCACTAAAAACATATTTGTAGTAAGCAACATTCTGAAGATCTTATTAAACATACAAATTCAGGTGTGCACACTACTGGTGTAAAGCTAACAGCATTTATGCTTCACTTTCATAATTGCCATGTAATTGGTCTTCCAAAAAGTGATAGTTAATATTGGGGTGATGCTTATTTGCATATAGATACTAGGGAAGAATTGTAAAAGTCTCTCATTCCTCAGTAATAGTAGTATTATGAAGAATAGGTTACTAGGGAAGATACTGTTTTAAGTAGACGAGGGCTCGGGTGAGCATGAGGGCATGTAAGCATCCACACTTGGGGTTGAGATTTAAGGCTGATTTATTGGTAAGGTTGGTAGGGGAGATTTTCCTAATGGTGAAATAAAAATTTTAATGAATATTTGTGGTTAGTACTTTTATCTCTCTCCACTTTATCTCTCTCTAAGCTTTGATAAATCCCCCCCCCCCCTCCCAAAGTAAGCTATGCTTCCTGTACACTTGGATTACCCTCCCACTCTCCCCTTTTGATGTTTTCTTGCTGAAGGTTTATTGTTATTATTATATGTGGCAGGGAGGAATGGGGCTGTACTAGTTTTCTATGCTTATCCTTATCCATCCTATGTTGTTAATAATAATAATAATAATAATAATAATAATAATAATAATAATAATAAATATTGTTGTACGCTATTACAACAATATATAAAATATTATTCTATAAATAGTTTTATAAATGTTTAGTGTTATATTTATTTCTTGCAT
Source organism: Taudactylus pleione (assembly GCA_031769625.1). NCBI lineage: Eukaryota > Metazoa > Chordata > Amphibia > Anura > Myobatrachidae > Taudactylus > Taudactylus pleione. Next base: position 12,317,106 of record JAUIMM010000091.1, on the reverse strand, counting down.
TATATACAGTATATATATATATATATATATATGCATTCTTGCATACTTTGCTTTTAAGAAGCTTTTTATAAAAAATGTTCCAAGTCGACAAAAATACTGAACATTTAAACTAATCTGATGTATTCGGTGTTAGCTGTGTGAAGCAGGGTGATTTTGGCAATCTTGGCTGCATATTTAAAGCTAATGTAAAAAGCAATATTAACTTGATTTTGCCTTTGAAAATATTGCCACTTTAAATCTGCAGTTGAGATTGCCAAAGTCATGCTGCTTCACACAGCACACAACCTGTTACATAAACCCCATACATCATTTTAAATCATGATAAGACTGCTGTTTGTATATTGAACATAGTCATATTCTGTATTGTATTTTTCAAAGCCAAAAAAAATAAAAATTTGGAAGAGGGGGGGGGGGGGGATTTAAAATAAAGGAAAACAAAAAAAAACTTATCTAGACTGAAAAATTCGACTAGCACTCAAAAGGAAATAAATTATGCGAATTCAATTACATTTATATGAACTAGCCAAATTAACCGTTTAAACAATAGAAAGAAAAATTCAACTCATACTGTATGCTTGGCAAGAACACACAGAAAAAAGAATGCAAGAAACATTTGACAGTCACGCTGAAAATTACTTCCCAAAAAAACACTGTACTTACAATCTTCTGAATCGTCAGGCTCAATGTGTTTCTTCCAAACTATCACTATTGCCGATGTGTTGACAAAAACATCCCCCTAGTATAGCTATTTTACTTTTTGCAGTGATGGAAAAATTGGATCTTTGGCAAAAGTTTAGTAGGGAATATGAAGAGTTCAGTAGCAAACCTATTAAGTTTAAGACAGCATAAGGTTATCCAGGAGGATGTAAAGAAAAGGCAGCTAAAGATTGGGGACGAGATTGCAGAGGGGAGGTTAATATTAGATGGTTATAACTGTGTATTATTTGTGTGTAAGTGATACTTATAGTCAAAAAGAGCAACCAAGATCACTATGCGCATGGAAAAGACATACGAGCAATGTCAAGAATAGAAAACAGTATATTGAAGCTGCCCATTTACGGTACATCAGTAGATAGAATAAGACTTGAAAAATAGTTAAGCAATGAATTGTACACTTTTTTGTGAACCTTGGGAGGGGATAAAATATTACAGAATAATTCTTAATATTAACAAGTTTCTAATAAGATGGGTTTTATTATATCTTTTGTTGTATACATCCTTAATGAAAACATATAGGGGTCTATTTACTAAGCAGTGTTAGGAGACAGAGTGAAAAGTGATAAGGTGCCAGCCAATCAGCTCCCAACTGTCATTTTTCAAACACAGCCAGTGAGATGGCAGTTAGGAGCTGATTGGCTGGCACCTTATCACTTTTCACTCTGTCTCCTAACACTGCTTAGTAAATAGATCCCTTAGAATGAGTCATTTAGCAAATGGGCCTCTTGAGTGTTGGGCTTTTATTGTCACTGAAAATAATTTTGACTTCTAAAGTATTTGTGAGGATACTTATTGCAGAAATAAGCTTGTGCTGAACATAAGTTATTAAAATATAAACGTATTTTTATTTTATTTTCTAATTCATGAGAACTCAATCCAGTGAAAAAAATTCAGTTATTTATCACTTTAAAGTTTTGGAACCATTCCAGCTCCATTTTGAAGATCTGGAATGGGTCGGAAATGTTGAACTAATTCTGTAAATAGAATTTGTTTTTCCACTGTTTCAAATAGCTGCTTGTGTACTATATGCCTAGCTTACCATTACTGAGACCCAAAACACATTGCCCTGTTGCTCAGTTATGCTACAATAGACATACAGTACAGGCAGCTAATTAAAAGAGCAACCATCAAGGGTACTTGAAAGACTTAAAAAAACTTTTATTTATCAGTTCAACATTTCAGAACCCCCGTCCCCCCAAAAAATCTAGATAGGTAAATAGATAGCAGCTGAAAAAAAACAGGCACTCTATTTTTAGTCTGATATATACTACCCTAATTAGTGAATTTATATACTTCTTGTCTACAGCTGCTATCAGGGATAGATATATGCTTAACCCTATACAAAAATGCAAACATAAAGACAGCTCTAATAGACAACACAAATTTATTACAATACAAATAAAACTATGGTGAAATCAATATAATTCAAATAATATAAGTAAAACCATACAATAATGATGTTAAACTGGCCAGTATAACCTGTTGATTACTACGTAAAAATGTATATAAATTGTAAGAAAAACAATCCAGATACGTACTCCGCTATTACAAACGTTTCAAAAAATGAAGGATCACCTTTGGTTTGTATTACCCATATATCCCTTAAAAGTCCCCCGCTTTGGAGACATAGTCAGTCCACAGCCACAATCTCAATAGCAAATTTATAATTGAAATAACTTAGTTTTGCTGAGAGTAGAAAGGCTTTTGTAATGTTATTCCATATTCATTGAGGAAGCCGCTGACTGTACAAAAATGCGGAGAAACGCGTAAAGGACTGTGCCATTTAAAAAAACATTTAAATATCTCCCGTGAGAGCAGTGAGTACAGGATTTTTGAAGTAGCAGAGAACTTGGGTTCTATTTGCATACGGAATGCATTGAGATGATCATGGGCTTTTGAATGAATATGGATGACATTTATATGCATGCACGCCTTTTGGAATCATACTAATACTATATGCAAATTCTAACAACTTTTCTGCAATAACATTACAAAAGCATTTCTACTTTCAGCAAAACTAACTGCTGCTTCTTGCTCTTCAAATAACTGCTTGCCTGTCTCACCACTAACTCAAGCTGAAAGTTATTTCAATTATAAACAGCTTATTGCTATTGAGATTGTAGCTGTGGACTGATTCTATCTCCAAAGCAAAGGAGCTTTAAGGGATATATGGGTAATACAAACCAAAGGTGCTCCCTCATTTTTTGAAACATTTGTAATAGCGGAGTACATATCTGGACTGTTTTTCTTACAATTTATATATGTTTTTACGTAGTAATCAAGAGGTTATACCGACCGGTTTAACATCATTATTGTATGGTTTTACTTATATTATTTGAATTATATTGATTTTACCATGGTTTTATTTGTATTGTAATAATTGTGTTGTCTATTAGTGCTTTCTTTATGTTTGCACTTTTAGATAAATAGATGATAGATAGATAGATAGATAGATAGATAGATAGATAGGCAGATGTAAGCAAGCAGCACTCATTAATCACAGACAGGGCCGTGGTGAATAATCCATAAAGAAACATTAAATCCACACTCACCCTCCACTAAAAGAATGGAAAGGAACCACACTCACTGTTTATGATACAAAAATGTTGAGGTAAATTACTGTAGTTGATTCCACAAGTCATATTTTAGGGTCCACCTGACTTTTGTTTCAGCCAACCATTGTAACTTTCATCAGCCCCTGAAGAAAGTCACAACAGGAAACTGAAATGGATGTCAGATGAACCCCAAAATCTGTCTTGTGGAATCAACTAATAAGCCTCAACCTTTTTGCATCATAAACAGTGGAAGGAGATTCTGTAGATAGATAGATAGATAGAGCTATATACTAGCTTGAAAGCAAATAGGTACAGTAGGGAGAGAGTACACTAATGTAAGTGTTATAGGTCAGAGTAGGATAAGTGCTAATATCCTGTAGATGGGTGTTTTTAGAGAACATACAGTATAAATATTTAAAGGCTGGAAAGAGTCTGATAGGGTATATTTGGAAAATACATAAGGGAATAATGGCGCAGTTGGAGTCTTACAGGCAGTAGTGAGAGGTCAAGTGCAGGTTACAATTATATCTAAATGGATATAACATGCTTTGAAGTTGAGTTTTTATTTTTGATTTCCCATGAGTAAGAGTAAAGGAATTTTTATTCAAAATATCTGTCTTCCATGATAATAACCAAACTCTGTTACATATCCTCCACATCAGCTCACACCTAGTTAAGTGAAGGAATATGGACACTAGATAATGGACTCAAGAGAGTTCTACAGTATTTCCATGGCTTTTCCAATTGAATGTCCCATGTATTTGTCTTGTGCCAGACTAGTAGTACACTTAAAGGGGTTCCTAGATAAAACTGCATGCTGAATTAAGTTATATATTTGATGAACCCTTCGGAGATAAGAGTCAAAAAAATTATGTACTAAATACATATTTTTAGAGATGTACGCCGACCTCCGTGTTTTGGTTTTGGATCTGAATCTCCTTGTGTTTTGGCTCTGAATTTGGTTTTGACCAAACCGCCCCTTGTGTGTTTTGGTTTTGGATCTGTATTTTTGTAAAAAAAAACATAAAAACAGCTAAAATCACATTATTTGGGCCTGTTTTTGTTCCTACAGTATTATTAACCTCAATAACATTTATTTTCAGTCAATTTTGACCACCTCACAGCTCACAATATTGATTTTTTTTCATCTACTTTAGGGCCAAAAAGTTGCATCCAACTAGATGGCTGACTAAGCTAAGCAACAGCAGTGGGCAGCACTAACATGTGGCAGTTCAGCTTCCAACATGGCACAGAGTGGGATTGCAGTGGTAGACAGGATGGTAGTTTAATTAACTATACTACTCCTAGGAATTTTAAAAACCAAGAATGTATTCCTTAACTAGGTCAGAGACCCAACGGAGTTGGAATATGTTTGTGGACTGAAGACAGAGAAAGGACAGAAGGATTGATTCGTTTTTATTTAATTTAATGTTTTGATTCTTAAAAAAATGTATGAGGGAAGATCAATCTAGGATCAAATTCTTCAGTTCCTAAAAGACATCTCTGATGTGGCAGAGGTTTTTTATTCTTTTATATATCTAATAAAAATGAGGTGGCCTTGCTTGTGGAGGTGCTGCTAGAACGTACTGTAAACAGACGTTTACTAGTTTGTACTCAGAGAGGTTGTTAGGGATAATGGGACCAAGACTTGCTGTTTACATCAGCTAAAAGCAACCTGCAGTTCTGCGGCTGAACTAGAACTCCAAGCATCTGTGATGTTTGCTGGGCCTAGTTATTTGTTAACAACAGGTGGTGTTCTTCAGGTTACCTCAGCCTGCTTTACACACTGTATGTACCATGTAAATATGTATGTATGTGACCAATATACACAATTATTTTTTGTATTAAATGTATTTGTACTTTATTGCACACATCCCGGTAAGAAGATTCTCTGTGCTGCTACTCATATTTGCCCACCCCATCAACTTGGTGGTTCAGAATTTTCTTTAAAAAAATGAAAGGGGCATACAGGAGATGCTCTCTGTGGCCATTGCAATTTCTGGACATGGCAGCAATGCCCCAAACAGCACATAATGCAAAGAAAAGAGGTGCAATATGGAATTGTCCTTGGGCCCTCCCACCCACCCTTATGTTGTATATATAAAACAGGACATTCACAGTTTAACAAACCAATAACTTTAGTGACAGGGACTGCCACTTGTAGCTGAAGTGATTGGTTTGTGTGGACATCCACAAAACAAGCTGCCAATGTGCAGTGGACATTGGTGCAATGATCCCATACACAAGCTGGCTTTACAACATAGGTAAGATCAGATGTCGTCATTGTCATCATCATCCCCATCAGAGTGTACATCCTCTTCTTCACACAACATTAATTTGTCCCTGCTGGAATCCACCCTTACAGGTGCCTCTGTATTTTTTTTACTTAATTGCTGGTAAAGGTCTTCCTCATGGAATTTGTCATTCATTTTGATGAACATCATATTTCCACATTTTGAGGATGTAACCTCCTATGCCGATCACTGACAAGGTTCCCGGCTGCGCTGAAAACTCTTTCAACACTGGAGGATGGGCAACTTAAGTAAAGCAAAGCCAGTCTGTGTAAGGGACTACAAATTGCCTGCTTTTCCTGCCAGTAGTGAAACAGACTGTCTGACATGCCTATTTGGATGCTATCCCTAAAATAATCATCCACCATTCTCTGAATGGTGACCGTATCAGACAAAGTCACGGTAGACATGTCACTAATTGTAGGCAGTTCTTTCAGACCCAACCATACATCATCATTAGGTGTTTCTGACTGATCTGCATTACACTAGTAGTGGCCCTCTTAGGAAAAATGTTGTTTTTTCCTGGCAGCTGTAGAAACTGAAGGAGGAGATGCTGCAGTGTCATGTGCTGCTTGAGATGACAATTTTTTCACCAGCAGCTCTTTGCATCTTTTCAGATTTATGTCCATCAGAAAGAAAGACACAAGGTATGACTTAAACCTAGGATCAAGTATGGTCACCAAAATATATTGATCTGATTTCAAGAGATTGATGACCCTTGGATCCTGGCGAAGCGAATGAAGGGTTTGATCTACAAGTCTGACATACTTAGCAGAATCACTCCGTTTCAGGTCCTCCTTCAGTTTCTCCAGCTGCTTTTGCAAAAGTCTGATTAGGGGAATGACCTGACTCAAGCTGGCAGTGTCTGAACTAACTTCACATGTGGCAAGTTCAAAGGGTTTGAGAACCTTGCACAGCATGGAAATTATTCTCCACTGCACTTGACTAAGGTGCATTCTGCACCTTTCCCTATGTCATAGGCCATTGTGTAGCCTTGGATGGCCTTTTGCTGCTCCTCCATCTGCTGAAGCATATAGAGGGTTGAATTCCACCTAGTTACAACCTCCTGCACCAGCTAATATGGACTAATTTATTCCCAAAAAGAACTGCGTACTTTTTGTAAGAAGTACTGTTTACTATAGATGACATCATCCAGGTATACGGCAGTGTAATGATCATAGGGTTTCGATATCCTGTCTGTCATTTTTTGAAATGCAACTGTGTTTGCATGCAAACCAAATGGCAGCATTTTGTACTGAAATAGGCCAATTATTGATGAGAGAATGCACCCTAACTACCATTGAGTGGCCAAATTATTACAACCACCATGTTAGTACACCTTTTGCCATTAATACAGCTTAAATTCTTATAGACATGGATTCTACAGGATGTAGTTAATTTACCGGTGGCTGGGATGCCGGCCGTCGGAATCCCGACATCAGAATCCCGACCCGGGACTAAAGATAGGCATCGAAATCCTGTTGCCTATCTTTAGCCCGATGATGAAATCCCAACAGCCGGCATCCCAAATGAAGGTAAGCGGTTATCCACGGAGGGTAAGGTTAGTTTTAGGGGTCCCAGGGGGAGATTAGGGTTAGGCACCCCCCGGGAAGTTTAGGGTGCAGGAAGAGGTGAGTTAGGGTTAGGCACCCCCAGGGGGAGGTTAGGGTTAGACACCACTGGAGGGAGGTTAGGGTTAGGCACCACTAAGGGATGGTTAGGGTTAGGGGGGGAGAGGGGTAGTGGTAGGGTACTTATCTGCCTGTCGGCATCTTCAGCCTTTGGGCTTCCAGCATCGGGATAAGAACCAGTGGCTATGCAGCCGCCGGGACTTCATAACCATTCCGGATTCCACAAATTAATCCAAATGCTATGAACCGCATCTCCAGGTATACGGCAATGTAATGATTATAGGGTTTCGATATCCTATCTGTCATTTATTGAAATGCAACTGTGTTTGCATGTAAACCAAATTGTAGCATTTTGTACTAAAATAGGGCATCTATTGATGAGAGAATGCACCCTAACTACCACTGAGTGGCCAAATTATTACGGCCACCATGTTAGTACACCTTTTGCCCTTAATACAGCTTAAGAAGAAGTACCGTTCTATAGAACGGTACTAAGTTCGTGGATCGGGTTTTCGTGTTTTTTTTTTTGCCAAGTCCAGGGATGCCTACTTTGGAACGAAGAGGACAGAACCTCGCATAGGAGATGGTGAGTATGTTTTTTTTCACAGGTCCCCTATGGATACTTTACCGGACAAGTGGACTGATGCTACAGGGTTACATAGGTGAGTATGTGTACGTGTGTGTGTGTATGCATGTTTAATAGACTTATACTGTCACGGTGTGTGTGTCCTGTGGTTTTTTTTTACATTTTTTTACAGATGAACTATAGGTACTAGTGGGCCCTTAATGCTCTGCATGCTGGTACTTGTGGATCTCCAAGTACCAGCATGCGGGGCAGGCTTGCTGGGACTTGCAGTTCTACTTGTAAAGACAATGTTTCATAATCTTTATTTACACCACACCACACTATCAACCCGCCACCCACCGCCACCAGGGGTGGCGGGTATAGCCCTGAGCTATCAGCCTGGGCCTGGGGACCTGGAGAGGGTGACCCCTTTATTGGGGGGTCCTCAGCTCTCCAGGGATCCCCGGCCTGGGCCGACTAGCAGTCAGGGCTGATGCTGCGGCTGGGGGGCCCGGTGACAGGGCTCCCCTGGCTGTGGCATCAGCACCCCGCTAGAAAAAGTCCAGTGCTGGTTCTGGAACATACAGGGGAACCCTACTCCATTTTTTTCCCCTGTATTTCCAGAACCAGGACCGGATCAGAGCCCAGAGCTGGTTGCGCAGAGTACGGGGGATCCCTACATCATTTGTCCCACGTATTTCGGCAACCTGCGCTGGTTCTGACTAGCCCGGTGCTGGTTGTGCTTAAGTACAGGGAACCCCTACGTCGTTTGTCCTCTGTAATTAAGCACACCCAGCACGGGTTCACTAATGCCCGGGGCTGGTTGCTCTTTTTTGGGGGGGGGCACGCCATTTTTTTCTTTTTTTACACAGGTTTTTTTTTTTTTTTTACCACAGCAGCACAGACGGGTCTCACAGATGCAAGTAGACGGGTCAATGACACAGATGCAAGTAGCATGGATCTCCTGGTCCGTGCATGCATCTATGTCATTGAAATACACAGCAGCACAGATGGGTCTCACTGACTTGTCCGTGCACTGTGTCAATCACACAGATGCATGTAGCATGGATCTCCCGGGTCCGTGCTACATGCAAATGGGCACCATAACGCTGATTGGCTTCCTGTCTGCCACTGCAGTGCCACTCCTAGATGGGCCACGTGTTTGTGCCGCCCACTTGTGTTGCTTAGCATAGTCATCCAGCTACCTCGGTGCAACCTTTTGGCCAAAAAACAATATTGTGAGGTGTGAGGTGTTCAGAATAGACTGGAAATGAGTGGAAATTAATGTTATTGGGGTTATTAATAGCGTAGGAACAAAAAAAGGCCAATTTTATGTGATTTTAGCGTTTTTTTTTATTTTTTAAGAAAAAATCCAGATCCAAAACACAAAACCCGGAACCCAAAACACGGAAGGGTGGTTTTGACAAAACCAATCCAGATCCAAAACACGAAGAAAGATCCAGATCCAAAACCAAAACACAACACATGAAAAGTGGCCGGTGCACACCCCTAATTTTTATATTTCATTTTTATAACACCACCGGCCTATTGGCAAGGTTCTGCAATCAGGTTGTCAAAGTAAGCAGACAATAAATAATAGTAGAACAATGTAACAGAAGTTGCAGACAGTGAATGCAAGGCACAGTTGTTTCATTTGTCATTAATAATGTACTTATTTTATTTACTCTTGTCTTTCTAACCAACCGCAAAAGTACAAGATACATGCCTGACTTTGTCTCTGTCTGTTATAATTGCATGAACATCCTTCCCTTTGGCATAATCACAGCACCATGTAGACTGTCCTGCAGAATACAGAAACATACACAGCAATGTGTGTGAGGCAGCCCTGCAAAGAAATGTCAGATGTACTATTTTTAAAATGAAACAAAAAGGGTGCAATATAATTGGAAGTAATGGGCGCAAAGTGGCAGAGAAATGGTCGGAACGTGCCACACCTCGAAGTGACAAAAATCGCACATTTTCCCTCACACCCCATAGTGGGAAAACTATGAAATACCGACAGTCAGGATCCTGGCGGTCAGAATCCCGACGCCGGGATCCCGTCAGGGTTAACATACCAACACTTGTTTGGTTGGTATGCTAACCCTCCCCCTCTCCCTACCCTAACCCTCCCTCTTTGGTGCCTAACCCTAATCTCCCCCCCAGTGCCTCAACCTAACCTCCCCATCCTAAACCTAAGCCTCCCCCCTTAGTGCCTAACCCTAACTCTTTCCCTAGTCCCTAACCCTAAACCAAACCCTAACCCTCCCCCCAACCCGGTACTTACCTTCGATCGGGATGATGACACCGGGATTGTGACAGGCGTCGGTATTCCGGCGCCGGTAATGTACGCTTCAGCATCCCGACTGCCAGGATGCCGAACGCATCCCACATAGCGGCTTGCCAGAAAATGTTGAGGTACCGTTATTCTCCATGGTGTGAGAAGCCGCACATTACAACTGCCCATCCCTGAGAATTGACTTGCTGAAGGTCGAAAATGACTCTAAGGGGATAATTCAATAATCCTCTGTGTGGGTGCGCGCATATCACGGATAGTTGCTGGAAGGCAACATCAATCATTACACTGTGCACCCCTGTGAAGATATGAGGTAAATTACAGTAAGTAATGTTGTGAATGCAATGTGCCGCTATTACAAGCGCTATGATGCTAGTATCACTCGCAATTTAATTACCTCCTAAATGTTTTTTAGTGCAAAAAAATATTGGCACATTATTGCAACTTTATTTGACACCATCTGGAGTTCAGCAAAAGTAGTGAAATTTACAATAATAAGAATAATCCTACTATCCCAAGCATCCTGATTTCAGCGGGACAGACTTCCTTATCGGGCCTAGCCCAGCTTCTGCATTTGCCGGCTTCAGTGTTCCGTGTGTGGTCCGCTCATTGCTGGGAGGGGGCTAGGGGCAGCTTAGCATCTTCCGGAGTGCTTAGCTCACTGCCAGTGTGACGAAAAACGAGGGTGTGAAAACGTCACTCAGAGCGGGAGTGTCCTTGTAGATGCAAGGCCAAACCTCATCATTGGATTTTCAGTATGTAATCATACTGAAAATTGTTTATACCAAATAACAAAACCAAACTACTCCCATTATAAACTGCCCACCTAACACTAAGCCTCCCTGCCAACTAAAACAAGGCTGTGAATTTGTTCTAAAATAAACAGAGAAAAAAATGTAAATTCTTAATCATATTTTTTATGTAATTTTATCTAACTGTGAGTTTTCTTGCATCGTAATTTCGCTGATACATTTGTAATGTGGATGTGACAATACATTTTGATTGATTGATTGGCTGGTGTTGAAGAGATTCAATATCAATCATCAAGATAGGACGTAACTGAGAAAGGGGCACAGCAGGGTGCAACAAAGAAGTATCACCTTCATCATCCTTATTGTCATCATTGTCATTATCATTTATTCCCAATGCTTAAACTGATGTAGAACGGGCATTGGGCAAGATGATTGACAACCATAAAAACTCCAGTGTAAAGAACGAGATGGCACCCAAATGACCTTATACTATCCAGTGCTCCATGAAATCAAAAAAGAAAGAAAATAGCATGAAAAAAAATACAAAAGACCTGACTGTAAAACTAATGGACTATCCGGCAGGCAATCCCAATGTATTTCTGTGTCTGAGCTGCTACCAGGCCTGGTGGTTCTGACAGTGGTCACAGCAGATCCCTCTAACCTACTTTCTACAGCCTAGAGAGCAGTAGGGACACAGCAGAGTCCAAAGCAACAGTGGCTCCTTGGAGGGTGGGATATAATTCAACCCCTCTGTCACAATGTGAGAGACTCTCGGTCACTGGGTCCTCATAGGTCAACAGGGTTTTCATCCTGGAAAAGAGCAGAAACATCATCAGTGTCTCCTTTTGTCTGTCCTGTTGCATCCAACACTTTCCATAACCCATACTCACAACAGCAAAGGAAGAGATGCTACAGGCAGCACCTCCATAAGAGAGAGATAATGCAGCTAATCTTCTCCCCTTACAACACCAAAAAATACACTCAAGTGCTTGTATAAGATGGAGAGAATATAAGCACTTGTTTTTTTATGGGAGCAAAACGGACGGTGATTGGTTGATGTATTTTAGTTAGTGATTGGCTTGCTGGGTTGCCAGGGAGTAGTTTAGCCAATCGGCAGCTCTTGGTAGGCGGGGTTTGGTAGGTGGTGTATATTCACTGTTCGAGGAGTCATCTTCCTCTTTCTTCCCAGGCTGGCTAAGTACTCAGTGTTTCACTGATTTATTTATTTTACCTCAGTTTCATATCTCTTTTGTTTCTCATATTTCACTTCTTTATCTACAGCCTTATTCGTGCATTTCACTCCTATTCCTTTACATTCATTTTCAGCCCTCCCCCTGTCAGTTAATTTATCCTTTAGTGTCCCCTACTCAGCGTCCCTTATTTTTCAGCATGCCCCATCCCCAGCTGTTATTTAATAATATAATTCTGGGGCTGTGGCCGAGGTGCACTTCCTTTTTGTCACCATTGCTATGATCAATCAATAATTTTAATTTGATTAATAAATTTGGCTGAGAACCCCCATTTTGCAAACTTATTCAGTTGTCCGTGTCTTTATTTTATCATGGTTAAATAGGTGAATAATAAATTATAAACATTTAGGTCTTGTCCATGTCGTTATTTCATTAGTTAAGTAAGTGAAGTGTGAATAATAAAACCAATGGGGGACTTACATCTTTACACCTAACATCTCCCTAATCAGCAACATCCTAATTCAACTTTCCCCGGCATAGGAAAAACAATATTATAGGAGAAAGAAAACATCATTGTAAAAACTATAGCAATTTATCACATAGAGAATAATAATTAAATATCAGCATAAAATAAATGAATGCGGGTAGTGTTCCTGCTATTACAGTTACACATACCGTGATTATTAACCCTAAAACCAGAACCGGAATCAATGATTTTCTCCCGCTAGCACTATCCCTGCCCATTCTAATGTGGTTTTGTTCCCCTGTCTGCCATCAGTGACCCTGATCTGTCTGACCAGGATGTAGTCAGGAAGCCGACGGTTTAAATACCGACCGCTGGCTTCCCGACTCTCTAATCCCGGCGTGGTACTAATGACAGGCGTCGAAAACTCGACTCCTGTCATTATCCATATGCCGGAAGACCGACGCCTGGCATACCGAATGAAGGTAAGCCGGGAGCGGACAGCCGCAGGGGTGGGGGGAGGGTTAGGTTTTAGGGCTCCCGTGGGGACATGGTTAGGCACCCCACCGGGAGGGTTAGGTTTAGGCTAGGGGAAGGGGGGGTTAGGGTTAGGCACCCCCTGGGGGAAGTTAGGGTTAGGTACCCCCCTGGGAGACTTAGGTTTAGGCTACGGGGAAGAAGGGATTAGGTTTAGGCACTTAGGTGGGGTTTAGGGTTAGGCACTTGGGGGGAGGTTAGGGTTAGGCACCCCTAAGGGAGGGTTAGGGGGTAGAATTAGGTTAGCGATACTTACCTTTTGACGATCAGGATTTTCACCCTTGCCGGGCTGTCGCTGTCGAGAATTGAAAATACCTACTACACCCGTCTGACCACCTACTTGTTTGTTACATTGAGTGCTGATTTACTTACTACTCCCTCACCCCCATATGACTTTTTACTACTTCTGTTGTTTTAATGTTATTTATTAAGAACTAGCTGTTGCTCGCGGCTTCGATCGCTTCTGCCATCATTTTTTTTTTATTTGACATGTGTTCTAATTGCATTGCTTTGCACAGGGGCTCTGTCGCAGGAGTGGCCCACGTGACCATTACCACTATGCAGACTGGTGGCAGCAGTGCCTTCACCCACCACTCACACCAATGTCACTTTGTGCCCTGTGTACAGACTGCTATGTATCCTATGCTATTCACCCAATGTATCCTATCCTATTCACCCACCACTCACACCAATGTCACTGTGTGCCCTGTGCACAGACTGCTATGTAACCTATCCTATTCACCCACCACTCACACCAATGTCACTGTGTGCCCTATGCACAGACTGCTATGTAGCCTATCCTATTCACCCACCACTCACACCAATGTCACTGTGTGCTCTGTGCACAGACTGCTATGTAGCCTATCCTATTCACCCACCACTCACACCAATGTCACTGTGTGCCCTGTGTACAGACTGCTATGTAGCCTATCCTATTCACCCACCACTCACACCAATGTCACTGTGTGCCCTGTGCAAAGACTGCTATGTAGGCTATCCTTTTCAAGTGAACGCGGGCCCAAAGCACCTCTCCCCCCAAACGTTACCGGCCGCACGCATGATGTCACACTTATATCTTGCATTGCTGATGCATTGAGACTGCCAACTCCCGGCTGCTTATTGTGAGTGTCTAACTGCTATTGCAGCAATGTATATAAATTGTGTCCTTGTCCTGCACTGTAATGTACTGTAAGTTACTTGTTTCTTGTTCACTTGTTAGTTCTATGTACTATGTAAGGCGCTGCGGAACACTTGTGGCGCCATATAAATAAAGGACAATAATAATAATAATGATGTCAATAAATTTTGTTTTTGTCATCGCTCAGCTTTAAGTTGACGGATCGAGATGAAACAAAGTGCAGGTTATTTCTAGGAGTTTCCACTACAAAATGATGCAGTTTTCATAAAAAAATCCATTCAGTAGCTTTTGCGCCATCTTGGAACAAATAGACAGACACAACGTTCTTATTATATTAGTACAGATATAAAGAATACTGTATATACTCGAGTATAAGCCGAGTTTTTCAGCACATTTTTTGTGCTGAAAAAGCACCCCCTCGGCTTATACTCGAGTCATGCCCACATGGTACGCTGCTGAGTAGCGTACCATGCGGGCCGCGGTGCAGACTGTGTCACTGTGACACAGCTGCACCGCGTGTGTAGCGCTGACCGGACGGAGTTCGGTCAGCACTACACACTGCTAAACACACAGCCGCCGGAGCCGGCAGCTGTGTGTTTAGTGTAATCAGCAGCCGCTGAGAGTCTGTCAGACTCTCAGCGGCTACTGCTGCTCCCACTGCGGGAGCCATCTTCCGGCTCCCGCAGTGGGTAATGGGAGAGACGTCATCATGACGACGTCTCTCCCATTATGCAAAGCGGCGGAGGAGCCTGTAGCAGCGTCGGGACCAGGAGCGGGGTTACAGGTAAGTGTTTTTTTATTTTTTACATTTCTTTCTACTGGGGGGGCTACTACTGGGGGGTACTACCAGGGGGGGATATCGCTACTGGGGGCACTACCAGAGGGGGGGATTAATAATGGGGGAACTACCAGGGGGGGACGTTGCTACTGGGGGCACTACCAGGGGGGGTTAATACTGGGGGCACTACCAGGGGGGGGATATTGCTACTGGGGGCACTACCAGGGGGGGATTAATATTGGGGGCACTACCAGGGGGGATGTTGCTACTGGGGGCACTACCAGGGGGGGGATTAATACTGGGGGCACTACCAGGGGGGGATATTGCTACTGGGGGCACTACCAGGGGGGGGATTAATACTGGGGGCACTACCAGGGGGGGATATTGCTACTGGGGGCACTACCAGGGGGGGATTAATATTGGGGGCACTACCAGGGGGGATGTTGCTACTGGGGGCACTACCAGGGGGGGGATTAATACTGGGGGCACTACCAGGGGGGGATATTGCTACTGGGGGCACTACCAGGGGGGGGATTAATACTGGGGGCACTACCAGGGGGGGATATTGCTACTGGGGGCACTACTAGGGGGGGTATTACTACTGGGGGCACTACCAGGGGGGGATATTACTACTGGGGGCACTACCAGGGGTGGATATTACTACAGGGGGCACTACCAGGGGGGGATTACTACTGGGGGCACTACCAGGGGGGGATTACTACTGGGGACAGTACCAGAGGGGGGATTACTACCAGTAGCTGCTGCATTTCCCACCCTAGGCTTATACTCGAGTCAATAAGTTTTCCCAGTTTTTTGTGGTAAAATTAGGTACCTCGGCTTATATTCGGGTCGACTTATACTCGAGTATATATGGTAAGTACAATATTTATAGCTTCAGAAATGTAATTATGGTGACCCTTAAGGAAAGCCAATTAGAAACATTTAATTTTGTAATTTTAGCATTCAAAAAAAAAAAAACCAACATTAAGAATTTAATAACCCAGGAGTTGCCATGCAATGCTTTCAATAACTCTGTATAGTGACTTATATAATGGTTTCTCTTGTAGGGCAAGTTTTTGTCTATAGTGATAATAATTGGCTTCCTATAGTAGAATTATTAATAAATAATTAACCTCAATATTTTTGTGTGAAATACAGCTAACAAAAAACCTCTATAATACATTTTAGCACATGAATGTAATATTTAAGGCATGGCTGTAAAATAACCTAATGATGAAAGTTTGCTAATATAGATAGAAAATGTAATCATGATTTCAGGAATATCTCAGAAATACTGCAGTTTCTTTTATATAGATATAACTATTACAGACCTGCCCTGACTACAAAAAATATATATTAAAAATAAAATAAAACAGTCTTTATTTTCTTTCTTTTTTTTTTCATGGAGAGGCCATAAAACCTGACCAATGTAATATATGATGGAGGAACTAGGATTTAATCCTACGGCACACAAATCTTTAAATGTCAATAGCTTGCTGTATTAGGAATCTGTTCATAAAAAGTTACATTCTGTTTATGTGGATGTTTTGCAGACTTTATTCATAAAGTATAGCCTGACTCAAAACGAGGAACTGCAAGCCTGCTGTTCAGGAGGGAAAAAAGCCTTTTACCATATTTTCATTGCTCGTTGAAAGAGTTTGAATGTTAGAAAAAGTGGAAAAAGTGAGGTTTAACATACTTGTACTCATTAGCAGCAGACCCCAGAAGCAGGATTTAATGTGACTATCGATTGTACAGTAATGGACTAATAAAATTGTACCACATTCTGGTTAGACAAGATTGCATCTACTGGAAAATAATTCCTATGTTTTCTTAAAGTTATTAGGTAAAACATATACTTTTATTTAAATGTAAATATATTTATCAGCATTATGAAACAAATGTGTCTAGTATTTTAGTATGTGTTAGCAAAATGCCAGTCACAATTAGAATTATTTATTTTCAATAATTTATTGTTATGGTAATTTTTATTTGGAAATGAATTTGATAGGGAGCATTAATTTTCCATCTGTATATGCCATTTGGAACTGAGCCATTTGCTATCTTCACCCTATCCTCTGTCTCCTTTCTATTGTTTTGCTGCGTGATTTAAAAGCAATCTCTTATCCAGAGTCTACAACTGCATCCAGTCATGAAATAGCAGTGGCACACTCAGGGGGGTGTTCTGATAACCCATAACTCCCCCTGATGGACTATGGGCCTGATTCAGAGCCGGATGCTCTGACCAGAGCGCTCGCTCTGAATCAGGGCCCTCCTCCATTAAAATGGAGCGTCCTCCTGGACGCTCGTATAGCTGTGGGTCACCACCCACAGCATATACGAGCGTCCAAAAAGATGGTCGCGATGGTCTTGACCATCGCGACCATCGGACTTGCGACAGAGACCCTGCGGTAGGGTCTCCCTGCCACAAGCCCTGGAGTGATTTTGGCTCTATCAGAGCCAAAATCACTCCCACTGACATCACTAGTGATGTCAGTGGGGCCGGCTTCAGACGGTAGGCGTTCCCATGGGAACGCCTCCATCTGGCAGGCACGACCCCGGCACGCCCACCAAAGGGGGCGTGCTGTCAATCAATGTCGACAGCACGCCCCCTTTGGTGCGAGACCTGGAGCGACAGCTTGGCTGTCGCAGTCCGGGTCTCGCGCATGCGCACGACGGAGCTCCCTCCATCGTGCGCATGCGCAGTGGGGAACATCGACCCACTTGCGAGCGTACTGCCGCTTGCGAGTGGGTCTGAATGACCCCCTATATTTTATCTGAGATAGAGCAGATCACCGTCTATGCAGTAAACTAGGCTACACACTGGATCAGATGATTCTCAGTTGGTCAAGCTGATTATCTCACAGTGTAGCTGATTCTGAGTTGGGAGCAAAGCAAAAAAGGGCAAGTAACTGTGCATCTTGGTAAAACCATGCTGCACTGCAGGTGGGGCACATTTAAAATGTGCAGAGAGATTTAGATTTGGGAGGCGGGTGTCCAAACTGACATCTGAATTGCAGTGTAAAAATAAAGCTGTCCAGCATTTGTGGGCTTCATGCAAAAGCAGCCAGTATTTACCCTGCATGCAAGAAAATATAAAAAAATATATATTTACACCATTTGCATTGTAACATGGTTCCAAATACAAAGTTACATGATTTTTTAATTTGCTCCCACCACAGTATCAGGCCCAGTGTGTTGGCAGCACACAGTACCGACTATCGTATGTTTTTTCCAACATACTTATAATTATGCAATATTATATGAATATTATTAAAATGTGTAGGTCATGTATACTGTATTTCTTTGGAATGCAATTGATTGGATGATTGGGAAACTGTTGTGCAGCAAATCAGATCCAAACGATAAGCCAATTTCTATAACATATATCCTATAATTGTTTCGATCAGAAGAATAATTGACTGTTCTCAAAAAATATTTTAAACAGTCAGATAATTGTACAGCTGATCGGGTCATTGGTTACACCGTTGAGGTGTGTACCTAGTTTAAGCAAGCAAAATGTACTGCAGGGAGGGAAAATGAGAACTGGGCAATTGAAGTTCATGTATTCTTCATCAAAGCCTTCAAAGCTCTTATCCTAACCCAAATCTATATCCTCCTTCCTCACACTCTGCCCCATATATGTCACCCCTGTCTGCCTCTGTAAGCTCTTAAGACCAGGGGCTGCTACTCTCATGTGCTTTACCTACCCTAACTTATACTATCATTTACTCCTAACTCCCCACAACAGCACCTAACACATGTTCGCTGACACCCTTCTGATTAAGTGTTATGATCACTATGTAGCAATGTTAATAAAGTTAGTTCTTGTCCTGCATTGTTTTGTATCGTCAAGTCACCTATTTGCTTTATTATTCCCTTTTGTTACCTTAACTTTAACCTAAACCTAGAAATAAACACTCAGACACCTTTATGGAATTAAAAGAGGTGACAGACAGAATTTATTGATCAAATTTGAAATCTGTGAACTGGTGGCAGGAAGAAAGCAGCTCTCTGAGGCCACAGCCCGATGGATACTAATGGCCTGAATAATAGGGACAGTTCCCAGCCCTGCACAGACTGACCTGAGGCAGTACCATCCCCCCTTAATTGCCACAGCCTTGGCCCCTCCCTGAGATGTAGACCAGGTCCCCCGCTAAGGTTGTGACCAACTTGCCACTATCAAAGAAAAATGCTACCCAGGCACACATGTGCCATAATAGGTCGCCTAGGAGCACTGCTCCTCACCAGGCTGCACCTCTACCTGTCGGAATGGAAAAACATGAAAAATGCACAATCCAACAATAATAAAAAAATATACAAACCAGCTTAGGCTCATATTAAATTAGTTTCGCATCCGCAATACTTTTTCGCATGCTGGACTTTTCGCCTACATTACGTATTTAAGCCGTGGAAATTTATCATGCGCATACACGGGATTCGGCCTATTCAATTCCAAAAGACACGAAAACGGAGATACACGACGTCAGAACAGGCGAAAAGTGGTGTCAGAATCGGGGAAATCAGGCTGAACCCCCCAAAAAGATGCGGAAACTTTGGGGACCAATGTAGTAGTGCCCGATTAGCCCTAATGAAACAAGTTGGGGTACTTAAGTTCGCACAATTGCCACTATTTAGCGTCTTTGCACAAGTGGTGAAGAATGGCATAAAGCAGGATTTTTTGGACAAAATAAGTAGTCCTGTCAAATTTGGGGTACTTGAAAATGGTTGCAAGCATATTTATAAGTTGCTATTTTAAAGTGAAGTTATAAGAAACGGAAAAAACGCACCTTCAGCAAACAACTGCAATGAAAAAAAACACCTCACCCATACTTGCAGACCCCCCAAAAATCTATTTCGCTAGTTTTTAAGTTTGTATCACCACTTTGCACTTTTTTGTCCTCTTTTTCAAAGTGCTTTTTTGGGGTGTTCCTCACTTTTT
Source organism: Taudactylus pleione (assembly GCA_031769625.1). Classification (NCBI taxonomy): domain Eukaryota; kingdom Metazoa; phylum Chordata; class Amphibia; order Anura; family Myobatrachidae; genus Taudactylus; species Taudactylus pleione. The sequence goes on along the minus strand of JAUIMM010000091.1, from coordinate 12,297,251 downwards.
TTGGTGCTTTTTGACGTAGTTATCCTTTGGGGGGCTGTCCCAAGGGTGCTGAGTGGTTTCCCCACCTTTGCACCCCATAATAGCGATATTGCACTTTTTTTCACCACCTATTCATAGGCAAATCTTTTTAGCCTATTACATTGCATTGCGTTTTTGCGTACGCGAAAAGTGGATGGAATTGAATACGGAGATAAATTTCCGCCTGGTGAAAAGTCACAATCGCTGATACTTTTTCGTGGATCTTGGCTTTTCACTTCTAATTGAATACGGGCCTCAGTCTGGGGTTGAAAAAACAGGAAAGAGGAAGATGGCTCTCCTCACCAGGCTATTTATATGACTCCTCTAGACCCTCCCCTTATTGCCTATGATAGGCTTACAATAATCAAGTGACCAATGCCTAGCCGAACCCTCTCAGCCCTTAACCCTTAAACAAAATTCCATAACAGGGTGCTTATCTACCCTCAAACTTATTCAAGTATTCGGATGCTTTAGTAACTGTTTTCTCTTGTGCTTATTTGCTCATGTACTTTGTCAGACGTTGTGGTACCCTTGTGAAACCATATAAATAAAGGATAATAATAATAATAATAATAATAATGCACATATTACCTGTGATACTGTGTTGTCTATATCCAGATTATGTGCTGTTCTACCTGCTATTCTTCTGTTGAGTTACAGACAAGTCACCTTTACTAATTTACAAAGATCCTCCTCATCCTCCTTATTCCTCCTCAGGAATAAAACACACTACAGTACAAATGCGCTGAGCTGACCGCCGCGGCACACTTGACAACCGCACGTGGCATACTAGCGTGCCATGGCACAGTGGTTGAAAAACGCTGCTTTAGATGATATGAATTTTAGAAGACTCACAGAAAGACTTTTAGCCTGATGGGTGTTAAACCCTGAGGCATTTGTTTGGTCTGTATCTGTCAGACAGTGGGTTGTTTCCTTAGAACAGTTAACAGTAAGTCAATGGGGTAAAGGGAGTGGTTTTGTTTTCTATATTACAATATGTGCCCCTGGCTGAAGGCTCTTCTTCAACACATCCCCTCCATTCAAGGAATATAGCATTTATAAAAATAATTTCCAGCTATTGCTATGGTACAAGGACTGATCTAATAATTGCTAAATAGGCTTCCCCAGACAATCTTAAGACCTAATGATTTATTGAGGGAAAATTATGCTTACCTTAGATTCAATAATGTGGTGTGTAACATGGTTCTGACTCTGGTCGCCCACATCACTTGGGATTGGCAGCTATCAGCCATGGTCCTGCTTACCACATTCAGGAGAGGAGGCTAGAGAGACCTGAAAAGGGAAGAAGTGGCACATGAGAGGGGGGAGAAGGTGTGAATCAAGAGGAAAGTGAGTGTTGGGGGGCAGATGGAAGAAGAAGGAAGGGATAGGATGAAGAATGAAGAAGATGGGGACAGGTGTACAGAGGCCCTGATTCAGAGCCGGACGCTCTGACAGAGCGCTCGCTCTGAATCAGGGCCGTCCTTCTCTTTTTTTAGAGCGGCTTGCGATGAGACCCTTGTGGTAGGGTCTCGTTGCCGCAAGCCCTGGAGTGCTTTTGGCTCTATCAGAGCCGCAGGCACTCCCACTGACATCACTTGTGATGTCAGTGGGGCCGGCCCCAGACGGTAGGCGTTCCCATAGGAACGCCTCCGTCTGGGCAGCCACGCCCACCAAAGGCGGCGTGCTGTCACTCACCTTCGACAGCACTCCCACTTTGTAGCGAGACCCGGAGTGACGGCTTGCCCGTCGCTATCTGGGTCTCGCGCATGAGCACGACGGAGCCGTCTCCATTGTGCGCATGCGCACTGCCCCAACATCGACCCACTTGCGAGTGCTCAGCGCTCGCGAGCGGGTCTGAATTAGGCCAAGAGTGGGAAAGAGAGGCATATGTGCAAAAGGGGAGAAATAAAGGGACAGAATGATGCAGATACAGAGGGTGAGATTACTGTTTGCACTGTACTCACATTACTCCATCTTTTCTTGTGTGTGTGGAGCACAGTACAGGCCATACCAATGGAAAAGAAGCTATGGGAAAAGGAAAGCAGGGGAAGTAGAGGCAGACTACCAATAAATTATACAAATTTTATCGCTGGTATCATCAGCACTAGCAGACCCTCTTGATAGCCTTGGAACCTTACAAATGTAACTCCCCATATCTCCCTGATGATGGCCCTGTTTGCACTGCCCAAAAGGAGTGGTTGGGGCTGAACATGGGGACACCTTGCTACTTGTGCAATAATTAGATTAGGAGATAAAAGTTTAGGTATAGTATAAATAAAAGATCAATGGGTTTGGATTGAGCAATTTCCCATTGGTTAGCTGAAAGGCTGAATTCAGGCCAAACACGCAGTTGTGTAGGCTAGATATAGACAGAAAGTTACATATGATCAACCCATTAAGGATGGAAGCAGAGCAGGAAAGGTAAGTGATAGATGCACTACGTCTTAAAACTACAGGCCTGATTCAGACCCACTCGCAAGCACATACCACTCGCAAGCAGGTCGATGGCCAGGCAGTGCGCTACAAACAGGGCAGATGTCAATGTTGATCGACAGCTCGCCCCATTTTGTGGGTGGCTTGCCAAACGGAGGGAACACCTGCCATTTGGGGGCGGCCTTACTGACATCACGAGTGATGTCAATAGTGAGCTTCCGACTCTATTAGAGCCGGAAGCTCACTGGGGCTTGCGGCAGACGAGACCCTACCACAAGGGTCTCATCGCAAGCTGCGATGGTCGCGACCATCGCAACCATCACCTGGCTGCTCGCAAAAGCTGTGGGTGGTCACCCACAGATAAGCGAGCGGCCAGAAGGCCAGTCTCCCCATCAGGCCTGCGGGTCTGAATCAGGGCCTACATTTCTTATTTCCTCAAACAAAATGTATAGCTTTTTTTTTATAGCTCAAGTCTTTATACTCTCCCTCTACATGATATGTTCGTCCCATGTCTAATGTATGCTTTTTATTTACTCACACACATGGAAATTGTACCTGTGCTTATTGGAAATGCTTGTGCATGACTTAGTCTGATTTGTAAGTCATTGCTATTATGCGTTATCATAGTCAGGTATATGCTACTATGCTTAATTGTATCCGTGTATCTATGTCTGCTTATTGTATTCTTGAATGTAATATCCGTTTGATCAGGGCGGCCCAAGACCGATTTTGTAGATAAGCAAATATTTTTTTCAGTGCCCCCAGGGGTACTGTTGCTTATGCCAGAGGCGTGCGAGCGACAAATATAAAGGGGCGTGGTCTTGTGGGAAAAGCCGTAAACATACCTAAAGCATGTATTGTGCTCCCCCATGTCTCAAATTGACTTCTCCCCACCATATCTTGTATTCTACCCTCCCCATTTCTTTTATTGTTCTCTCCCCCTCTGTTTTATATTGCCCTCTACCCCCCTCCATGCCTTGTATTGTGTCCCTCGTGCCATGTATTGTTCTTGCCAACTCCCCCCTCTGTCTAATATTGTCCTTCCCCATGTCTCATATTGCCCTCTGTCCCCTTCATACCTTGCATGGTCTATCCTTCCTAATGTCTTTTCCACTCTCCCTCACTCCAGCTAATTTGCCACTGCCTTCACTTCTCTCAGTGCTGCTCTGTCTTTCCCATCGCTCTTCAAGGTACTGCAAAGCCGCGGTAGCATCACTTGGCGCTGCTGCCTGGGTAGTGTCTGGAGGGTGCATATCTGTGCCCTGTGGGAGGACCAGGAAGGAGGGGACTCAGTCCCAGCCATGACCCACTGCCTAACGCTGTGACAGCGCAACTCCATGCAGCACATACTTACCCTCAGGACAAGTGAGTAATTCACTGTCCCTGACTGCCGCGGCGCCCTCCTCAGGCTGGCACGCATATTGATTGGGCCGGCCCTGTGTTTGATGAGTTTATGGCGCTACAATTTCCATGACAGCCCATAAATAAAAGATGATGATGATGACAGGGTTGAAATTCTGCAGGGTTCAATAGATGCCGTCCTGCAGCATTATGTCAGGATTGAGGATCTGCTCCTGAAAACCTCCATTATGCTGTACAAGCAGGATTAGTTAGAGCCCTAGATCCGGGTTGGGTGCGCGATGCCGGTGATCGGGAACCCAGCAGTAAGAATCCCAACTCTGGCATCCCAACATGGTTAGGATACCAACATCTGTCGATAAGTATCCTACCCCTACCCCTCCACCTAACCCCCACCCTGCAGCCTAAACCTAACCCTCCCCCCTGCAGCCTAACCCTAACTGTCCCCCTAGTACCTAACCCTAACCCCTACCCCTCCACCTAACCCTCTCTCCCTGCAGCCTAAACCTAACCCTCCCCCCCTAGTAGTGCCTAACCCTAACTGTCCCCCTAGTACCTAACCCCTATCCCTCCCCCTAACCCCACTACTTACCGTCGGGTTGCTAGCGCCGGGATTCTGACTGGTGTTGGGGATCTGGCACCGGCATTCTGAACAGCCGGGTTTTAAACTACATCCCCTAGATCCGCATAGTCATCTGGGTCAATGTGATTAGGCTGAAGTTATAGAGCAAAAGCCCAGATGATATTCAAGAGTGAATGGACTATTAGATAGTTAAAATAATATTTTTTACTACATGAAAAAATAATCCAATGTTTAGTTGCCCTTTCGGTTCACTAGTTTAGAAGTTACTGTGTTTCAAAACATGTAAAAACATTTATTTGTGAGACCGGTAAAGTACTTGGCTGCTACGTGACAAACAAATGGATTTCTATTAAAAAATAAAGAAATAAGGTGACACGGAAATAACAAAACATAACTGGGTTCATTTCACTTCAGCACCAGAGTGGCATTGGATTTTCCGGACTGCAATCATAAGAGCACTTAGGACATTATTTGCTATTGAGTAACAACACTGGTGATTTTTTATTTACAGACACATAACAAATGCCAATGCTGTTTCAGTGCATTCAGTAAGAGCTGGAATTATTTTAGTCAGTAATGCTACATTACACAGTGTCAGTGTCAGCACTCTGGCATTGCATTGTTCTTATCTGAAATGTAAAAAGGATACTTTTCATAATAGATTAAACTTTTTAGTGCGTGTCACATCATTAGCTCACTTAGGAGTCTATTTGCTAGGCCTTGAATGGAGATAAAGTAAACAGAGATAAAGCACCAGCCAATCAGCTCTTAACTGCCATGTCACAGGCTGTGTTTGAAAAATGACAGTTAGGAGCTGGTTGGCTGGTACTTAATCCACGTTATCTACATCCAAGGCTTTGTAAATAGACTCCTTTGTGTATCTCTTCTAATACCTCTTTTCCACCAAAAACCTGGGTCCGACATGGGTTTTTAGATATGGATCCGACCCATGTCAGACACCATTTACACAGCCACAGAAAAAAAGGGATATTCCCTCCAGCATACTGCAGCAATATCAACAAAAATACTTGAATCCTACATGATAATAGAAATTCAGAGGTATTAGTAGCAAACATTTGCAAATATATGATTAAGCGCCGGGCCAGCATCAAGGCTCCTCTATACCGGCATCCCTAACATTAAGGGGTTCACGTCTGAGGTGCAGGGTACCACAAAATAATCCAGCCAAGGACCATCCCCAGGGTATCACATGAAAAATGGAAAAAAGGTGATAGTGAAGTGTAAAGTATAGATGTGTAAAGATAATCAATAAGTATTAATATAAGGAGAAATAATTAAAATTACATAAATAATAAACAAACAAATAGAAAGGTGATGAAAAAGTATCTATGTGAATTTAGTGGTGATGCCCTGAAAAAGGCCCAGCCAGAGTGGCCCCACTCCCAAACGCTCACCCCAAAATAATTATTGCTACCTAATTATATGGGAATTGGTATGAATTACCGCTGGACCCCTGGCCGGCAGTTCAAATCCCGACAGCGGCTGGCCGACAGAGGAGGAAATCCTGATCGTCCCTAGGTAAGTATAAACTAACCTATTTTTCCCCCTAACCCTCCTTTAGGGTGCCTAACCCTAACCTCCCCCCTGTGCCTAAGCCTAATCCCCTCCTAAGTGCCTAAACCTAACACCCCTTCCCTGCTGCCTAAACCTAAGTCCTCCAGGGGGGGTGCCTAACCCTAACCTCCCCCCAAGGGTGCCTAACCCTAACTCTCCCTCTCCCTAGGTGGGTCTCCCAGCATCGGTAAAATGACAGGAGTCTAGATTTAGATGCCTGTCATTCTCATTCGTCCTTCGTTGGGATTAAATTGTCTGGAAGCTGGCGATCGGTATTCCGTCAACCGGCTTCCTAAACGTATACTATTATATGACCCACTCTGGGTTATATAAATACAAATTAATGTACTGCATAATAACAGCACATGTATAAGCCGAGAGCTGACTCACCTAGGAGGTACCCCAGAAACCTCCAAATGGCACTATAGGGACCAGCACATCCTCCCAATGCTGGCTCCCTTCATGCCTCTCAGAACTGCCATATAACAAGTATGGTGGTCACTCACATAAGCTTAATGATATTGCACAGGTGCTTGTCAAGGGCGGGGTTTACACTGAAGCACAGAAAAAATGGATATTCCCTCCAGCACACTGCAACAATATCAACAAAAATACTTGAATCCTACATGATAATAGAAATTCAGAGGTATTAGTTGCATACATTTGCAAATATATGAGTGCACCTGCGCAATATCATTAAGCTGATGTGAGCGCTGTTAATCCTGCTGGTGATGGGTGGTGGGTACAAAATGCCCAAATCGCAGGTTGCAATTACAGAACTCATTAACCCAACAACAAGTCTATGTGGCCAATCAGAAGATAAAGACTCCCAATACATGAAGGCAATCATTATGTATTAATAGAAGAAAATAAGAAATGTTATTTTATTAATATACCTCGTAATTGGGTGCACAAATAATGTTTACTTTAATTAAGAGAGTAATAATATGTAATCATTACATTAAAGGGGCAATATTAACAAATATTTAATTGCATGTTATTGCAATACCTGTGCTCCAGAGCTGAGTGCACTCATATACAGGCAATGCTATTCAGTCGTATCTCCACTTGTGTTGAATGATCATAACGAGGCTGTAAAGGGTCATTCTCACGTAAACTCATCTTCTGCAGATTTAATGTATATGTGAGCGACAAGCGAAGGGGTTAAACAATTTTAAATTAAATCCACATTGCTAAAATTGTGGCCAGAAACTGTACATTTGAAAAAAAAAATTCTACAAAAAACACATTTTATGTTGCTTAGCATCTCACACAAACCCTATGTACCAAACAACAACCCTACACTGTATACAACCATAGACTATACACAGGAAGTACAGTACACAGGCACTGTTCGCACAAGCCTTGCTATGGGCCTGCACCTACCGTAATCAATAAATTGCAAAAGACTTTGTTAATTGCATTTCTGCCTGCTCCCATATTGTCCACATATGTTTCCTTGTTCCTTACATCTTTTCTATGCCATCAATTATTACATCTTAGCCACTGTACTAGAGTCTATGCTCCAGATTTTAGGTTGTTTTATGCTACTATGCTTCCAGTTTGTCCTTTTTTTTTTTACCTGTTGTGTGTTGTGTGTTCTTTGTTATGTATGCATTACCTCTCCTTGTGCAGTGCTGCATATGTTGTAGAGCCTTACAATAAACAATAATAATAATAACAATAATAATGATGATGATGATAATAATAATAATACCATATTTGTGTTTTACTAATAATTTGAACAAAATAACAACAAAAAAATTGTTTAGAAAAAATGCAAAAAAAGTAACTTGTTTGTAAACTCTTTATTAATGATACCAAATATATTGCTGCCATATTATAAATAATACAGAACAGGAAGAGAACAAGTTACTGTAATATTAGGTGGTTGTAATAAAGTTAATGTGAAGGCTGAGTAGTAAGAGGATAAAAATAATACAAAGGGATTCGATTTTATTTTTTAGTGAGTAAAATTTTTTTTTCAGTTCATTCAGCATCTTCTAAATGTGCAAAGAAGAACCACAGTGAAGGTTGCTCAATAATCTCTTTGCTCCATTTTAGTCGCTGTCTAAGGCTCTCCTATATGCCGGCAGCATGTACACACTCTGTATTTGACTCCTTTGAATAAAACCTTTAGAGATGTGTGCATGTCTTGTGAATGTTACGTCTCCCACCGTGGACTTAATCAGCGGAAGGAAGGGAAGGAGGTTGATAAATCCCTGTTAAAATCATCAAAGGTAGCGTTATTAAATACAATTTAAAAAAAAATAATCGTTGGGTGTTTGCATAAATATCATTATTCAGCAAGCAACAACTAAAATGTATAATGAGTCTAATAAAAGAAATACGTCGTTATTCAGTGAGGATTTTCTTTAAAGCAGAGGCCAAGGTAAGATGTCAGATTTTAGAGAATAACAATAAAGTGAAGATTGACATTAACCAGATCAGGCTATAAATACCACACAAAAAGACCAAACAAAATCTTTGCCGACTGAACCGCTATTGTAACTATATTCCAACAACATGCAAGCTTTAAACTCACACGAGAAGACAGAAACATGACTACCAGGCTGTTTCATGGAAAGACTAACAGCTGACTGTTTAAATATTTCTATTTGTCCTTTGAAATATTCCCAAAACAATACTCATTACTTTAAATATCTTCACCTAATATTATAGATATACAGGACATTTTTTTAAAGATATTTTGAAATTGCAGATGGACAGTACATTTAGAATAGTTCAGTGATGTTAACTAATTAACCTTAATAAACTATTATTTAAATGTAATTAAATTTATGTGTAATTTAAATGAGTAAGTAACAAAGTGTCACGCATGACAAATACACTTTAGAAGATCCCCATAGGTCATCTGTTGAAGAGTTCTCTTTAACTTTGGTACTCGCACAGTAAACTTTAAAGGGTCAATCCTATTAGGTGCGAATTGCGAGTACAGAGTTTGTTTCTTGACACTCGCAGACTTTGCACTAATGCACGCTCCCGAGAATTCTCCAATCCAGTTAAAAATGCCTTTTCGCGGTACTTACAGTGGAGAGGTGCGTATTAACTGCCAAATGAGATGTGAGAGAAGTGCATAAAAAAGTGGGGAGACCATCCTATACACCGCCAAAAATGATAATTGTGTTAGCAGGACCGTATAGAAGGCTTTTTGTGGGCATTAGGAAGGTACTTATAAGTACAGATTTAAAAAACAGCTTTAAGCCAGTCTGTGCTCCTCACTCAAAGCAGCCAAAATAGCAGCTCAATAACCCCTTTGTTGATGAAATAAGGCTGAATTTGCGCCAATGTGAGTATACTTCTGCCAAAGCACATGAGTTTGCGGAGAAAAATAGTGGCATTTATCAAGGAGTAGACTTTATTGCTCACCATTATGAGATGGGCAGCAAGCAGGTGCACTGGTTGGTCATACTTTTGTGGAGCAGTACGTAACAAAGCTTTGTGGAGAGGACAATATTTTATGGTAAAGGGGTGCACAGCCTCTTCCCATCAAGGGAGAGAGGGAGAGGGAGGCAGGGAGAGATGGGATTAAGAGGGAGAGATGGGTGGAGGAAGGAGAGAGAGATGGGGGAGATAGGTGGAGGAAGGAGAGAGAGATGGGTGGATGAAGGAGAGGGAGATGGGGGAGGAAGGAGAGAGAGATGGGAGTTAAAGGGAGAGATAGTTGAACGGAATAGGGAGAAAAAGAGAGCTGGAAGGAAGATGTGTAGAGTGAGAAAGAAAGATGTAAGTAGGAGGGGTAGACAGGGTGAGAAAGAGATAGGAGGAGGGAGAGATAGGGGAGAGAAAAGGGAAGATACTACTTTTCTCTTCTGGTGCAAAAATGCTTGTTTTTGGAATACAAATATATGCCCATACTGACCTCTGTCAACCGCCGAAAACACCTACGGGCACGTGAGCATCAGAACTGGACCATGGAACAATGAATCGCATTTTCTTTTACATCATGTGGATGACTGAGTTGGTGTGCATCATTTACCTGGGGAAGAGATGGCACCAGGATGCACTATGGGAAGATGGCAAGCCAGCAGAGGCAGTGTGATGCTCTGGGCAGTGTTCTGTTGGGAAACCCTGGGTCCTGGAATTCATGCGTACCACCAACCTAAACATTGTTGCAGACCAACTACATCCCTTCATGGCAACGGTATTCCCTGATGGCAGTGGTCTCTTTCATCAGGATAATGTGCCCTGCCACACTGCAAATATTGTTCACGAGTTCAAAGTGTTGACTTGGTCTCTAAATGGGATGCAATCGGGAAACCGGCTGTCTTAATCCCGACAGCCGGCTTCCTGACTGCTTTATCCCGGTGATGATTAAATGACAGGTGTCTATATCTAGACGCCTGGCATTTTCCCAATGCCGGGAGACAGACACCTGGCATTTCGATCGAAGGGATGCCGGCCGCCGCGAGCAGACAGCCGCGTTTAGGTTTAGGAACCCAGGGGGGACTTAGGGTTAGGCACCTCCCCGGGACGGTTAGGGTTAGGCTAGGGGGAGGGAGGGTTAGGGTTAGGCACCCCTGGGGGGCAGATTATGGTTAGGCACCCCCCCGGGGGACTTAGGTTTAGGCAGCGGGGAAGGGGGGGTTAGGATTAGGCACTTACAGAGGGATTAGGGTTAGGCATTTGGTGGGGAAGGTTATGGTTAGGCACCCCTATGGAGGGTTAGGGTTATGGGGTTAGGTTAGTTTTTACTTACCTATGGATGATCGGGATTTCCAGCGCTGTCGGGCTTCCGCTGCCGGGATCTCTGCTTCTGTCGGCCTGCCGCGGACGGGATTCAAATTGCCGGCCAGAGGGGTGGCGGTATTTCATACCAATTCCCTCCAAATTCCACAGATATCGATCTGATTGAGAAATTTTGGGATGTGCTGAAAATACAAGTCCTAGCCATGGAGGCCCCATCTCGCAACATACAGGACTGAAAAAGTCTGTTACTAACGACTTGATGCCAGATTGCCAAATACCACTGGACATCTTCAGAGGTCTTGTGGAGTCCATGAATCAATGGGTCAGAGCTGTTTCGGTATATATATACACATATATATATACATAAGGCCATTAACCGAATTACACCAACATACATCTCTTCACTCATCTCAAAATATCTCCCAACCCGACCTCTCCGCTCAGCACAAGAACTGCGTCTCTCATCCCCACGCATTACTTGCTCCCATTTACGGTTACAGGACTTTCTTCGGGCTGCACCCACTCTATGGAATGCCTTACCACACACAATAAGACTTACCTCTACTCTTCAATCCTTCAAGCGTTCCCTGAAAACTCACCTCTTCAGACAAGCTTATCAGATTCCAGAACCGACCACATAACCTTCATAGCTTCCATGTCTTATCACATCCCCTCTCACAGTCCATACATAACCTCACATATTGTCTTTCTTTCACATACTCCTGACATTTTGCCGACATTCCTATGTGACTGGATCATGCAGCCCACCAAGAAACTCTGCATTCTGGCCAGACCAAATTGCAATATATATAGCACCTATCCTTGTGTATCAATGCCTGTTTCCCTATAGATTGTAAGCTTGCAAGCAGGGCCCTCTTACCTCTATGTCTGTCTGTTATTACCCTGTTTTGTTCTATCAATGTTTCCAATTGTAAAGCGCAACGGAATATGCTGCGCTATATAAGAAACTGTTAATAAATAAATAAATAAAATATACAGGATTACTGCTGCAGCATCCGCAAAACGTCCTGTGGACGATCCAGACTATCACCCTGCACAGTATATGAGGCCGTTCACATACCAGAGCTGCTGATCATGCTCCCTTCTGGGTGATGTAATGACATCAGGGGGCGGGGCCGGCACATGGTGGAACTGTGGCCCTGATTCAGAGCCACTCGCTATTTGCGAGCGCTTGCTCTGAATCAGGACGGGCAGGGGTTTTTTTAACCCCGGCCTCCAGGCCGCTCGCTAAGCTGTGGGTGACCACCCACAGCTTTAGCAGGCAGCCTGGCGATGGTCGTGTTTATCGCGACCATCGGGCTTGCGATGAGACCCTTGTGGTAGGGTCTCGTCCATCTCAAGCCCCAGTGAACTTCCTGCTCTAATTGAGCAGGAAGTTCACTACTGACATCACGTTTGATGTCAGTAGGGCCGCCCATAAATGGCAGGTGTTCCTAAGAGAACGCCTCTATTTGTGCAGCTTCCCCCCCGGACCCGCCTACAAAACGGGGCGAGCTGTTGATCAACATCGACAGCTGCCCTGTCTTGTAGCGAGCTCCGGAGTGAGTGATTCCTCGCTAGCTCCGGGGCTCGCGCACGCGCAGTGCACACGCCGCATGTGTGCACTCCCGGCCATCGACCCGATTGCGAGCGCTATGCGCTCACGAGCGGGTCTGAATCAGGCCCTGTGTCCTGTTACGGCTCTGCATATGGATATGCAGTATATTTATAAAATAATAATTATTTTAAGTACTGTATAATCTATCTATCTTTCTATCTGTCTGTCTATTTATCTCTGCTGATGCAGCACTGTTTATAAACCATGTCCATGGCCTTCGATGTTCTGTACTGTAAGTGACTTTGTTCTTTTTGTGTTCATACTGTTTTGGTTTATGTACTTTCTAAGGCGCTGCGGACCCCTCATAGCATCATATAAATAAAGAATAATAAATCAGAATAATAATAATAATGTAATTGCATTCACATATTCAATCATATATTGCTCGTTAAAGTTAGCTGGAATATGGAATATTTTACATACTTTCACACAATTATTTAATTAACTATGGTCTGCTTGAGCCATGTCTGTTTTTTTTTTTTTTTTAAGTACTTAGGCGAACTTTTAAACGTGTTATTTGATTGGCTGTCACCCTGTTCATAAATATGCAGAGCAACCTACCAATATATACTCATAAAGTGACAGTATTTACTTACCATAGTTAAGAAATGAAACAGCCCTTTCCTTACTGATCGTCTTTCATCATCTAGTGCAGCCATTCTACAGAATTCTGTCTCAATTAGTTACTTCTCATCCACTCGTCCTATACAACACGATAAATACAATGGGAGATGGTAAGGTTGAGGGCATGTTTACTAATTCTTTTTCCCACAGGAGTCAATTGTAAAAAAGATTCTGCCACTGAATGGGATTTTCATTTTTTTTTTTTTTGCCTTTTGTGCCATAGGGTCAAATCAAAAGAAAACTGATAGTGAAACTAAATAGGGCCCTTAAGGAAAGTTAAGTCAACCTCCGCAAGTTTCTAGTGCAGCAGGAGTTACTTGATTGACAAGAGCTGAGCCACTGACTGTATTATCTTTGTAGTATATCACATGTCAAAACTTCCCTCCTAAGAATAACAGAATTGACCTCCATGGTGCCACAAGTCCTTTGTGACCTTCTTAGTAGCCATAACAGTGGCTAAAACAACACAAATACATCAAGCAGTGTTTTTTTATTCAGTAGGACCTGGTGAAGTTTTATTTCAATCCTAGTAGTTAACTCAATTAAAATAAAAACTGTAAGTAATATCGTCTCTCGTCTCTACAAAGGGGCTTTGTTCGGGAATGCTAATCCATAAACTCTTAATAACACAATATTTATTTAAGTAAATTGCCTGTTTAATTGGGCCTAGCAGGGGTAGCAACTAGGGACGCATGAGCGGTGCCATCACACAGGGCGCAGTGTCCTGGAGACGGTCCCTGCATCTGGTTAGCACTGTGCCTGGAATTACACCCTGCAGCTGAAATGGCTGCTGCCGCACCATCCGGAGCGTCCTTTGGATGCTCCAGACATGTAACCGGCAGCCTGTACAGCTGCTCAGAGTGTCCTCAGGAAGTTCCAGGCAGTGCTGTACTTTCCTGGTGATCGTGGCCCCGCACACCCACCCCGTCTGTGTGAATTCATTATTCCGGCCATATTTGGCTTCCCTGCAATTTTGGCCAGAAATTTTGCGTTCCAGCGGCCAAATATGGCCTGTATCCGGCGACTGAATGCTGGGGAATGCATGTAATATGTATCAGCTGTTTTTGGCAGGTGCGTGTAATAGAGTCACGCCAGAAAGGATTTAAAAACGGGCCTATGTATGGGTATGGACTATCACGTCATTTCCGTCTGAGGAAGCCGCCGATTAGGAGGCGGGGAAACGTGTTACGAGGAAGACAGAGTGTTAAGACCTCGCTTGGCCAGTTCGCAGTCTGTGTTGTGGAAGAGGGGGAGATCCGCTGTCAGGTGCATGGTCTCCACGGCCGGCCCGCTGCCCACGTTGGGGAGAAATAACCCATCTGCCCCTATAAGGTGGATTACATTCCACAAAGACTTGTAAGTGGAATTACTACAGGCTATGCTAGCCAACTGTGGGCTACAAAGTTAAAGAGGTGCGGACTATTGATCAGTCCCCTCTCCAGACCTCACTGTGGAGACGCTGGTAGTAAATTAGGAGGAGGCTGCTTACTATTGGCTTGACCTATTCTATGGACAGCGACTAAAGAGTATCACCTGGAATATAACAGGAAAAGACCACAGAAACAACGTGGGAGAAATCTCATGTAGTAATATATTATATAGTATATAAGTAATAAGCATGCTTAATTACTAACATTGGATTTCTAACAATCGCATTGGATTGAACTGAGATTACTAACCATTACTAATTGGAGGACACTAACTATTAACAACCATTAAAACACTGCGATTAATGTGGTTAAGAGATGGATATTTAATATGCTTATTGGATTGGTTTTAATAAGATCAATACATATGTGGTAAATGTATATGTGTGCATGTTTAATATATGGCTCTTTCTGGATGTAAACAATATAAAGAATAATTTATTTATTAATTTACTAATAAAAATATACACTTTTTAACAACTTTAAAAAGTTTAATAAATTATTTTTATTTATATTTGAGCAGCGCCTCTTATCATTATTACTATCTTCTTTGTACGGATTTTTTGGATGTAATATTAGCAAACATCCATAAACAGAGGCAGCAGCTCAAATATTGTTGACTGCTTTAGGTGGACCAAGCGCCAAGGAAACTTTTCTCATGTATTATTGTTGCCTGGTCATGAGGTGACTCGGCAGGCCGGTGGCTCTATGTGGATGATGATACATGGCAGTTAAGGGTGCAGAAGGGGCAGATGACAAAAGGAAAATGGGGATACTGAATTCAAGGGTGTAATCAGAAAGGGCCAGAAACACAGGGAAAAAAGGAGGTGGTGGGGGATAAGAGATCATGGGCCTCATTTATCAACAAGTTTTACCATTCATAAAGAGTGATAAAACTTGTTGCATATGATAAATGGTGCTCCAACCAATCAGCTCCCAACTGTCATTTTTCAAACAGATGACCGACCGTTGGGAGCTGATTGGCTGGAGCACCATTATCATGTGCAATGTGTTTTATCACTCGTTGTGAATGATAAAACTCATTGATAAAGTGGTACTAAAGGGGTTTATGTATCAAGTAGTGTACATAGTGTAGAAGTGGACCAGTGGAGAAGTTGCCCATAGCAACCAATCAGCTCTTACCTAATTGGTTGCTATGGGCAACTTCTCCACTGGACAACTTCTCCACACTTTTCACTGCTTGATACATATAAAACCTTAAGGCATGAATAAGAAGATGAGACAAGCACAGAAAAGAACAGGAAATAGAGCATGGTAGCAGCAGAACAGACCAAAAATAGATAGAAAGAGGCAGCAGAAAAGAATATAGCAGAAAGACAACATAAATCAACAGCAGAATAAAACAATGTAACACAGCAGAGTGCAGGTACTTATCCAGCCAATGCCAAGCAACAAAGAGGAACCAGAATGTTCCAGCCGGCCCAAAACTAACACAAACACACTCTTAAGTCCACCCACTAAAATCCTAACCAATGAACTAACAGAACTAGACTATTGACACAAACATTAACCCTGTCTTCCCAGTGTTAGCTGACTCACCTGCAGTATTTAATTGGCCACTAGGCATAGGACATGCTCTCTGTCACTCTTATTGCTGCCCGGAATTTTTACAAATAGTGAAAATTTATTGTTTGTTTGACTACATTAATGTTTAGTATTTTTGATTATAAGGAAATGATTAATCAATGCTGACTTGTTTTATCTTCAAGATGTTGACTGTGAATGCCGGTGGTGCCAATATTATCTCCTGTTGATAATTAAGAATTCCTTTGCTTTAGGTATAATTTATGCACCTAACATTAAGATGAATTACATAGCTCTTGAAATGATAAATCAGGGCATTGCAAGTCAAGGGAATGCTTTACCTAGAACAAATGTATGCACACAGTAGTGTAATGAATCCTTTCTGTTGGATTTATGCATCGTGCATATATAGATTGCAAGATATATGCTTGTAGTAAATATGCCATCTGCATATGTTCTAATTTTCTAAAGGCTGACTTGTACTTGAACAGGATGCAAGGGGTAAGATAATACAGTGTGAGATCTCAAGGAGGAAATCAAGAAGCAATCAACATTGTTTTCCGCTGTACTTTTATAACACAGGGTTTTATTTGATCTCTTTTTATTTAATTTGCTCAGACATACTATAGAATGCTGTGCACAGTATTTAGACCCTATACCTGGTATTTCAGTCTCTTTATGCCAAAATCCAACAACCCACTCACAAACACAGGCTGATGTCCACCAGTACCTTATTTACTGCACTTTGTAATTGTGGACTGCAGTAATATGTGTAACATAACACACCAATCACCTGCACTTCCTCCTGCATCAAAATATGCCCTGCTACAGGCTAAAATATCTACCAACAAAAAATACAGTCACACACACATACACATACATACACACAAAAAACACACTTACACATACATACACAGCTTAATTTTGTCAAAGCCAATGAACCTATTAGTGTGTTTGTTTTTGGACTGTTGAGGGAAACCTGGAGCACTCAAAGGAAGACCATATCAACACAGGGGGAAAAGTAAGAAAAGTGAACATTTCAATTACTCTCTATAGAATGAATATATTCTCATCGTATTAATTTATAAAATACTAATAAAACTACAGAAATGCTTAAAAAACCCTCCTCCTTTTGAATTTGGGTAACTTATCTAATTTCTTAGCTTAGCGACCACCCACCTGGATACTTTTTCCCTTTTCTCCTCTTTTCTGTTCCTTCTTCTGTATCTGTTGCTTTCTTCCCTTTATGGTCTGCCACACCGTCACCTCTCTTTATACCACCCTCTTCATGTTTTCCCCCTTTTATTATAAAACAGATCACTATCTATATTGTATGCTAAATTTTGATAGATATGGCTGGTGCTCTGCTTCTGATGCTCATTTGTATCACTGCTCTCATTTATTGTGACCTTTTCAATAAACTTTATATTTAGAAATAAACCTGCAGACAGTAAACTTCAGAAACTCTTAACAATCCAAATTAGCCGTAATGTAATTGTTAATAAAAGATAAATTGCAAAGTCACTTTGCTTTAGGGAAATAGGATGTTGACGCTTTCAGTGTCTCATTCGTCTCTCTAAAGACTAGGGATTTGCGCCGACCCCGTGTTTTGGTTTTGGATCTATATCTCTTTCACGGTTTTGGAAATAGATTTGGTTTTAAAAAAAACATCCTTTTGTGTTTTGGTTTTGGATCTGTATTTGTTTCCAAAAAAATATATATACAGCTAAAACCACATAATTTGGACCTGTTTTTGCTCCTACTGTATTTTTAACCTTAATAACAACCATTTTCAGGCATTTCCTGGAAATTTTAATCACCTCACAGCTCACAATATTGATTTCACTATTTTTCACCAATATAGGCCAAAGGCTGCAGCGAGCTGGCTGGCTAAAGTAAGCGACAGAGCAGTGGCACAAACGCACGGCAGTTTAAAAAAATATAGGACATCCATGAAACATTGCCACATAGCAGTGGCAGACAGGATGGCAGTTTAATAACTATAATAATGTCAATAGGCAATGCCCCAAATTGGGCCCTCTCACCCACTCTTATGTGGGATATTAAAAAGGACATGCACAGTTTAACAAACCAAGCAGTTTAGTGACAAGGACTTACATTTTTGTGGCTGAAGTCTTTGGTTTGTTTGGGTCCCCAGAAAACATTTTTTGGAAGGGCTACCTTCAATTATTAAGGAGGAGGTTGATGATGAGGGTGTTGGTGGTAGAGATTGCATGTGCTGGTCCAAACAGTTGATACTGCACTGCTTGTTATTAATTTACAAATTATTATAATTTTGTTAAACAAATTGCATGAACTCGCTGCAAATGATGTAACAGGGAGGAGGTGCCTAGATGGTTAACGTCCCTTCCGCTGCTAACTTTGGCTTTACAAATGGAACAGATGCCTTCACAACTGTTGTCAGAATTTAGATTAAAATTATTCCACACCCAAGACGTGGCTTTTCTGGCTTAATTTTTATCACGAGCAAGAATTGCTGCCACTGTTGGCTGATTTACGCAAGCAACATCCTCATCATCAATATCCTCATTAGCATCAGATAGTCACAAATTTTCCCCTCATCCTCCTTTTGCACTTCCTCAAGACTATCATCCTCATTTTCTATTATTTCACCATCTAATACTAGCACAGCCGTCATGGTGCCAGTGATCCATTGTGCAACTGGGTGACAGCTGTTACACTTACTTCCTCTATCAAAGAATTGTTTAATAGTCAATAATTTTTTTTAATTACTACTAGTAGTAGTCTTCTTGGTCCCTTTCTGGGATGAAGATCCACCCTCAGCAGCAGCAACAGGCGTAGCACTCATGGATCCTTCTGAGGAAACACGGATAGGAGAGGAGGCAGTAATGCTTATGAAATTGTATGCAGCAGGACTACTTCCGATCATGATTGAGGATGTTGATGATGCAGGTATTTGTGGTGGAGATTGCAGGCGCTTGGATCTAACAGAGAGAAGGGAGCAGCTAGATGACACTGGACTGATTGTTATGTTTTTAGCCAAAGTTTCTGAATTTTGCAAACACTTTGGAAATTGAGGAATGCGCTGCAAGTGATGTAGCAGGGAGGAGGTTCTTAGATGTCTAAGGTCCTTACCTCTACTCACTCTTGCTTGGCAAACATTACAGATGGATTGACAACTGTTGTCCGGATTTGGGTGGAAATAATTCCACACATGAGAAGTGGATTTTTTTGTCTTTTGCCCCAGCATGACAACAATGGGCTTTTTCACACCATGGGCAATAACTGTTACCTGATTTACACAAACAACATCCTCGGCATCAACATCCTCATCATCAACATCCTCATCATCCTCGATAGTGCCAACTACAGAAATATCCTCCACATCCTCTTGGTGCAATTCCACAGAAGCATCCTCAATTTCTACGTCAGCATGTTGACTTAAGCTGCTCATCCCCACATTTGCAGGGGGCACACAAATGGTGGAAGAAGGATCCTCTTCAAGTACAGTATTAGAAAGGTCAGGCTCACACATGGCAACCGCGGACACAATTGGACTCTCCTCGGAGATCTGTGACTTTTCTGAGCACACAGTTGGTTCAAATACCTGAGCGATTTTAACTTTTTTGACACTTCAACAGGGGGAAGGGCTTACATCATCATAAGATGCAGAACCACCAGTCATAATAAAGGCCAAGGCCTTATCCTTTCCTTGCCACTTTGTGTAGTAAATGGCATACTGCCAATTTTTTGTTTTTCTGCAGCTAACTTAGCTTTTCATTTTTTTTTCTTTAACACTGTAAAACATTGCTTGTTTGATTTTAAATACCCTGACTTAAGTCCTTGGGCATTGGCCTTCGTAGATGACATTGACAGCCTTGCATCATCATCATGACTGCTGGCAACAGCTGCTGGACTGGTATATGCTTTCTTTTTTCCTCTCATTTGATCGTCCTCCATGTCAACAATCTTATACTATGGTCTGACTGGCAGTGTCACCGAACAATATTTTTTTACCCTGGTGAAGAGCACCCCTGAATGAGGCAGCAGCCCCTTGATGAACAACACAGACATCACTTTTTTATGAACAACAAAGCACCCCTGCCAAGAGCGGACAGACCACCTGCAGAGTAACAAATATATGTGGACGGTAAACTGCAGTCTGGCCGCAGTGTTACCAAACATTAATAGCGCAGCTAAGTTGCTAAAGCACGCACACAAAAAATATATATTTATTTTGTATTTTTTGTGAATTGATAATATTAATTTTATTTCACTTTTATCTTTTTAACACTAGGGAAGAGCACCCCTGTACGTGGCAGCAGCCCCTTTATGGACAACACCCCTTTTATGGACAACAAAGTACCCCTGCCGAGTGCGAACAGACCACCTTCAGAGTCACAAATATGTGGATGATAAACTGTGGCAGTATCACCGAACAATAACAGCTCAGCTAAGTTGCTAACGTACACACAAAAAAAAGAAATAAAAAAAGCTCTAATTTTTTTTTAGACTGGGGAAGAGCACCCCTAATTGACAGAGCACCCTCCCTTTACAACACAGCACCCCTTTATGTACTGCAGTCCTAGCCTGATGGACAGGACAACAACACAGCAGCAGCCACAGTTAATTGACAGGACAAGTGACACAGCAGCTGCAGCACCCACTGAAGGAAGCCCCCCTTTATATACTGCAGCCTAAGCACCTTTATGGACAACACAGCAGCAGCCTTCAGCCCAAGACCCTGACTGGACACACACACTGAGTGACTGACAGTGACTACACGTCTGCTAGCTTCTCTTTCTACAGCCGGAGTGAAAATGGCGCCAATCGTGGGGACCCTTATATAACCCAAAACCCGCGAGAATCTGACAGCAGGAGGATGATGTTTTGCCTCATTTTGAGATCCGGTCTTGGATCCGACTCGGAATTGCATTGTTCTCTGAGAACCGGACACGCTCATCTCTACTAAAAAGGAACCACCAGTAGTCCCCTATCATTGCCGGGTCCCAGCATCCTTGGTACGATGCTCCATTGTCAGAATGTCTTGGTTTAAAAGTTTCCCCTGTTCATCACTTACACTACCCAGGTTGTCAGGGATAAAATCTAGATGAGAATGTAAAAAGTGACATTTAAATGACATTCTACAACCCATATTTAGCTGTCCAATAGTTAATTCAGGATGGACATGTAGTTGGCCTCTATTCTGTTCCCTAAGAATTCACACACAGCAGCCTTGAAGAATGACCAAGCAGCAGACTCAATTTCCATCAATTTAGTGTTAAATATTTAATCCATAAGAAGTTTCCTTATTTGGGGACAAACAAATATGTCTTCTTAACGTTGCTTTTCTTACCTTCGGAAACTTTTCCTTCAGATAACTGAAAGCCTATCCTTCCTTATCCAGAGCTTTCACGAAATTCTTCATTAGGCCCAACTTAATGTGAAACAAAAGCAAACTGATTTTATGCAGCTCACCCAATGGAGGCTAACTGATGTTTTTTTCTCCAGCAACATCTCTCTCTGGCCACTTCTTTGTGATATAGTGATTTTAGTGTCTCCGCTTTCCCATAAACACAGAAAACAGCAGTATATGTGACTCCACCTTGCAAACCTATCAGCAGTGCAACTACCTTTAAGTCACAACAAAGATTCCATCCAACAACACAGTCATAATTTCATAAGTTTCTTTGATGTCCACTGCATAGGCCAGAGGCACTGAAGGGAATTTGTTCCCATTATGGAGTAACACTGCTTTCAGACTACTCTTCGAGGAATCAATAAACAGTTGCCACTCACTAGTATGGACCAGCACATGGAGGAGAATGAGGAGGGGGATTCTAATGCCATAGAGTGCGGGGCTATTCCCCGCCCTGGTGGCATTAGATGTGGGGATAATACTAATAAAATAGTTAAGATTATTGTTCGTTACAGGTGGAATACAAGACTCAGGCATTCTGCCCAGCATACTGGCACTTGTGTAACAACAGGTGCCTGTATGCCCGGGCATTAAGGGCCCACTGGCACATGTCCACTTTTAAAGAAGATATTAAAACAAACACAGTACACACACTGGGGGTGATTCAGACCTGGACGCTAAGCCGCGTTCGCTCGCATCCAAAAGAGGCCGGGTATGCAAATTCCGCAATCGCACTGATTGGTGTAAGGACGCACTCTATGTCTTAGAGAGCGATGACAAAGTGAGTGCAAGCCTGTCTAAAGGCGCCCACTTTTCTTTCTTAGCACACGTCATCTTCAGGAAGTGTATGATTAATCAGAACTATCGAGAACCATTGGAGCTGCACGCAGCGCTTGAGGTAGTCCCTACCCCACCACAAGCACTGCCATCACTGCAGGCTAAAAAACAACCAAGTGACGTGTACAATGATGCTTCCATGCTAACTATACACACCCATAAAACGCTGTTATGACGCCTAGACACGCCTGCACCACTCCCCCGTTCACAAGCACCTTCCCCTGTTACCACCCACAAATGGCACGATCTGTCACTCAAAGTAGTGTCCAGTCTGTGTACTACGAGCGCACAATTCCCAGATGCAGTGACTGGTTCGCTCATGTGTATTTTGCCACATACACATGCACAGACGGGCGACAATCGCCCATAGCGAGCGATCGCGGCTTAGCGTCCGGGTCTGAATCGGCCCCACTGACTGTTAATATTTTATTTTAAAATGTAAATAAATAAAAAACTATTTAATACTGGACTCCTTGTCGGTCTATGAAGGCATCCATAGGTCTTGAGAAAATAAAAAAATTATCACCAAACCCCACAGATATGCACTGTACAGATTGTGTACAGTGCTAGCGAAAGATTACAGGTCACTAGCTATTTTATATTATTACTATTAACCCTGCATCCGCACCACCAGGGTATTTCCTTGAGAGGGGGCCCCTATTTTATTTTTATTTATGGGGTACCCACTTTCCGAGGAATTCCAGCCCTGGGATGACCAGTTTGGGGCTAATTAATGTTATTGCAGAGGGACTCCACGATGTGTGTCTCCCTGCTACGGAATTATCCCCCTGGCTGGTTCAAGCTGGTGCTGGCTATTGTAAAATAGGGGGAACTTGCCACCGTTTTTCTCTTATTTTCCAATACCAACCCAGGCTGAGAGGTCGGAGGCTGGTTACTAATTTGTGGGGTTCCAAATTTTAACACTTTGTTAACTATTTAAACTAATGAAGCCTGCACAAATCATAGTGATCTGTGCAGTTCGTCTGTTTGGCCTGGTTTGCCATAGTTTTTTCACTAGTATTTGCTGGCCAGTTGAAAACTGATGGACTTTAGAGCTACAAAAAAAGTCTGAAATCGACGTCGGGACTCATAGTAAATTTTTAGGCAGCAAAATGCAGTCGACGTCCGTCAGTTTGGTTTAGCAAATGTATCCTTTAGGTTTGGGAGGTTTGGGAGAGGCAGATTTAAAATGTGCAGAGAGATTTAGATTTGGGAGGGATGTGTCCAAACTCAAATTTAAATTGCAGTGTAAAAATAAAGCTGTCCAGTATTTATGGGCTTTATGGAAAAACAGCCGGTATAATAAATGTATTTGTACCCTTATGCTTTCTAAGATGTTACTTACTTTATTTATTTGCTCCCTCCTCTGAATCAGCCCAAAACATTTCCATCCTCTTTAGATAGTTATATTTATGTATAGATTATAATGGTCTCTATTATCTTGACATAACTGCAGCTAACATCTCATTAAACTACTTACTCTTATCAAAACACCTCTAAAAGATAAAGACACGACAACTGTATATGGCGTTAGAATTTGTCATCAATTTATTGCTAACATTAAAAAAAGAAAATGGCGACTAGAGGAACAAAGGAGCAGGAAGATAGATGTGGTCCCCCAGACCTGGGTGTACTCACTCATGATGGGTCCTATATAAAATGTATATATGTTAATTCTGTATATATAACATGTAAATAGAGTGTGCACTGTTTATACGGCACAGAATGGGTAATATAGAACCATACTGTAACTTAAGTTGATGCCCCACCGGAGTCTGGAGAAAGTTACTCATATACATAATATATGTACTGGTGGAGGTAGTATGTGGTGAGTTAGCAGCAGGTCACAACACACTGCTGGAACCAGCTGCAGGTGACTGAGGGGGACTGTTATATTGGTTACAGTGCAGTCACGAGGGAGCCCTCTGTGAGGGTAGAGCTGCGCCTGGACTCCCTGTCATCAGCGGCTGTCAGCGATGTGATCCCAGCGGTGACAGTGGAGATGAGTCACCGGGCGAGAGTGAAGTGAGTGACAGCAGCTGTCAGAGAAGGTCAGAGCCAGCCTTCTCCTCAGGCATCACAGCGACAGACGGCAGTGTTGATAGGCCAGTCTCCTCTGTGTTACAGTCCGGGATGGAGGTGGGACAGAAGGCGGTGGCTCCCATGAGCTGGGTACAGATGAAGGCAGGTCAGGAGGCGTGATCGCTGGTAAGAGGACTCTGCCTAAAGTAGCTAAGAGTTAGCAGAGCCATACTGAACAGGGAGCAGAACAAAAGCAGTCCCAGTGCCTACCCTTCAGTTTCCTATTATAGTCACCCTTTATGCTGGGTTACCCAATACCTACATGTATAGATCAGTCAGAAGTGCATAATAGCCATCAGAACTTAATATATACAAGTCTATTTTGTCGCAACAGCCACTTGTCAGCCTAAATACTGGCAGAGTACTTAAATAAAGCTCTAATAATAATTAGTCCAAGCACCTTCTAGCTGAGCTAGAGCTGTTCAACAAACTGCACATTATCATAATTATTCTACATTTACAGGAAAGCCTATGCAAGCAGGGCTGCCATCAGGGGGGGACTGCCGGGACTCCAGTCCCGGGCCCGGAGAGAGAGACGGGGCCTGGGTGGCAGACTGGCAGCAGAGCGGAATGCACCAGGCGGCAGCCAGAGAGAAGACAGAGCATAGGCGATGGTGGCATTTGAAATATGGAACCGGCCCAAAGCCAATCACAGCTCGGGGAACGGTAGCCAATCAGGAGCTGTGATTGTCTTATGGCCGGCACCATATTTTAAATGACGCTGATGCTCTTTCATTTCCCTTGCTGCCGCCCGATGCCTTCCACACCGCTGCCTCCCAGACCCTCCTCGCGAGCGCTGAGTGCTCTCAAGCGTGTCGATGTTGGCCCAGTGCGCATGCACGTGACGGAGCCTGCTCCGTCGTGCGTATGCGTGAGTCCCGGATAGCGACGGGCAAGCCGTCGCTCCGGGTATCGTACCAAAGGGGGCATGCTGTCGATGGTGAGTGACAGCATGCCCCCTTTGGTGGGCGTGCCGGGGGCGTAGCTGCCCAGACGGAGGCGTTCCCATGGGAACGCCGACCACCATCTGGCGCCGGCCCCACTGACATCACAAGTGATCTCAGTGGGAGTGGTCTCGGCTCTGAAAGAGCCGAAAGCACTCCAGGGCTTGCGGCAACGAGACCCTACCACAAGGGTCTCGTCGTAAGCCCGATGGTCGCAATGGTCTTGACCATCGCGACCATCCTCCTGGCCACTCGCTATAGCTGTGGGTGGTCACCCACAGCTATACAAGCGGCCAGGAGGCCGCTCTAAAAATTAAGAAGGACGGCCCTGATTCAGAGCGAGCGCTCTGTCAGAGAGTCCGGGTCTGAATCAGGGCCTGCATCTCTTACAAATGTTACCAGTAAAGTAGAAACAAAAAGGGCAATCCCTTAAAGTGCACCACCTCTACTAAAAGCGCTGAACTTAATTGTTGCCATCCATTTACATGCATGCAGTGAATATACAGTAGTTGGATACAGTAGTTTGGGAAACTGAGTTGAGAATATTAAAAAGGTAAATCTTATTGAGAACTTCTGATAGAGGTCCTGATTCAGAGCCGCTCGTAAGCGGCAGTACGTTCGTTCGACGAACGAGCGAGAAAATGTAAATTCCAGCGCTATCTCGAAAGTTCGCTCGTAGCTAATCTTCCGCCCCAAAGTCTCCCAACCCCTCCTCTAGCTAACGAGCGAGCAAAATTGCGACCATCCATCTCCCAATTTGGTTGCAGAAAACGCTCGCACAAGTCCAAACCGGAAGTGGGCCTGTCAGATTTTGATTACCTGCTCAATCATTCTGCATACATACTTTAATCGTTTCATGCCAATCAATATATTAATTAGCTTAATTGCTCTTCACATGTTTGCAATCCGTTTTTTTTTTCATTTTCAATAAACTTTAATCTTGTCCGTGTGTAATTTTTCCCGCAGAATACGTACGGTTTCAACAATGTTTAACTTTATAAAAAATACATGTTTGAACCAATGATCCTATTGTTTTCCTGTGTTTGTGATAGGCATATTTTAGTTTTTTCATTTCTTTATTTAAATTACCTTACGAATGTCACTGCATCAAGCCTATCATAACTCACATTATATTTTTTAGCCTGGAGGACACATGACTCATACAATAACCAATAGAATGGTTCCTGTTAATTTACCAACTACATTAGCCAATCAAATTTTTTCTCTGGCCTTTATTTAAACTGTTTTAAAAAAAAAAAACCATTGCCATCATGAGAGCCTCCGCGTTTACCAGGCGGGAGCTTTTGGTTCTAATGGAGGTGATGGACCGTCGGATCACCAGCCAGCCTCCCCCATCAGCAACCGCCAGAAGCGATCCGCCTATGCGGAGGTTCGCTGCCTGCGCTCCTTCGGCTCACACCGACAGATCGGGCAGCTCGAGTGCAGGTGGTCGGATCTGCGCCGCCGCACGGCACGCTTGCTGGCCTGTTTTAGACAGCGGATAGCTGAAAGTAAGTATTTGTTTGGTTTTTTTCCTTTCTTTTTTTGCGGCCCTATCTGCGTGTGCATGTTTTCAGTCTAGCCCTGTTGTCATTTTTTGGACAGGCCTGCGTGTGCATGTTTTCAGTCTAGCCCTGTTGTTATTTTTTGGACAGGCCTGCGTGTGCATGTTTTCAGTCTAGCCCTGTTGTTATTTTTTGGACAGGCCTGCATGTGCATGTTTTCAGTCTAGCCCTGTTGTTATTTTTTGGACAGGCCTGCGTGTGCATGTTTTCAGTCTAGCCCTGTTGTTATTTTTTGGACAGGCCTGCGTGTGCATGTTTTCAAAATTTAAAATGTTCTAACATTTGTGTAGTTGTTAATTTGTGACCCAACCCCCCCACCCCAAAAAATATTACAAACATTTTTCGCTACTCATTTAGGGGCTGAACGCAGAATCTGCCATCGCCGCAGGCACAGACGCCGGGCTCGGCCCCTCAGTCCAACGCCCAGCACAGCAGCCACTCCCCAACTTTCCCCCAATTCCCCCACTTCCTGAGGCCCCTCCCTCTGGAATTTGTAGCCTCCCACAAATTCCCGACTCCACTCCCCCCCTTCTCTTTTCTTCACCCTCCCCCCCGGCGCTTTTCATCGCCATCAAGCTGCTCCCAGATCTCCCCTCCATGGAGCCTACATCACTGTTCCACCTCCGAGGAAGAGGAGGATGTAGGGTCTACAAACCCCCAATTCCCGATGACCGGTAGGTTTCCCTGTTATAAATTTGAAAATTTGTCGTGTTGACCTTTTTATTTTGATAGACAATGTATTGGATTTTTACCAATGATACATATCACACATGTCCAAACACTCATACTTGGGTAGTTATTGTTTACCCTAACAAGGGTACTTCTTATTGTTTGTGGTTGCCTTTTTGTGTGTTCATTTGTAATTTAGTATTTCTGCCATCTTTGCATTTTCCAGTACTTTGTTTTTTTCATCACAACTGGATCTTTGTTTACACTTTTTTTGGGGGAGGAATTGGTTTCTAAACTTCTAATGTAAGGTTTCTGTTTTTTTCTATTTGTTTTTTCCAACAGAGGACCAGAGGTGGATGCATTGTATCCAGGAAGGTTTGGCCGCCTTGCGTGGCCACATGATTGCCATGTTACTGGTCCTTGACCACATGGCGGCGGCCCTTCGGCAATAATTTTTTGTTTTCCTTGTTTTTTGTAGAAAATTATTGTTTTGAAATTAAAATTTCGTTGTATTTTAACGAGTCTCATTCATTGTCTGAAACAATTACATTGTTTAACCTTCCATAAGTCCACTATTTGATCATGTTCTTTAAAGTAAGGTAAATTATATTGTACAAAGCGCTAGGAAGTATGTAAGCTGCCACATTAAACACCTCAACATACCAATAGGTTTTTACCAAATCAAACATTTTCTTGTTTTTCTTTGGGTGGGTAATGTATTTTTTTTTAAAAACAGCTTAGGCCTAGTTTTTTAAACCTACTGATTCAACATAATACCTTTAATGTTTTTGTTAAGCCAAAAAGCATGTTCAAACACGTAAACATTTCACACATTACAGGATTAGGCATTACGAAAGTTGGCCTTTTTTGTGCCAGGTTACACGTGACTAGAATTTAGTAAAAAACAGTCTTTTTAACGTCAAAGAAAAATTTAATACACACCAAACACATACAGAAAGTGAATTTGTGTCAAGCAATTCACACAGTGAAAAGACAATCCCCAAAAAACCCAACACCAAAAGCAAACAAAAAAAGAAACAATCAAGAACTGATGAAATAAGTAGCAGGACAACATAAAGCCACAAATGAGGCGATGAAATAATTGATTCCAAAGTAAGATCCAATGTGGCCACATGTGCACAATTTAGTGAAGCAGGTAGTAGGCATCGTTTTGTCGAGGTGTGTAAAGGAAGACAGGAAAAGTTAAAATTAAAAAATAAATTTCAAAAAGGAACATTACAATGGTACATGTCAACATTGTGTCAATTAAGTAAATGTTTGACAATAATTACCTGAAAAAACGGGCCACCACATCATCGCGTATGGCCCCCCCACATACTGTCCTCCGACCAACCTCGGGGGGGCCATCTTCAGGCAAGGCATCCTCTGGCTGCATTGGGACACCACTCCTTATGGCGATGTTGTGAAAGATCCCACACAGGACCACAATTTTAGAAACCATAGCCGGCAAATACATGAGTTCGCCACCAGAGCGGTGGAGGCATCTGAATCGGCCTTTTAAAAGGCCGATACAGTGCTCCACCACCTGCCTGGTGGCTGTAAGTGCAGAATTATACTCACTTTGTGGCCCTGGTGTGGGAGCCAAATAAGGAGTGAGCAGCCAGGGCGTGCAAGGGTAGCCACTGTCTCCTGTGAAAAAACAAATACAACAATCAGGATCACTGTGTATCAAGCTTTGCATTGGTTTCAACTAAAGGGCTCCACTTACCCAGAAGCCATGCATCACCAGCTTGTAGGTTGTCTAATTTATGCCAAATCCCTGATTGCCGGATGACGAATGAGTCATGTGCACTCCTGGGTAATTTTGCATTCAGGGACAGGATCTGGAGGGAGGCATCACATACCACCATTACATTCAGTGAGTGATAGTGCTTGCGGTTCCTAAAAATTGCCTCCAGCCATGCTGGAGGCTGAAGTGGTATGTGAGTACCATCCACAACCCCTATGATGTGTGGGAAGCCAGCTATTTGGTAAAAATTGGCCTTCGCCACACTAAGGGAACCCATATCCAATGGCATGTTAATAAAATGATGGAGGTGCTTGAAAAGGGCCTCCATCACTGCCCTCAGGATCTTTGAAAAGGAGGATTGGGAGATTCCGGCCACTATTCCCACCGTGGTTTGAAAGGATCCTGAGGCACAGAAATGTAACACCGCCATTAATTGCGTACGTGGTGGTATTGCTGTAGGACTGTCAATTTGCCGCTCCAGATCACTCTCTATTAATGAGAGAGTGTCTATGATGATTTGTGGAGGAAGACGGTATCGTCTTAAAACCACATCATCGGGCATTCCAAAAAGGGTGACATGTGTTCTATATATCTTGGGCCTTGCACGCCTACGATGCTTACGCCTGGGACGAAGTTGAGGTTGGTCGGGTTCCAGATGCATGGCCAAAATAAGACGACCAACATCAACCTGAAATGGTAAGCCAGGTAGTTAATGTTTGTTGAAAATGATCTTTCAAAAAATACTTATCTTTGCCACAAAATCCAAAGATGCTTACATGCCAGGGTATTGTCATGAGTGCAACAACCTACATTTGAATTTTTAAAATTTTGCAAAATGCGTTCAAAGATAGGGTGGAGCACACATTATTTAGAAAATGCACCCTACATTGAGTGGACAAACAAGAATGCCCAAATTTATAATATAAAAATCAATCTTGCGCTAAATAGTTCGCATTTTTACATGGGAATAAGGACACATTAGTGCGCTAAATAGTTCACATTTTTACATGGGGAATAAGGAAACATTAGTGCGCTAAATAGTTCGCATTTTTACATGGGGAATAAGGAAACATTAGTGCGCTAAATAGTTCGCATTTTTACATGGGGAATAAGGAGACAGTGCGCTAAATAGTTCGCATTTTTACATGGGGAATAAGGAAACTTTAGTGCGCTAAATAGTTAGCATTTTTACATGGGGAATAAGGAGACAGTGCGCTAAATAGTTCGCATTTTTACATGGGGAATAAGGAAACATTAGTGCGCTAAATAGTTCGCATTTTTACATGGGGAATAAGGAGACAGTGCGCTAAATAGTTCGCATTTTTACATGGGGAATAAGGAAACTTTAGTGCGCTAAATAGTTTGCATTTTTAAGGGATAAACAAAGGAATTATATTTGGCTAAACATTACGCTATATTTAGTGTTAATACATGATTGTTAAACTTAGAAATAAAACAGTAATGTACAAAATATATGCGAAGACCAACACATCAAATTTTGAAAATCAGGAAAAAAGATAAACTTACAGAAATTGGACTAATAAGTCACAGTCCAAAAACTTCAATGGGGCCCAGCCAAAATAATTGTAAAAAAGTAAAAAAAATAAAAAAATAAGAACATTTGGTTTGTAGATCCCTTATTTTTTAAAGGAGTTGTAAAAAATACTTACTCAAAAAATAACCGACAAAGAAAATAACCGCAATAAAAAAAAGCGAACGGAAAATAAGGAAAAAAAAACAAGAACAACTCCTACTCCAAAAACCCGCCTCAATCCACTAATCCCGCCAACAATCCACTACTACACACGAAACCTCCAACAATCATCACCCGCCACCTCGACTCGAGTCACCAAAAGCCATAAATAGCCCTTATTTTCCCGCTCAAATTAAGGACGAATCATAGGAGCGCACAATCAATGATGCGGACGAATAATATGGACACATGTATAAATACGTCACGGAAAAACAATGGCCAAGAGTCGCCCGGTAAGTATTTGACTCTTTTGGCTTAAATGATTATTTAGAACCCGAATTTAGAGAAATTTGAACATCTAAATTTAAACAATGTTTTTGAAAAAAGGTGTTGAGGATGCCATGGAAGAGGCTGCTTGGCCGAGTAGGCCAACAAAAGAATCCAAACAAAAAAGGCAGCCACAATTCACAAGAAAGGAGATGGAGGTTTTGGTACAAATGTGTGTTGACATCCTGCCACAGGCAGATCGGAATATGGGTGCAAGCCAGAAGTGGAAAATGTGGGCGGAGATAGCCAGTGCTGTCAATAGGGTGGGTGAGTTTGAACGTCTACCCCGGGATGTCAAACGCCGGTACGTAAAAACTACATTTTTTTAAAAAGTGGTTACAGGGCCAAATACTGCAGGAATAATGCCAACTTTTTCATCACAGATGGACCGATTATAAATATCGGCTGAAACAAAAACTGGCAGAGAGGGCTAGGCATGCAAGGGGGACAGGTGGGAGTCCCACCCCTGTGTCATTGGAGCTGAATGACTTGGAAGAGCTGGCACAGGGGTGTGTGCAGTATGAGGAGGTGTTTGGCGTGTTCAACATGGATACGGAACATGCCAGACTTTGCGGCTCCTCATGTTGTCCCAGGTAAATGTTGTTATGTTACCAACTGTGTTTGTGACAATATGTAGATTCTAATGTTACTCTTTTCTAATTTTTCTCACAGAGACACAGGTGGATGAGTCTGCTCCAGAGGGGAGCCTTGGCCGCAGAATTTCTGCTGGCTCTGCAGGGGAGGAAGCAGTAGATCCAGCTGGGGACCCTGCAGAAGCCAGTCCAGGGCAAACCCCCTCGCAGTGGCCCTCCTCACGGATCTCAATTTTAAATCGGATCACCACACGGAGATTCTGCTGAGGATGGATGCCAGTCTGCTACGGGTGGCCAATGGAGCAAATTGCTGCGGCCAATGTGACCATTGGTCAGGCCCTGGCGAAAAATACCAGGGCCAACATCCGAATTGCCAATGCCCTGGAGCAGCTCGTTCGCCAGCACATGTGGAGCCGCCCTCCCTTCCTGCTGGAACATCAGGATCCTCCACCTCTGGCACAACAACAGCCATCCCTCCAAATGTGCCTAGCCCTCTGCCTACTCCAGAGGCCCCAACATCTGCCTCTGGAGAGGCCAGCCAAAGGACATCCCGGACCTGGTCAGGCTCCCACCCTACCCCAGCCAAACGGGGCAAAAAGCGATGACAGCACTGGCTAATTTTCCCACAATCCTTCTGTGCTTGCCCCATATTCCTTAAGGGCCAAAACTTCCCTCTCCTTTCTTGTGAATTGTTTTTAATGTGTGTTATTTTATTTATGCAAAATGCCACTAATTTTGTGTTTTAAATTTTTGGCACAATTATTGACGTAAGCCAGAACTGCAAACTGGCAAATGCACATGAAAATATAAAAATGTGTGTAAAAAATAAAAACAATTCAAAATCTGCTCCATTGTAATGTGACATTATTCT
Source organism: Taudactylus pleione (assembly GCA_031769625.1). Lineage (NCBI taxonomy): Eukaryota > Metazoa > Chordata > Amphibia > Anura > Myobatrachidae > Taudactylus > Taudactylus pleione. The sequence continues at coordinate 12,264,624 of JAUIMM010000091.1, read as the reverse complement.
CAAACTGGTTTTTAGGTAATCCCGGCCCCCCCCCAAAAACGAAAAAAAAAAAACAGATTACAAAGGGATAAAAACCATTTAGGAGTTTAAAGGAACACTTTGCCCAAACAAAATGGATAAGAAATTTCCGGGACCATTAAAAATGTTGCTAAAACACAAACATGATGACAATATTGTTGCAATAACACAAAACCAAAAAAACCAAACATAAAAATAAAAAAAGAAAAATTGGTACGCTAATTGATTGTCTAAGCCAGAAATTAGCAGCTGAGTATTTCACCTGCGTACGGTTTTGTGCTACTAAAAAAAAACTAGTTGCTAAACACATTACAAGCTTGTTTTCAATTCTAAGTTGATTGCTTTTCTGGCCTGAAATGATAAATCGAAGAAACATCGAAGAGGCACGGGAAGGAGGACGAGACCATCAACATTGTGGTAGAGTATACCAGACCACAAGCTGTGCGAGCAGTTTGAACGGAAAGTGGATCAGACAGTGACGTATGACTTGTTTCGATCACATTTGCCGTTCGCATGAGATAATTTAGGGACGCCCACAAAATGCCTCGCCACGCCTGCGTTTTCCCATCTCCACCCCCGTCACCGCCCAAAAACGGCCTGTTCTGTCAATCACATTTGACATGTCACTTCCTGTTCGCTATTTGACGAACGACTTAAAAAAAGCTCGCAATTAGCCGAACGCATATGCGCAGTGTAACACCGGCGCATGCGTGGTTTCACAACATCGGAACGCTACGAGCGTACTGCCGCTTACGAGCGGCTCTGAATGAGGGCCAGAGTTGTTACACGCTTACTTATTTCCAAAGCATTAGTATCTAAAATTACATTTAATGTAAACAATTGCATCTTCTCTTCATGTATATGTATGTTAGTCAAAGTAACTAATTAGTATACACAGTTACCAGGGTTGCTGTATTCTTGGGTGCAAGGAGTATACAACCTGCTCCAGCGTTTCTGCATAATAAAACCTACATTTGATTTTAAAGTGTGATGTAATGTAAATGTACTGAAAGAACATTATATATTGCCATGATATTGTATGCCATTTGCTAACTTCCACTCAGTATGTGAAGGTATCATCTTAATAAATTGTAAATCTTATTTGAACCAACTATAGTGACCATCAATGCTTGCACCTTTCCTCCTTACTTCTCTGATTCACTAACCAAGAGACTCATCCATACTGGGTAAGGATTCACATCAATATACCACTCCTTTACACCAGAGTAGCGGGGTATCACTGTGGTAATTTAACAGGCTCTAAAACTGCAGCAGCCTATTATGTAAAAAATGGGTTGTAATCATCGAGCCCCATATATATAATCAGGTTAAGGGATCTGCAGCCACAGTTGTTTTAAAATGTTAAGAGCGATGTAATCACCCAGCCCCAAGGTGCACAGCTAGAAGGCAACATCTCTTCCATATGCATGCCAATAAGGTGAGGCCCATCCAGTAAGATGGAGTTGCTGGCCTCCGGACTAGAGGCCAACACGCCACTGTGAAAGAGCGTGTGCCAAAATGATTTGAGCTGTCAGACCCCTGCTCCATGACACTGTAAAGAAGAAAAAAAAGGGGGAGGGAGGGTCAGCAAAGAGACCGGAGTCCCTGCACATTAGAAACATAAAGACTCCTAGGGTCCAACTCCACCTGCAACTAGCTAACTGATTGACTAGCTACAATAGTCGCAGCAGTGTCATCACAAGTAGTTTTGTTCAAGCTTACAAGCCTAGGCTCTGTGTCAGTGTTTAACCCTTGTTCAGTCTGACAGGTCTTACTTCAGTCACCACTGTAACCCTGGACCTTCATTTTACAGATCAGTATATATGATGCTACATAACAATAAATCAAAGTGTAAAACATAATGGTATACTTGCTGTTGCACATGGCTTCACCTACAATGAAATCGGGTCTGCCAACATTTTTTTTATTTTAGGTGTTCTAGTTGCATTGCTTTGCATAGGGGCACTGTTGTGGGAGTGGCCCACATGACCAGCGCTATACAGACTGGTGGCAGCAGCCCCTTCACCCACCTCTCACACCAATGTCACTGTATGCCCTGTGCACAGGCTGCTATGTAGCCTTATCCTATTCACCCGCCACTCACACCAATGTCACTGTGTGCCCTGTGCACAGACTGCTATGTAGCCTTATCCTATTCACCCACCTCTCACACCAATGTCACTGTGTGCCCTGTGCACAGACTGCTATGTAGCCTTATCCTATTCACCCACCATTCACACCAATGTCACTGTGTGCCCTGTGCACAGACTGCTATGTAGCCTATCCTATTCACCCACCACTCACACCAATGTCACTGTGTGCCCTGTGCACAGACTGCTATGTAGCCTATCCCATTCACCCACCACTCACCCCAATGTCACTGTGTGCCCTGTGCACAGACTGCTATGTAGCCTTATCCTATTCACCCACCACTCACACCAATGTCACTGTGTGCCCTGTGTACAGACTGTATGTAGCTTATCCTATTCACCCACCACTGACACCAATGTCACTGTGTGCTCGGTGCACAGACTGCTGTGTAGCCTTATCCTATTCAAGTGAACGCAGGCCCAAAGCCTATATTTGTATAGATTATTGGAACATTTGGTTAACTGATGATGAAGCAATTAGACAGGTATTAAAGCACTCCTTGCAATGATGCTTGATGATTTTTCCAGTTGTTAAAATATGTGACTCAACTGTGACTTTAAAGTTACTAATAAAAGAATTTAAACAACTGTAACAAAAAAAAATCACTCAAGAAATATAATGACCAAAATAAGAGCTCGCATTGGCAGCCATTCATCTCTCCCTGATTGTACACGATCTACCTGACTGTGGACTGATGGAAAAGCAGAATTGCTTTCTCTTCAACATCATCATCATCATGATCATCATCAATATTTTATTTTAGATGATCAAAATTATTTTGGGGTGCAATTCCACTCATTGCATTCATTGCAGGGCAGTGAATTGCGAGCATCTGAGTTACGTTGCAAGATGGAACTGATTCGCACAGTGGTGTTGCTCCGCTACTTCTCGTCATGGCTTGATGTAAATGCAGACGGTTTCCATAGAGACAAATTTGGTTGCTATAGAGATGCATTTTGTTGCCATAGAAAATAATAGCGGAGGACAGGCTATCCCCTGCTCTCCCATTCGTCGAGCACTGAATAAATAGAGACTCCACATTCACCTTAGTGCTGGCTATATTTCCTGTTGAAAGTGAGATACCTGTTTTGTATCTGCACCTTTGTCTGATTCCAGCCGCTGATATGGATTGTTTGTGACCTATGTTTGATTGCCTGTTGTTCTCACCTTGGCCTGTGTTACCAACTACCCTCTTTGTCTGCCGCTTGCCTTGAACTTGCATCATTATCTGTTTGCCCTGTCTGCCGTGTTCCCTGACTTCTTAGAGTATATTTACTAAAAGTCAATTTTAATCAGCTTTCTATGAATATCGATCAACATCGATGTTGTGTTTCTGGGGCCAAGCCACACATTTACTAATACTTCAAAAAAAAGCAAATCAAAAATTGTCTGTTGGTAAATGTATGATTTAGCCCCAGAAAGACAACATCCATGTTGATCGATTTCATCAATTTTAAATCAATCAAAATTTATTAAAATTGAGCTTTAGTAAATATACCCCCTAGTCTGTACCTAGACTATGCCTCAGCCTACTTGGATACTATCTTCAGTAAACCTGTTTACATGTCCTGCCCCTGTTCAGCACTTGCCTTGGGGGCTATGACCTGCAGAGTGTCAATAGTGAAATCCAAAGTCTCATGCAGGCATCGTTGGTAAACACATTAACCTTTTTTCGGCTCAGCACTAAAGGTGTAGTAACACCAAACCAAACTTGTTGCATCAGGAATTCCCCACTTCGGTGACTTCCCTAACACTTTTTGGATTGATACTTTTTGTTTTGGTCCTGTTGGAGTGTGTACAATTTTTAAGTGGGTAGGGCTACAACCAAAATGTAGCCAATCAGAGCATTAGAATTTTCACAGGTCAGTGAATAATTAATAGTTACTGCTCTACTACAATTGCATTTAGGATTGATGGTCATCCCCCGATCTATGTTTACTTTGTATGTAAACATTCAAGTATTTTTTCTCTAGACCTGTACTCAGACTAGCTGACCCAGTGTCCAGCTAGCAAACATCATGTTGACATGTTGCTTATGAACATAAAGATCATGAATAGTCTAAAAGAGATTTCTGATGGCGACAATAATCCTGACACTAAGATGTTTTGGGGAAAATAAACCGTTTTCCAGCCTTACCAATATATTGCTAACCCAATGTGAGACTGCAGATATCTATAGATCAAGCCATTAAAAAGTATAATACTGCTTAGAAGCAACCTTACCGCAGTGGCGTCACTAGGGGGGTGCAGGGGGTGCGGCCCGCACCGGGTGTCACCTTTCAAGAGGGTGACACCAAAAAGAGCAGCACACACACATGCGGGCCGCACCCCATCCACAGACACGTCTGCTGCCCACACATCTCCTTCCTCGGCACCACCACACCCCCTGCCGACCCCAAATGGACTGGCCCTGCAGCCGCTGCTGCGGGTCAGTTAATTCTCTCACCGCGGCGTGGCCGGCGTTCAGAGCCACACTCAGGCACAGAGCATCTCTCTGTGCCTGTGTGTGGCTCTGGACGCTGGCCGCGGTGACGTCATCAGGCACGCGGCACGCCGGCTGAAGAGGAAATATACCTTTCCTTTCTGGGAAGGAGAAGAAGGAGGTGCGTGCCCGCCACCCAGACAAGCCAGCCTGGACTAAGTAAAGGAAGGTAAGTAGTACTGCACAGGGGTGGGGGCACAGCATAAGCAGCGTTACTGGGGCCACTGCATATTGGCACTACTGCGGATAGTGCATAGGGGGCACAGTATAAGGGCACTACTGGGGGCACAGCATAAGGGGCATTACTGTTTGGGGACACTGCATAAGGTGAGCTCCTGGGGGTATTGTATAAGGGGTGCTACTGGGGGTACTATATAAGGGGCATTGCATAAGGGGCGCTACTGGGACCACTGTGTAAGGGCACTACTGGGGGCACAGTATATGGGGGTCTAATACAGGAGGCATTGCATGATGGGCTTTAATACAGGAGGCATTGCATAAAGGGCTATAATACAGGGGGCATTGCATATTGGGCACAGCTGCAGGGTACATTGCATAAAGCGGCACTACTTAAGGGGGAACTGCTTAAATGGGCACAGCTACGGAGGGCATTGCATAAGGGGCACTACTACTGGGGGTATTGCTTAAGGGGCACTACTACTGGGGGTATTGCATAAGGGGCACTGCTACTATTTGCATTGTGCATAAGGGTCACTAATGTGGGCATTATGTAAAAAGGGCACTACTGTGGGCATTGTGTAAAAGGGGCACTACTGTGTGTCATAACATAAATAAGGGACACTAATTTATGGTGTAATGTGAATAAGGGGCACTATGTGCGGTGTAATGTGAATAAGATTATGCTACTGTGCGGTGTAATTTGAATTGGGGATAGTATTGTATGAACATGCCATTTTCTTTCGAGATCACGCCCCTTTTTTGCACCACGTGCCTTAAGCGCATGGTGTCCTTTTATTCATAAATCGCTGTGGAAGGGGCGGTCGTTCCACCATGTCTCTAGGACCACTTTAAGCACTGCTACCCAGAATACCGGCCGTGGCATCATTACACCCGCCATCCTGGGAGGAGCACAGTGTGAATGCTGGACAGGTAAGGGGGAAAAGTTTGCGGCGCTGCGCATCTTGGTCTCGATTTTTTTTGGGGGTGGGGGGGTGTCACCATGCATTACAGCACCAGGTGACACCAACCCTAGTGACGCCTCTGCCTTACCGTACTTCCCTAATTTCTGACTTTGCATGGGAGTGTCTACCAGGACTTGACAGCTGTGCAGTGTAACTCTGTAGCTGTCATACTGTAGGTTTAGAAGGATAGTCTTCTGTGTTCCTCTTGCTAATGTATCATTTAGGGGTAACCTGTAGTTTACTAACAGAAATCTTTTGTTAGACCCATGCAAACTGAAGATGACGGTAATGTGCCCTAAGGTAAACCCTTTCCTAAAATTAACTACGGAGATGAAGAATTCATCTTTCAAACTGAAAACGAGTAATTGCCCTTTCCACATTGATGTATATGGGTGAAACGTGGTTTACTTAAAGAACACATCTCTATGGGGCACAAAAAACCTTAATGAGTCTGTGCTTACGTCTGTGCCCTGACAGTCCGGTTAAACAGCTGCAATGTGTCCATTAATGTCCATTAGCAGTTTTGGTCCTAATAGTATGAAAAAAAAGTAATTTTGTTAGTCTAGATTTGCAGGTTGAATTTTTGGAGTTAAATTATCTAGAAAAATAAAGGAATTTAACATATTTGAAGAAGACTGACCCAACGGTAGAAATCATTACACCAGCTTGTACATTCTCCTTGTCGTTTAAATCATGTTTACTGGGTGACGTGTGTAAGTGGAGGTATAAAAGAGTATGCCCGGACACCCTATGCCCCTTCCAACTCTGAGCCCAGTTGAAGGATATTTATATTATAAAATAGACTCATGGTATACACATTACAATGCAATACGTGTAATATAATTATAATATATACTGTATATTGCAGTCGGCGTGAAAATATATTGTAGATACAAAATACATACACTGGGTTTTTAAAATGACAATAGAAGAAGTTAAATTGCAAACTCTCTACACACACATAAATGTTACTTCACTCATAATTATGGATGTGCCTAATGCCGGGCATACATTGTAAAATTATCGGCACGATTTGCAGAGTATAGGTGGATTGGGAAGACACTTGAATTTTGTATTGCCGTTAACGATCAATGATGATCGGATACACGGGCATGAAAAATCTTCCAACATACCCGACTGATCTGATAATTGGTCGGCTGCATCTGGTAGTGTATTCCTCCCCAGGGAAGGATAGCAGATATCATGGGCCATAGACTGTGACATACTGTATCTCACCGTGTATGACAGCGTTATCTGCTGGTTTCAGACTGTTAGATAAAATGTCTGTTGGTCTGACAGACATTTTGTCTGACAATGTATGCCCAGCTATAGACAGATAAAAACAGAAAGCTTCTGTTCAAAGACATTGGTGTTCCTGCTGAATAGCACATGACTGTTAACAAGTGTCAACAGTCTGACCCACATGTTCATGTATTATACTGTAGCAATTACCAGACAAGCACCAGTGAATTTTGTGGTGGAACTCAGGAAAAGCAACTTTTTTCTGTCTAATATTTATTTCTCATAACTGGTTCCAGAAACACATAGTAATCAGGGAAATCATTTCAGAAAAGAATAAAACAATCATCTGCGCCCTTAGGGCCTGATTCAGCACGGAATGCAGATGCAATTGTAATAGCGATTACGCACGCAGCCTCACTGCGATCATATGCTAATCCATTGTGCTCACTATGACGTTGCAGCACAATATAAGGATGCCCACTTTACCTTACACATATCCGTAATAGCAAGACTGCCAAACCATCGGTAACGTCGAGTACCATCGTAGCACAAGGTCAGACCTTACTCAGTAATTGCTAACCTTCCGATACGCAGTGAGAGCTCAGGCTGTGTATGGCATCACAGTAGATAATTTATGAACGCCCCTGCAATGGTGTACAAACTAGGCATGTGCAGGCTCAGATAGATTAGAATTTTCCCGCCAAGTTCAAATTTTTCCCGCCAAAAATCGGGTCTCAGAAAGAGGTAAAACGTCATCTTTCATGGACATACATAATCATTCCAGGACAAAAGTCCATGGAAGATGATGTTTCTCCATGAAAGATGACATTTTGCCTCTTTCTGAGACCCGATTTTTGGCTGGAAAAATCGGAACTTGGCGGGAAAATTCAAACCTATCCGAGTCTGAACATCCCTAGTTCAAATGCACTGGCACACCAGAGTTTCGCTGACAACCCCCCGTCACCACTCCCAACCGGTACTTCCTGTCAATCACTTTGCAAAGGGTCTGCATAGCTGCTGCGATTGCAGTCCCGATCACCGATCACAGGCGTGTGTTTGTGCACGCGCACTGCAATGCATACGCTTACACAGTAGCAACAATCTACCGATTGCGTGCGTAATCGCAGTTGTGATCCTTGCTGAATCAGGCCATTATACAGAATGTTGAAGCTACTAGAAAACTTGTATTAATTTGTGTAACCTCAGGTGAGTACCATTTTTTATAGAAAACCAGCACTGAGCGAATGTCTCGAGCATGAGATACAGACAATAAGTGTCAGAGATGGGTCTTACATTGAGCATCTCACCAATAACCAAAGGAAGTTCAGACTTGTTTCTTTGCAGAAGACAAATGTAGAGGATAGTTACTCACTTCCTCACTGCACAAAGTATTAATGCCATCCTAGTCTTATTGGGACATTCCACAGAGCTGTGAGACATAATGTACTAAAGAAGTGCGCTGAATCCACTTGAATTTCGTGAATCCGGATAATTCTGAGTTGCGGTTCTGATCTTTTTGTGGTTCGGAATTCGGATTTTAAATCCAAATTTTGGGGTTTTATCTTGAATAAATTACATGAATTTATCAATTTAAGTATTTTTTTAAGAAAGGATCCAAAACCAAAACACTAGAGGGTGGTTTTCCACAACAAAAACAAAACACGGGGGTCAATGTATCATCCTTCAATCCTGGGTTTTGCCAATACCTAGGTTGCTTTTCCATGGAAGTTCCTCCTGGAGTATTTAACATTTCTCAGTAATCACCAAATCCAAATGTTCATTCTGATCTTTAAGAACTTTATCTTGATTTTAAGATTCCATATATCATAACTGGTCATTCCTTTTGCTCTTTAACTGTGATGTGATCTATAAAAGAACATTGAATAAAATTATTGTAAGTATCAGCTTTGATGAGCTTAGACTGCTGTTTATTTCATTATTTGGTTCTTAAATACCTAAGATACCTTAGCTACTCATAGAGAATTATATAATACAAGTATAGCATTGGCCTCAGCATGACAGTATAACCAACAGACAATAAACAGCAGTGACCAGTATATCAGACAGGGAAAATTAAATGCTCAGCTTTGACCATCCAGTAAATGATGACCATAATTTAAATTAAGGGCCTGATTTAAAGGTGGGTGGTAATGCAGCCGCGATGGGGCCTTCTTACGCAGCATGACTGCTAATGCTGCAGCCGTTGGGATGCATACAGAGATGACCACCAGCTGCGACTCAAATCCACTGCTTTGCATAATAAGTTGGACGCACATTGGTCACACCATCAGACATTAGAGTAGGCCTATGGTTGAAAACTATTTTCTACAGGTAAAACATCCGAAGACACCAACATTTTACATGTTGCTGAAGATACACAAAGATGTCACCAAACCACCGGGTAGACCCATCGTATCAGGGATAGGAAGTCTCACTGAACAAGCAAGTATATTTGTGGACAGATACCTCCGACATCATGTGTGCTCTCTACCCTCCTATCTGCAAGACACCACAGACGATCTAAGGAAACTGCATGATGTCCATTTGGATAAAGATCAATTCCTAGTCACTCTGGATGTGGAATCACTCTACACGAGTATAGGACATCATGAAGGTATCGCTGCAGTGAAATATTTTCTTAACACAGAAGTCATGGATGATTTTCATGAATTCAATCTGGAAATCCTTGAGTTTATCCTCTTTAGGAACTATTTCACATTCGATGACAGATTCTACCTGCAGATCTGAGGAACAGCGATGGGCGCGGCTTGTGCGCCCACGTATACCAACCTGTTCCTCGGATGGCGGGAGAGGGAATCTGTCTTTAGGGAAGAGAACAAAAATTTCACTAATAACGTAGCCATGTGGCTACGTTATATAGATGATATTCTCATGATATGGCAAGGTTCGGAAGAAGAGCTCCACGATTTTATCTCAATTCTAAATAATAATGAACTAAACTTGAGATGAACCTATACTCAGAGTAAGTTGATGGCTAATTTCCTTGATCTTAAACTCATCTTAGATCATCAGGGTAATATTACAATAGAGCTTTATAGGAAAGAAACAGCAACCAATAGCATATTACATCACGACAGCTCTCATCTTCCATCAACGGTCAGGAATATACCCAAAGGAGAGTTTATGCGCCTCAGACGCAATTGCTCTGAAGAAGATGTCTATTTAACTAAGAGCGAGGAATTCACCTTAAGACTACGCAAAAGAGGATACAGCAGAAAATCCATCAAGAATGCTAGATTTTTGGTTTCCAAAATGAAGAGAGAAGACCTTATCTTTCCACCTCATCAAAAAAATCCAAGCACTAACAAAATTCGTTTTGTGGGTGACTTTTGTAAGCAGTGGAAAACATTACAAAATATTATCCAAAGACACTGGCACATTTTGCTTATGGATGAAGACCTCAGCAAAGCACTTGAAACAAAACCTGCCTTCAGCTGGTGCAGATCTACCAATTTGAGAGACTCTCTTGTACAAAGCCATTTTAGTAAAAATCCCCATAAGATCACACAAATCAAGGGGACATATCCATGTGGCAATTGCAAAGCTTGTGAGAACATACTAAAGAAAGACTCAGTTTCCGATCTATATGATAGAATTTTTGAGATCGAGCAATTCATCAATTGCAATGCGATGGGGGTAATATATTGTCTGGAATGTTCCTGTAAACTAAGATAAGTAGGTATGACATCTAGGACCTTAAAACAGAGAATTCTGGTGCAGGTTGGCAACATGAGAAACGCCATGACCAATGTACAGAAGATGAGAAAATTAACCTCCGTTGCAAGACATTTTCTGAAGATACACAAAGGATCCCCTCAAGATCTTAAAGCCTTTGGATTGGAACATGTCAGATTGGGGATCAGAGGAGGTGACTTAAATAAAACCTTGTTACAAAGAGAAAGTCAATGGATTTTTAGATTAAATACAGTAACTCCCTACGGATTAAATTAAGGAAACAACTACAGTGCATTCCTATAGTGTCTCTTCATAACAATTACTTTTTCCACCATTCTCACATTTAACATTTCTAGATTCGAGATTGTCTGTATTCATCTATACATATGTCAATCAAACTCATTAGAATCTTTATTCTAAATTTCTCCACGAATCCATCTTGTAATTTGCATTATAATTTTTCACATTTACCTTTTCATGTACATATGCACATATGACTACGCGGACACATGCATGGTCACAGATACGGGCAGATGGATACACACATATGGAGACATATGCATATGTATATTACACTATATATTTTCTTCACTATTGTCTTATATTTACCTTTATCACTTTTACTAAAGTCTGATCATCACTTTATATTCATGAATATGAATACCATCACAATTTTTTTTTTTATAATCAACCCTGTTACTTGATTTTTCTATATATGCTAATCACTTTAATATTCTTCATTTGAATTTTCATACTGATTTATATTAATTACTTACCCTTCTTTTTACTCTACACTACATCATAATTATTATGTCGGTTTTTTTTTCCCCCCATTTTATTTATTATTTATTTTCTATCTACACATACATAATATATATTCTTTCCAGGATAAGAGATACGTATGTATATGTATGCGCATGGAAGTGCAGATGGGAATGCATACATTCATGCATACTAGATTAGATATGTGCATATCTTTATGTGTTGACATTTCCTATTTTACAAATAACCAACAGCTCGATTTATACTTACACATATATTTATACTTTTCCTTTCATTATATATTCATTAAAAGTAATTTTTAGGTTTACTTATCATAGAATCCTAATGCACACACATGTGTGTTTTTTTAAACGTGTGTATGGGTCTTTTACTGCTCTCACATAGGCAATGCATAGAATATTCTGAAATGCAGCATTCTAAAGGTGTAATCAAGCAACCAGGCTTGCTTTGTTTACAAATGCTAATGAGCCATGCTCCTTTGCTGAGCACGTAGGACGAATCCATACTGATTGGCCTATCAATATGTCCATCATAATACTTACCCATGACTGGACAAACGCAAGACCCTTTCTAATTGGCTCTACAAAGTGTCAATCGTGAATTCTGTGTTTTCATTGGCCGCCGCCCGGATATATCCGGAATGAGCACTGGTTCCTGCAGGCCACCCATTGAGAAAGCCTCCCGGCAAAACGCGCATCTGGGCTACCACACGGAACCTCCAGTGCACAGGGGGACTCCGTTTTCCAGCTGACCACCACTATCTACAACTTTCTGACCACACAGGTATTTCTGGGGAAGAGTGCGGGACGCTCCTCTCCTCTGTCCCTGCGCTGTGATTTCACATCGCATCAGGGCATAGCAGGGACAGCCTCCTGCACAGATTTCCCTCCTCTCTGTACTTAATCAGTGTGACAGGGAACCTCCAGGACCACTCACTCACAGTCCACTGTGTATTCACACACACTGTGAGAAGCAGCACACTGGAGATTTTTCCCTGTTTCACACACTACTCTACACTTTACTGTTCTCTTTACATTTTTTATTGTTAAGGCACTCTCATTCTGCGGACAAATGTAAGTGGATCTGCACTGATCATACCAGATTCACTTGTCCAACGTACTGTACAACAGCAGATGCCTATAATCTTTAATTCTATCTCCATGTATAGGAAGGGATCCACTCACAGGGTGTTCTATGCACACAGTAAGACACCTTGCAGCAGCCATTCCTGCCATACAGAATAGAGAGACTCACTTTCAGATAATTTTTTCTAATTATTCAAAACTGTATCATTTGTGTATCCATTCATATCCTTATTTGGTAGTATTGCATATTTCAGAGATAGTCATTTATACCTTCCAGATGATTCAAGATATGGATTAACCACTGAGGAGGATACCTGTGTACTCTGATCTATATCCATTTAGGCTTTAAATATCATTTTATACCCAGAACCTTGTTGCTCACAGTGTTTTATATATACCATTAACATCCAATTGTTTGCGCTACATAATAGCCTTTATTTATAGGACCTATATTACTTGGTATATAAATTAACATCTACTTTCAATTGATCATGCTGTGTTTGTATTAGGTAGTCAAAGTACGCTATTGAGGGATTTTTCATCCTGAACATATTATCATATTTTTATTATATTTCGCCTACTGTTGACACAGTGATACACTTAGAGTCATAATTATGGACATATGCTTATCCTTTTGACTCCTTTCGGTCAGTGTTTTTACAACTGGGTCCAATTGAGACCAGTTATCTTGTCTATGTTGTTTTGTGTTTATGTGTATTGTATGTAAAGTTTTTTGTATATAAGACTTATCATCTTTATGATTTTATTGGTGTACCATTAAAAGTTATATTTTATTTATGAGGTAGGCTGAGTGCCCCAAACAAGAGAGTACTTTCTTTCTTTCTTTTGTGCTTCGTACTCATATTACTCTCAAGGGGCACCTCCATAATTAGATTTTGTTTCATAACATAGTGTTATTTCTTTATTATTCAAATATATTTGGAATGTACCTACCTCTTAAGCTGCATACACATGTAAAGATTTTCTGTTCAACCATCCAACTAGTTGATTGGTTGGAATGTAAATCTGGTAACGTATGGGAGTAACTGATGATCAGCAATTTGCTCCTAAATGCCAGAAAACAGATGAAAATGGTCGTCAGACAAGTTTGTTAAATGTTTGATCTAAGCAATTTGTTCAAACAACAGTTTTTGTCCATTTTCCGGCATTTGGTAGTAAATTGCTGATTGTCATTTGCTTTCATACCTTACCAGATTTTCATTCCAACCAATCAACTAGTTGGATGGTTGGACAGAAAATCTTTACGTGTGAATGCAGCTTAACACTGTAATCTAGGTTGTTCTCAGCTAGTGCTTAGGATATCCCCACCCCCCCTTTTCCCTAACTTGTTTTAGGGCTATGCTTGCTCAGAAAGTCCGTCGGAACATGGCCGCCGGTGCCAGTGCAACTGTGAAAAAAGACGAAGTTGCTGGCCGTAACATGCTTGCGAGTGCCCACTGAACTTTTCTCTCTCTGCATCATTATTTGTTCTGCGTCTCCCCCGGTAACCATCAGGACACTTGCACAGTGCACTATCACACAGGTGGAGACTAAAAATATTGCCCGCTTGCAAATGAAATGGACACTGCATCCACTTCTTAATTAGGACCTTGATTCAGACGCCTGAGCAGATTTCCAAACTGCGTTCAGCAGTGCACGCTGAAACAGGCCCTCAGACTCAGTAACACACAGATAGTCAAATTAATTCTGCAGAGAAGGGCTGTTTTTGCTGTGACTCCGGCAATAGTGTATGAGGTCACCTCTGTATTGTGAAATGATGCTTTTCTTTTTAGATTTTCTTTTTCTACCAACGGAAATTTTTACATGTCATCAAAAACTAAACTCCCTTATTTTGTTCACTATTAGCTCAAATGCAAAAAGTACCTACAATACCAAATAGAGGCAATTATTATTAGCAACACTGCACACTGCAGCATGTGTAGTAATGCCTTACACCGCCATGGCTTGGATCTCCCACATCACTCATCAAGTTGGAGGTCCATGGTCCATCATTTGGAAGTACTCTAACACTTCTGCAGTCAGCAGTCAGAATCAGTAGTCAGCTTGGGGCACTGTTTGCCGTTATTGGAGAACTGGGAGTTAAATAAAGCTGTTCCTGTCCCAATCACTGATGCCCAAGCTGTCCACCTTATCCTCTTCATTGTAAGCAGAAATAAAGCAGCAGTCATTTAAAAGGTAAAATCAGGTTGGTTTGCTATTTAGGTTTTGCCTTCTAAATTATTGCTGATTTGAATCTACGGTTTTGCAGGCTATTACATATGGGCCATCAATTTGTTTACATTTTATTGAACCTCTGCCAGCATGTTTCTCCTGTACACTATGGAGCTGATTCAGCATTGATTATCGAGAATGAACACGTGCGCAGAACTTGTTTTGTGCACGTGCAGCCCCTGCTATGCCTCTACCTGATTGACAGAGGCATACCACGGGGTTGCAAGGACGGCCGTAGTTTCTGGAAATGGGGGCATGTCGTCCCCATTTTCTGGGAGTGGCAAGGCCAGGATCTGCTTCCACGGACGCAGTTTCCTGGCCTTTCAAGCTGGCCACCCTGCATAAACTGAGGCTTACTCAGCCGGCCAGCGCAGTCCACACAGTGCTGGGATTGGAAATGTAGCAGGGGGAACCGCCTGCTGTATTTGCATATTTGCAAGGACGGAATGCAAAGCTCCTCGTGTGCGGCTTTGCAAATCCGTCCAGTGCTGAATCAGCCCCTGTGTGCTGTCGCGCGTAGACACTACATGGTGTGCACCGTATTGTACATGGCATCGTCCAATCTGACATGCAGTACAGTAGATGGGACGATGAGATGACTGATGGATGTGACCAACGGATCGGGCATACACACTATACAATGTGTACAATATATCATTCCGATCTGTTTCGGGGCAATATATTGGACAATTAATTATATAGTGTGTACCCAGCTTTAAAAGCTGACAGATGCCACTGTTAGGGGCCACTTCAATCCCCTGATTAGCATATACCACAGTTTGCTTGTATCAGTAAAACATACAAGACCTTACTCTCATAGAGCTGTGGTTCCTGATGAGTTAAAAATTGTCGTTATTATATTTAAGGCACAGATAAGAGATTATATGAGCCTTTCACATGGAGATGTACGCGTGGCTTAGGTGAATCGTTTTCTCCCATGTCCATGTCACACTATTCTGATTTATCCATAGGACATTATTCAAATGGATGCCTTAAGCTATAATTTTGTTGCTTTTTTAGATTGACAAGAAAATGTGTCTGTCAGTTCACATGCATATTCCAGCTGTCCTTTCAGATACACTCTGATCTGCTACGTGCAATTTTATTCAATTGTACGCTTAACAGAAATATAAAATAGATGATACACTGGCTTAATTACACTTGGTTTTGGTTTTGGAATAAATACGATTATAAAAGACAATTTGTATAGTTAATTCGTATGTAGGACACTTCCCAAAATGACATTCAACACAAGAAGTGTGTTGGGAGAATTAGTAAACAATGAAATAGACTGTGTACTGAGGGTTTGTGTGTGGGGCAGGGAGGCGATGTGTTTCTGCTTTTATATTTAACTGTTATGCAGAGCTTCTCTTTATTAGATACTTTGTTTATGAGTCAAATTATATATGAACATACGGATTATATATTGAAGTAATTCCAGCAAAACTGCTGCATTTTCTCCAGTGAGAAATAGGCATTGAAGGCAAACAAGTTTTCATACATATGGTTAACTTTAAAGTATTAAAGTATATAAAACTAATTTCAACCACATTACTGCTCTCTTCCAGTGAAAAAGAGAAGACGTTTATAAGACAAAAATTTTAATGCCTCAATTAGGATCAAGTATTTGACAAAAAATGGCACCACAGCTATAACAACATTTATTTTATTGCATTTATGTAACAGTTTTGTGTCCTAACTAGAATAGTGAAACAGATGTACTAAGCTTTGGAAAGTGATAAATTGGAGAATTTACAAACTACCAACCAATCAGCTCCTAACTGTCATTTCTCAAACACAGCCTGTAACATGACAGTTAGGAGCTGAGTGGCTGGTAGTTTATCACCTTCCAATTTATCACTTTCCAGATCTTAGTACATCTCCCTCAGTATATGAATGATAAATTGAGCAACAGAAATTCCAGTATTTGAAAGAAAAAGATTTTAGAATGTAAAAGATAGAACATTTTAGATTTACAATTTGATCATTTGGGCTGGACCTTCTGTGGATCTATTCAATGCTATAGTTGAGTGAATTCAGATATCTTAATTCTCAGTAAGCTCTCACTCTATGGGGCTAATTCAATGAAGAGCTTGGGGAGCGAGTTATTGTTCCAACAGCATAGAAACGCCAGTAACCGCAGCCCTATGGGGCGGTACCATAAGTGCTGTACATCGTCGCACTTACTCATGGGCGCCACATAGTCACTCCTATTTCTTATGCCTCCAAATATATTACACACATTCAACATGTATTGTGCAAGTGATTATTGAGCATTAAGCATACATGGTTAGATGGAAATTACTTCTCACAATTATTATTAATTTTTTATTTTTTTTTAAATTACAAACCAAAAACACTCAGCAGAAATTGTACTGTTTATTTACGAAGGTGATTTATTAAGTATTGGTGATTTAAAGTGCAAAGTAGATATAAATTATACGGTGCTGGAATGGTTGTGTAGACTAATACAGATTTTAGAAGTGCCGGAATTCATCAATCCGGGGCTACTGCCCCCCCTAGTGAAAATCCAACATATCTGTGAGTTTTCTCTAATTAGATGTGTCGCTGTGAAATGCGCATGGTTGGCTCAGTAATTTGACCTGGCAGGGACCAAACAGAGCCTTTCCAGCTTAACAATGTCCCCTATTGCCAGGTATCGCCTTCAGAGCAAACATTGAGCAGGCCCCTCAGAGTCCCCAGAGCAGGCTACTGTATAGGTACTCAGTACAATGCAAAAATACAGGAGATGCCAGAAAAATCAGTGATCCATCTGCTGTATCCCTGCTACTAAATAGGAGAAAGCCAGAGAAAGCATCTCTGAGGGACATGATCATTTTAGTGTGCACACCCTACTATGCTACACTTGCATGTAACATTAATTGGGAAGACATTTTTTACACATGTGCAGTACATCAAAGTGCATGTTACCTGGCGCAAATGGACTTCCGTCAAAATGTAAATGGGTTGAACACTACATAACCAAAAATAATAGGGAACAAATTTTTTTTTTCATACATAGAGAAGTTATAGAAAATCAATGCATGCTTCTGATGCATCCACAGCTGAAAAAAAAGGAACATCTCAGACATTACCAATTTCAGATGGATTGCAAGAGGTACTGACAATACCTAAAAACAGAATTTTATATTTCTTTTTCTAGGGCATATTGAAAAAACGTCCTCTTTTATGGGAAAAGTACATTTTGAGAGTGATTTAATGCCAGTAAACATGCCAGATGGACACAATCTCCCTTGTTGGAGGGTTGAAGCAGTTATGCTAAGTTGTATTTCAATGGGCATTTAGGGTCTCATTTATTGTAGGGCATTTTGTAGTTCAAACATACCCCAAAACCTATTTTCATGTTGAGTCTTCCTGTATCTCCAGCTATATTCATATCAAAACACAGGAGTACTGTGTATTAGGACCAACCATATAGTTTATACTTATGACCCACCAGAGTAAAAATGGAGTGTGACATTAATAGTAAGTGTGGCAGTCATGCTGCTCTGTTGTTCATTAATATGTGTCACTGGGAATGAAAGATGCAGCCATTCAAACTCTTTGGTCAAAAGGCTGGAACCAACAGGGCGCCATTAGCATGGTTAGAGGATATCTTACAACACGCCCAGGAGTGGTCTTTGTCTGAATGGATTTACAGTCCCTTCTGATTGACATCCGATAAATCATCTGCCCTTTTGGGGTCATGTTCACTGCAATTTGTGCGAAATTAGGTCAAAAAATCCTAATTGGCCATCAAAATGTCAGCATGCATGGGCGTCATTAGACTGTGTGCCATTATATTCATTATCTTGGTGTACTATCTAGTCACAGAGAGAGATACTATGTGTTTTTTTAAACCAACAGGTGTTTAGTCAGTTTTATTTGAACCAAATTACACCTATTTTACCATTCAGCACATAGGTAAGAGCATTCCAGATTCCGCATTTGCATAACCTGTTTCAGATGATGCTTTTCATATTTATGCAATTTACAAAAGAATAAATACAACTATACCTCAACACCCAGTCTCTTGTGACACTTGCTCTACGCTTCACATTGATTTCATTTTGTTCTCAGAAAATTCTGCTTATTAAACCTTCATTGTTGTATAATACCTCTTATGACACTGTGGGGACAATGGTAATTGTGTTATTTTATTTAAAGCTATTATTGTGCTTCCTCTATAAAATGTACAGCTGTTGAAAGTAATAAAATAAATCTGACTATTGCCACCTCCAATACAATGTTATAATCTTAACAATTTGCTCATATGAAATCTGTACAGGTATATAGTTTTTAAATATATATATTTTCATATACAGATAGTCACAAACACAGAGGAAATGTGTTATACAGTACAATGGCTGAGAATATAAACACCGAAACTCCCTACGGTTGCAACTTCAAAAATGGAAACATGCAGTGGAACATGTAATCAATTTCGAAATAAATATATGTAACTAGTAATCCTAGGAACACTGAGGTATGAGAGCATGGAGTATGGGTTAAGGGAAGGAGGAAGGGGTGTACCACACACTTTTAAAAATGTAGAATCTGCACCATTGCCAGTGACAAACATAGGATTTGTAGAGGCGGGGCGGGGTGTGCAAATGCTTGATATAAGAGAGAATGTTGCCAGCCCATGGGGTGGGGAGTATAATTAGCCTTTGACACTTTGACAAGCTGTAGTCTGCTTCATACAAAGTGTAGTGTATGTAATACTTCAGACATATACAGGGCCGGCGATCACAGCAAGCTGTTAGATGTGGCAGTAGGAACAGTCCATTTGAGCTGAATGTTATAGATGGTCATCTATAGCATAGGTTGTAGGGGAGAGAGTCTCAACAATGAATTTTCTGTATCAAACATATTTATTTTATTTCAGTAATATAAGTGGATAGCAAAAGTTTAAAAGGACAAATTTACAGTACGTATCAACAACCACATATAAAAAGCAGTTGATGGAAAACTTTTCCTCAAATCACAATGCGGTCATTTATTAAGGGCAGGTTTTAGGACAGAGCTTCTGAAAAAGCCTCGTCCTGGCCAATGCCTAGAAGCAAAGTGATAGCTACAGTCTGCAGCCAGCACTTGCGAAAAAGTAGCCCATAATTTAGCAAAAAGGTAGCCCATAGATGGCGTTAGCTGCTGGGGCCAATGCTTTTCATATGGGGCTGCTTTTTCGGATGTGGAGGTACAACGGCAGGTATCGGAGATATGTGTTGCAGTCACATTTAGAGGATACTTAGCTTTTTGCAAAGATCCCCAAAATGTCTGTTTTGTGGGGATTTTTCACAACATAGCTTTAATAAATAGGCCCCTAAACATCCCATAATTTATATACATACATACAGTAACAAGTTGGAGACAGGACTGAGCTTTCTAAGCAGACTACATTATCCCACCTCTTGGTGAGACACCTGTCTCTACTTGCTGGCAGCTGCTTTCTAGTCTCTCTGGTCTGGTGCTCAGATCCACATACATAGCAGACTTTGGTGGGAGAAGCTGGTGTCACTGGACAGACACAGCAGCTATGTTCTGTTCCTTATACTGTATGTTGTGGCTGCAGCTCTAATAAATTTGCATTATATACTGCTGCCTGTGTTTGCTTATGACTTCTCATTATAATATAATGTCCGGGCAAATTCAAATCTTGTTTTTTCTTATTTAGGCATAGCTGCTAAAGTAATGTGCTTAGTTGGTTATCTACACAGGCCAAAGTTCAGACCACTTAAAGACAATATAAAAGACAATCTAAAGAAGATTTCCCTCCTGACAGACATCTGATGGATGCTCTCCGTCAGAGGCAGACACAGGCTGGCGGTCTTTATATAATTTAAAGAATTGAATAGATGCGCACTAAAGGAGTGAAACTTGTGGTGGGTGTATGGCTTGTACTAAGAGGTTGCCCGCCTCTCTATAGATAATCAAGAAACAATAGGGGTACTGTCTATTCAGGAGAAGAGGAAGCCCCACATACATGAATATATAGTCAATTTTACTAAAAAGTAAATGAAAAATATGTACACAGCAAATAAAACAATACAATACAATGCAATAGATGCAGCCAATAAATGCAGTCAATGAATGAAGCTTATAACTAAAATGTATATAATGTGTCCATTTTCACAGATACTTTGTGGGTCAGCAGTATTTCGAATTCAGTTTAAGTTGGAGTAAGTACATATGTTCAAGTTGATGTAAATGGGAGGGTGTGGGTGAGTAATGGCATCCCGTTACTTGCCCTGATTAACCACTCTGTTAGTGCTAGCAATGGGATGCCTTGTTGCCCGGGGTGTCTTCAGGGCTGGAATGGAGGGCTACGGGATATTAAGGCAGGGATTCCTGGCAAGGGTGACTCGGTTGGTGGCTCCGGATAGTGCTGCGGTTTGTAATCAAGCTGCCCTAGACCCGGTCACATAGCGATCTCCCTTGGCCTGGGGAGGGGATGCTGCCAGTTTTGATCTTCTGATCTCTGCCGGACACACCCTCTAAAGAGGAACTCACCTGCCGCTTGCCGCGTTGCCTGTTGCTCCCTCTTCAATCCTCTATGGATGTCAGCCTCGCTTGGTTTGTGTGTCGGCATCTCCTTGTTACTTCCGGGTCATGTGACCGCTATTGGCGCTGGTTCATCCTCGGCTCAGAGTAAAGATGTGTGTATTGGCGTTTGATGGCAGGATACTGATTCGGGTAATGTAAGTGCCCTAACGTGTATCGGCCACCACCAGCCTTCCTCTGGGAGATTGTAGTGTAGTGTAGTGTATTGTAATGGCGGTCTTTATAGTCTTTACATGCAGACTGGAGTCTCCAGGTAGACAGACCAGGTCAGGCACACGAAGAAGAAATGCAGGATTCAGGATACAGATCAGAGGTTTACACAGGAGTATAAGCTATAACCGGCATGGTGTGCAGGGCTGGCTGCCTAATAAGAGAGATCTGCACCAGTCATAGTCAGCCAGTGAGACCAGCCCCATTTTATCATAATTCCTGGCAGCTGTGGAGTTGCACATAGAGTCAGCGTCCCAACTGAAGCTTATAGCAAGCCCAGCATTCCCCGTTCTGCCTAGTGTCCTGGTTGCCTAGAAACCGAAGGGACTTTCGGGCAGTGCGGTGGAGAGACGTGACATCCCGGTCGACTGGCAACGACTGAGACTCATTGTAGGGATGAGCCATGGCAGTGGCTCCTAACAGACTAGAAATGCTGGTTGGCACTTGTTATAGACATGCTACGCTTATCTATGGACTTTTTGCTCCATACAAGTGAATGTAATAGTATTTGCAGTGTATAAGGTGTGTTTCTCTAACATAGAAAGGCAATTGTGAAATTCAGACAGTCAGTGGGGCCGTAACTAATGGTGTCAGAGCGGTTCCGTTGTACAGGGCGTAAGGCTCTGGGGACAGCACCATCGCTTCTGGCTAGTCAGGTGCCTGGATCCGGCACCTTGCAGCTATTATTGCTGCTGTAGAACTGCCCAGAGCATCCTTTGAAAGCTCCGGGCACCCCCCTAAAGCCGGTACAGCCACCCAGAGTGTCCTGACAGTACTTCCCATTGCTAGCAGCTCCCCTCCTTAGCACAACAACATGATGTAATGTGCTCAGGGGGAGGCACTGGCACATTTGCACAGTGCCCCACCCCCTGTTATGGCACTGGGACAGCGGAACACTTTTTGGAATAATTAGATTTACTGTTGGGAAGAACCTCGGTCCTGATGGCTACATTGCATTACTGCATTACAATGAGCTGACAAGATACTGGATGTGCCATGGACTCAGCGGTGGCACTGTCGTTCGCAAACTGTTATTTGTTTGCGGTTGAAAAAGACCTATTCTTTGCAAGTAAAGAAATTAGCCAACATCTATGTCTGTATCTAAGATACATAGACAATTTACTGATATTTTGGGATGGTCCATTAGACAAATTTTGCAATTTACTAATAGCCCATAATAGCTATGAACATCCAATTAAGTTTACCTTTGAACATCAATCCCAGTCAATCAATTTTTTAGACGTTACCATTCAAAAACATGGAATGAAGATTAAGACTAATTTATTCATTAAAGCAACAGACAGAAATAATTTGCTACATTCTAAAAACTTCCATCCTCCTGGTTTGAAACAGGGGCTCCCCTATTTGCAGTTTCTGCGAGTTTGTAGAATCACCAGCAATAGGGATGAAATAGAACCCCAATTTATCATGATAACTAAATTCTTACAGAGGGGCTACAATTTGTGCGATTTATTAAAACAGAAAGAAAAGGCACTGAAGTTGTCACGTGAGCAATTGTCATATCTAATCCAAAAAAACACGTTGACAATCGCATCACTTGGGTGAATCACTTTAATCCTGAAAGTACCAATATTAAACGACACACTGCACGGTTATGGCCCATAGTTTCCAGTGACAAAAATCTTTTGAGCTTGAATAATAAGAAAATGATGCCCTGTTACACAAGGGGAAAAAATCTCAAAGACATGCTAGTCAAATCGGATGTCACTTCTAGTATAAAAAATCCCTCAGGAAACTTTCTGGGCATTAAAAAACAGGGGTGCTTTAAATGTGCAAACTGTATCACATGTAGATACATGATCAGTGGTGCATGTTTTCATCATCCCCTGACAGCTAAACCTTATTCTATTAGGCATTTTTTGACCTGTACCACTAAGTACGTAATTTATGTAATAACATGTCCCTGTAGCAAGAACTATGTCGGCAAAACCAACAGAATGTTCCAGGAGCGAATGGCGCTCCATTGTAGTGCCATCAGGTTAGCTCTGGACAGGGGACATAGTGACCAATCTGTGGCCAAACACTTCTTAGAGGCGAGGCACAGTTCGGCTTCAACAAGATACAGGATCATTGATCACGTACCCCGCAATTTAAGAGGAGGTGATTGCTGACAACAATTATTAAAATTAGAGTCTAAATGGATATTTGTTATTGACACTTTAGCCCCTAAGGGCCTAAATGAGCAGTTAGGCTTACAATGTTTCCTATGAATACCTAGTGGCGTTACCTTTTTATATGTGATCGCTACTGTTTTATATTTTTGTGCATTTTTGGTGTAGCGCTTTTTCTTGTGTTATTATCTAACATAAATAGATGAGATTATTACTATGAATTTATGTTTAAGAATACGTTTGTAAAACAGTATGGTTCAGAATAATCCATCTACATTTGCTTAATGCACCATAATGTACTTTCTAGGCCTCCGTCTCCCTGTGTTTGTGTTGTTTCTATCTTGATGGGTTTGTCACTCAATGATGACGTCAGAGGTATGCCGCATCTGCGACGGGCTCTCAGCGTTTGCTCACTCATGGGTGAATGTATTTAAGGTAAAATGTACTGCCATTCCTGTATGAAATTTGTTCCCTCACCTGTTCAAGGAGGGGTAATACGGAGGGCACCAGACGCAAGTACTTGTTTACAGCATAGGAGTGCCAGCTACCTGCAACTATATATATATATGTGTATGTATATTAGGGGTGTGCACCGGACACTTTTCGTGTTTTGTGTTTTGGTTTTGGATCTGGATCTTTCTTCGTGTTTTGGATCTGGATTGGTTTTGCCAAAACCACCCTTCCGTGTTTTGGGTTCTGGGTTTTGTGTTTTGGATCTGGATTTTTTCTTAAAAAATAAAAAAAAAACGCTAAAATCACATAAATGGGCCTTTTTTTGTTCCTACGCTATTAATAACCCCAATAACATTAATTTCCACTCATTTCCACTCTATTCTGAACACCTCACACCTCACAATATTGTTTTTAGGCCAAAAGGTTGTACCGAGGAAGCTGGATGACTATGCTAAGCGACACAAGGGGGCGGCACAAACACGTGGCCCATCTAGGAGTGGCACTGCAGTGGCAGACAGGAAGCCAATCAGCGTTATGGTGCCCATTTGCATGTAGCACAAACCCGGGAGATCCGTGCTACATGCATCTGTGTGATTGGCACAGAGCAATGACAGGTCCGTGAGACCCGTCTGTGCTGCTGTGGTAAAAAAAAAAAAAAAAAACCTGTGTAAAAAAAGAAAAAAATGGCGTGCACCCCCCCAAAAAAGAGCAACCAGCCCCGGGCATTAGTAACCCAGTGCTGGGTGTGCTTAAATACAGGGGACAAACGACGTAGGGGTCCCCTGTACTTAAGCACAACCAGCACCGGGCTAGTCAGAACCAGCGCTGGTTGCCAAAATACGGGGGACAAACGACGTAGGGGTCCCCTGTATTCTGCGCAACCAGCTCTGGGCTCTGATCCGGTCCTGGTTCTGGAAATATAGGGGACAAAAAATGAGTAGGGTTCCCCTGTATGTTCCAGAACCAGCACTGGACTTTTTCTAGCGGGGGGCTGATGCCACAGCCAGGGGAGCCCTTTCACCGGGCCCCCCAGCCGCAGCATCAACCCTGACCGCTAGTCAGCCCAGGCCGGGGATCCCTGGAGAGCTGGGGACCCCCCCAATAAAGGGGTCACCCTCTCCAGGGCACCCCAGGCCCAGGCTGATAGCCCGGGGCTATCCCCGCCACCCCTGGTGGCGGTGGGTGGCGGGTTGATTGTGTGGTGTGGTGTAAATAAAGAATATCAAACATTGTCTTTACAAGTAGAACTGCAAGTCCCAGCTAGCCTGCCCCGCATGCTGGTACTTGGAGAACCACAAGTACCAGCATGCAGGGCATTAAGGGCCCACTAGTACCTGTAGTTCACCTGTAAAAAAAATGTTTAAAAAAACACAGGACACACACACCGTGACAGTATAAGTTTATTAAACATACATACACACACACACATGTACACATACTCACCTATGTAACCTGTAGCATCGGTCCACTTGTCCGGTAAAGTATCCCTAGGGGACCTGTGAAAAAAAACATACTCACCATCTCCTATGCGAGGTTCTGTCCTCTTCGTTCCAAAGTAGGCATCCCCGGACTTGGCAAAAAAAAAAAACGAAAACGCGATCCACGAACTTAGTACCGTTCTATAGAACGGTACTTCCCGAATGAGAGCTTAGCGGCGGGGTATCACCATGGAAACCCCGCTGCTAAGCGTTCATTGGCTGAGAGAGGTCATCTCCCGTCTCTCAGCCAATGAACGGCTCCCTCCATTGTAGTCAATGGTGGGAACCGCAGGGTAAACTTTAATAACCTTGCGGCTCCCAGCATTGACTACAATGGAGGGAGCCGTTCATTGGCTGAGAGACGGGAGATGGCCTCTCTCAGCCAATGAACGCTTAGCAGCGGGGTTTCCATGGTGATACCCCGCCGCTAAGCTCTCATTCGGGAAGTACCGTTCTATAGAACGGTACTAAGTTCGTGGATCGCGTTTTCGTTTTTTTTTTTTTGCCAAGTCCGGGGATGCCTACTTTGGAACGAAGAGGACAGAACCTCGCATAGGAGATGGTGAGTATGTTTTTTTTCACAGGTCCCCTAGGGATACTTTACCGGACAAGTGGACCGATGCTACAGGTTACATAGGTGAGTATGTGTACATGTGTGTGTGTGTGTGTGTGTGTGTGTGTATGTATGTTTAATAAACTTATACTGTCACGGTGTGTGTGTCCTGTGTTTTTTTTAAACATTTTTTTACAGGTGAACTACAGGTACTAGTGGGCCCTTAATGCCCTGCATGCTGGTACTTGTGGTTCTCCAAGTACCAGCATGCGGGGCAGGCTTGCTGGGACTTGCAGTTCTACTTGTAAAGACAATGTTTGATATTCTTTATTTACACCACACCACACAATCAACCCGCCACCCACCGCCACCAGGGGTGGCGGGGATAGCCCCGGGCTATCAGCCTGGGCCTGGGGTGCCCTGGAGAGGGTGACCCCTTTATTGGGGGGGTCCCCAGCTCTCCAGGGATCCCCGGCCTGGGCTGACTAGCGGTCAGGGCTGATGCTGCGGCTGGGGGGCCCGGTGAAAGGGCTCCCCTGGCTGTGGCATCAGCCCCCCGCTAGAAAAAGTCCAGTGCTGGTTCTGGAACATACAGGGGAACCCTACTCATTTTTTTCCCCTGTATTTCCAGAACCAGGACCGGATCAGAGCCCAGAGCTGGTTGCGCAGAATACGGGGGACCCCTACGTCGTTTGTCCCCCGTATTTTGGCAACCAGCTCTGGTTCTGACTAGCCCGGTGCTGGTTGTGTTTAAGTACAGGGGACCCCTATGTCGTTTGTCCCCTGTATTTAAGCACACCCAGCACTGGGTCACTAATGCCCGGGGCTGGTTGCTCTTTTTTTGGGGGGGCACGCCATTTTTTTCTCTTTTTACACAGGTTTTTTTTTTTTTATTTACCACAGCAGCACAGACGGGTCTCACGGACCCGTTAGTGCTCTGTGTCAATGACACAGATGCAAGTAGCATGGATCTCCTGGTCCGTGCGTGCATCTGTGTCATTGAAATACACAGCAGCACAGACGGGTCTCACTGACCCATCTGTGCTCTGTGTCACTGTCAATCACACAGATGCATGTAGCACGGATCTCACGAGTCCGTGCTACATGCAAATGAGCACCATAATGCTGATTGGCTGAGAGCCGTGACAGACGGCTCTGTCAGCCAATCAGCACTTTGCCCATTAAAGGCAAAGGCATTTTTTTTTAAATGGCCGCTCGAGGCAAAACCTCGAGATCCGACAGCAGATCTCGAGGTTTTGCCTCGGGAGAGGGATCCGGGGCAGACAGGGAGATCCGAGCTTGGGCTCGGATCGCCCCGGATCCCCGAAGTTCGGGTGGGTTCGGTTCTCAGGGAACCGAACCCGCTCATCCCTAATGTATATATATATATATATATATATATATATATATATATACTGTATATCCTCTTATTCCCTAAAGAAGTCCTCTCCAGGATGAAGCGTACCGGGACCCCCTCCTCCTGTATACATATTTATATGTCTGTGGACTTATGGACTGGACCTACTGATATCTGAACTAATTGGAAAGTTAAGTACTCCTCTCTTTCTAACTGTATTTTTTGGATACACTTCTTTTATTTATGCTGTTTCATTGTTATCGTTGTTTATGTTTTTTATTTTATTTTTAAAATCTTAATTTGCTCTATGAGTAAACACCTTTTATATGGACTAAATATTTCTATTTGCAATCACCAGTTTGGTTATAATCGTGAATATCCATGTAGTATTGGCACCATACTGTGACTCTATAACACTCGTTTATCCAAGGCCTTGGTTTAAAATAAATAGAAATTGTTAGATTCTGGGAAACCTACTGTTATAACTTGGAGGTGGAGGCCCCCGCTAAGTACTTACCTACACCTTCCACTGTAAAAATGGAGGAAGCTTTTTGTACTATAGTAAATATGCTAGCATTCCATCAAAAGACAGAGGAGCAAATGTTACAATTAGTGACCCAATTAATGCGCACAACAACTACTACCGGGCATCTAAAGAAAATGTCCACTTCAGATGACCCAGAGGCGTATTTGTTAATATTTGATAGGGTGGCCCAACGTTTAAAATGGCTAGCAGATACTTGGGCTGATAGACTTGCCCCCTATCTCACTGGTGAGGCTCAGAAAGCCTATGCTGATTTGTCCTCTGCTGATGTAGAGAAATATGAACTAGTAAAAAGTTCCATTCTAGCCAGGTCAGGTCTCACTCCTTCTGGGAAATGCAGTGCTTCCATGAATGTGCCCTACTACTAGGTGTCCCTATTCAGAAGCAGGTTGCAGAACTCAGCAGACAGGGGAGAAGTTGGCTTCAGCCAGAAGACCGCACTGCTGCTTAGATTGTAGAGATGTTGGTTGTTGACCAGTATATAAGAACTCTAGGGTGGAATATGCAGCGCTGGGTCACACACTCAGAATTTAGAGGAATTGATTACAGTGTTGGAGCAGTATGAGACTGCAGGAAGTATGGCAAAAATGCCAGAAGAGAAACCAGCAAATGGGCAACCAGTTAAGATGGCACCCCATTGGCCTGTGACCCTGACTATCTCCCCTCCTCAAGGAAACACTCATGGAGATGCCAGGGTCATTTGTTATGAGTGCAGAGAGCCAGGTCATATAAGGCGGGACTGTCCCAGTAAAACAGAGCCTATGGAGTGTGGGGTTGCTAATATGGGCCCTATGTAGCCCATTTCTTGCACAAAGGTAATGCTGGATTCCAGACCCCCGTTAATGTGGGAAACTGTGTTACTGAATGGCTGAGAACTCCCAGCTATTATAGACACAGAGACAATGACAATGTAAAGTCTCTAAGGCCCTACCTCGAAAAAGTGAGAAGAGTGGAAAAGTACGGCCAGTCCTCTTTAGAGAGAGAACCTGTGTGCAATTAATGTCAGAAGGAAGAAATCCGCAACACTTTGCCCTGTTACGGCCAGACAAAAATATTGACAGAGATGTTATACCCAATACAGATGTTGCCATGGATGTACTGGAAACTGCCACCCATCAGGTTCCTGGGGGCCGCTCTAGTTCGCATGGCCCTACAGAAGTTCCCATGGCAGAAACTTATTCAGCAAAACAGCAAAAGACTGAATTGTCTCGGCTGTCGTGAAAGGAAAAGTGCGCTTCCCCAAGCTTGGAAAAGCGAAAGGGGGGATGTGTGGTGAGAGGATTGGTCTTTCACCTGGATTGCCCACATTCTGGTGGTATCAGCTCCCTCCAAGGGAGTGGAAAACAAGACCAGTGTCAGGGTTCAGCCTAGGATTGGCATCTCTCACCTCCTTGCCGGCTTCACCTGACTTCCATGCGGTCAGACGTCTGGTGCAGTGATGGATGTGGGCTGAGTATTCTGCCTTAGGTGCTTTTTGCGAGCTTCCATGGTCGGCTGTGTGTGCTGGGGATCAGAGTTCCCATCATGGGCGCC
Source organism: Taudactylus pleione (assembly GCA_031769625.1). Lineage (NCBI taxonomy): Eukaryota > Metazoa > Chordata > Amphibia > Anura > Myobatrachidae > Taudactylus > Taudactylus pleione. Next base: position 12,234,972 of record JAUIMM010000091.1, on the reverse strand, counting down.
GCCATGACAGTTCCTCTCATGTGACAGTACTCCTAACCTATGGTAGCATGATTTCAGTCAGCTGATGCTGTGCTCCAGTAATCTGCTACCCCTGGGTATAAATCCGCCTCCAGAACTCCAGGAAGACGCTGTTCAATTTCATTATTCCAAGTGCCTGTGTTACTCCCACTGTTGCTTCAGCCTGCTCACAGTTTCCCAGTTTCCTGTATTAGCTTCCATGCTAAACCTTACTCTGAGACTTTAGCTTTCTCACAAGTACTTCAGTGTTTCATGTCCCTTCCCTGTGTGTCTTTGTATATGTGCTGATAATACTATTGCAGCTTTCCTGAGACTATTACCCTGTATCACTGAAGTGTCAGATTACCTGCTGGTATTAATTAGCTCACAGCTGGTCCTCCCAGCACATGTCTGTGTCAATCTGCTCTGTGTCTTGTCAGTGCAAATCTGCACTTGCAGTTAGCACTCTCCCAGTGTATGCCTATCTTCTCTATATGTCTTGTCTGTGCAATCTGCACCTGCATATATAATTATTCCCAGTATTTTGCCCAGTACCAGCATTTCTAGCTCTCCCAGTATTTGGCCTTTGTCCAGTACCACATTTCTAGCAGTCCCAATATATTCCTTGAGTCCACTCTACTCTTGTATGTGCAATCCCCAGTATATGTTTGTGCTTTCCTGCATATTTAGCAAACTCCAGTACCTGCCTGTGTCCACATCTCCCTGAGCTGCTGAGCTAGTCAGCTCCTGGATTTCTAAGTGATTCTCAGTACTTTCTCAGTAATCTCATGCAAGCCGGTGATCAGGATTTCTAATTGTGTTCCAGTGTATCTCCAGTGTTCTAGCAATAACTTAATATAGTTTCTGGTCTTCTGCCATTCCCAGGTACCTGTCCAGAGGGCCGCGACCTGCTCACTTGGTGCAGCGGAAAACCAAATCCCAATTTGGGGGGTCACTGGAGAAAACCACCAAGTGAGTTAGACTCCGCGCCTCTGGGCAGGTCTAGCCAAACCTGGGTTCAGCCGCAAATAGGAGACCTAGCCTCAGTCACTCCGATAGTCACCTGAATCCCCTGGCTCACCGTCCTCCACAGAGGATCACTTTCACTGGATTGTGACAGTTTGAACAGCCTAATATGCAAGCCGCCGGGTTCCAGGTTGAAGCAGGTTTTCAGGATTTACTCTTTCATGTGTCTGCACAGGAGACAGCTTTGCAATCCATCATACAGCAGCTGCAAGAACTCTCTAGTCAAATGACGGTTATTCATTCAGTTCTAGCTGCTTTGTCCCCAGACACACCAGAAGTTCCGCCAGTGAATTCTCCACAGTTCCGTTCCGAAGTTTCAATTACCCCTACAGATGAAAAATTTTCTGTGCAAGCTAGTGAACCTCTCAAGTGTCCTCTGGTTCCCCAATTTTCTGATATTCATGACCCTGAACCTTTCAAGAGTTTCTACTGGCTTCTAGAACAACTACAAAATCTCCGTCCCAAAATTTTTCAAGTTATTTCCAAGGTTTCTAGTGCTACTCCTGACTTGACTAACAGCTTTTCCAAGCAAACTAAAGTAAAGCATCAAAGTTACCTGCGCCCTAAACTTACTGAGGTTGAATGTCAGCGACGCCGGGAACTGCATCTGTGTTTATATTGCGGTTTTGACGATCACTTTCTTAAGGACTGTACTCTGCGCCCACTGAGAAGTGGGGACAAGTGTGTGACTCCTAATGTCTGCGTTTTCAGTTCTCCCCATCATCCATCAGTGATTCCCGTTTCTTCAGTTACAGATAAGGAGGTGATGTCCACTAAGCAAAAGAAAGTTCAAGTTTTCAATTGGGGCCCTGCTACAAGGTGCTTTAACCCTCATCTAAGAAATATTGGGAGGATATTTCAACCTTCTAAAGTCAGGGACACTACTCATTCCATTTCTACTGGTCACGGCCCGGATTCCATTTCCATCGGTCCCAGTCCGGATTCTGTTTTTCCCAATATGGGACTCCAGTCAGTAGCCCCAGGAGGGGTCTCAACTCCCTTACCCTGAGTGGAGGTCCCAAGTCTCGCACCCCAGGAGGGGGTCCCAAGTCTTGCACCCCAGGAGGGGGTCCCAAGTCTTGCACCCCAGGAGGGGGTCCCACATCTCGCACCCCAAGAGGGGGTCTCAAGTTCCACGCCCCAGAAGGGGGCCTTCATTACAAGTTTCATGCCCCAGGAGGGGGTTTCAAATCTCTCACCCCAGAAGGGGGTTACAAGTGTTGTACCCCAAGAGGGGGCTTTCATTTCAAGTTTCACGCCCCAGGGAGGGGTCTTCATTTCGAGTTTCATGCCCCAGGAGGGGGCCTTCATTTCGAGTTACACGCCTCAAGAGGAGGCCTTCATTTCGAGTTTCATGCCCCAGGAGAGGGCCTTCGTTTCGAGTTTCATGCCTCAAGGGGAGGCCTTCGTTTCGAGTGTTATGCCCCAGGAGCGGACCGTAATTTCAAGTGTTACTTCCCAAGAAAGGGTCTCAAGTTCCATTCCTCAAGAGGGGGTTCTGAGCCACTCACCCCAGGAGGAAGTCTGTGTTCTTGCATCCCAAAAGGGGGTTTCATATTGCGTACCCTGAAAGGAAAAGCCAAGTCAGCTTCCCCAGAAGGGGGTTTTAGGTCCCATACTCCAACAGGGAGTGTCAAGTTCTGTACTCTAGGAGGGGCCTTGAGTCTCTCACCCCAAAAGAAGGTTTCAAATCTTGTTTCCCAGGAAGAGGCCTCAAATGCTATCCCCAGGAGGGTGTTTCTAGTGTTATACCCCAAGAAGGGATTTCAAGTGTCACGCCCCAAGAGGAAATCCTCATTTCAAGTTCTTTACCCCAGGAGGGGGTTTCAAGCCTCTTACCCAGAGAGAGGGTTCCTAGTGTCCTTCCCCTAGAGGGGACTTCTAGTGTCTCACCCCAGGATGGGGTTCCCAGTGTAATACCCCAGGAGGGGATTTCAAGTGTTACGTTTCAAGAGAAAGTCCTTATTTCAAGTTCTTCACCCCAGGAGGGGGTTTCAAGCCTCGCACCCCAAGAGGGGGTTTCAGTTTCCTCACCCCAGGAGGGTATTTCAAGTGTCTCACCCCAGGATGGGGTTCCCAGTGTTGTGCCCCAAGGGGGAATTTCAAGTGTTATTCTCCAAGATGGGACCTCAAGTGTCTCACCCCAGGATGGGGTTCCAAGTGTTATACCTCAAGATGGGATTCCCAGTGTTATACCCCAGGAGGGGATTTCAAGTGCCTCATTCCAAGATGGGATTCCCAGTGTTAAACCCCAGGAGGGGATTTCAAGTGCCTCATCCCAAGATGGGGTTCCCAGTGTTATACCCCAGGAGGGGAATTCAAGTGTCTTACCCCAGGATGGGGTTCCCTGTGTAATGCCCCAAGATGGGGTTCGTGGTGCTATTCCCCTGGAGGGGACTTCAAGTGTCTCACCCCAGGATGGGATTCCTAGTGCTATTCCCCAGGGGGGGATTTCGAGTATTACATTTCTGAAGAAGAGTTCAAGTGTCTTATCCCAGGAGGGGGTCTCAAGTCTTGTACCCCAAGAACAAGTTTCCAAGTGTTACTCCCCAAGATGGGGGGTCAAGCATCATACCTCCAGAGGAGGTTTCTAGTTATGTACCCTGGCAGGGGGTATCAAGTCTCATAGTCCAGGGGAAAGTCTCAAGTTTTACATCTCAAAAAGGGATTTCAAAATCTCTATCCCAAGGAAAGATCTCCGGTTCTTTACTCAAGGAAGAATCTTCTAGTGTTGTGTCAAAGTCAAATGTTTTAGTGCCCCATCAGTTAAAAGGTTCACAAAATGACGCTACCACTATATCTATGGGTATCCCTCCGGATCCATCTGATGTTTCTATGCCCATTCTTTTTGATGGAGATATAATGCAGTATTATGCCTTGGTGGATCATTTCATCGCTATTATGAAATCCTCGCCATGGTCTGAAATCAAGCCTACTAATGTAGTAAAATTTATAATTTCATCTTTCCGAGGTAAAGCTTGGGACTGGGTTGAGCCTATTTATGATTCAAAGGATCCGATGCTGTCAGATTTAGTAGCCTTTACTGCGGCAGTCATTAAAGAATTTGGTCCAACTTATCCTTACAGTTCTCTCGAGGATACTCATCTCAACAAAGTCTCCAGTTCTGGGGTACCACCCTCTGCTATTAAGCTCAGATGCATTACTTTGAGTCCTTCTCAAAAAGATCCAGTACAAAAACAACCTGTCCAGAAGGATAAGACTTAAGGAGGCATAAGGATGATGAATTATAACACAGGTTCTGACTATGTTCCTGAGTACGATGAAAAAACTATTTCGGTAGTTCCAATGAAAGACACTTTGCAACTTAAGTCTTCTTCTTCTTCAAGTGGTTCGAAAAAGTCTCGGAAAAAGAAGAAGAATCGATGACTTCCTGGTGACCAACCTTTCTTGGACCAAGTTGACTATTTCGTCCAATTATTAGTCTCAGAATCCATCTGGTATTGGGAACCTTGTTCTTCTAAATTTTCCAGTTCTTATTGTATTTTCAATCAAGATTTTCAAGTTTCTTGTGTTTTTCAAATATATATTTTTTGTGTCTTTCTGAGGAGTTCCAGTTGAGCCTTGATGGGTGTTAGGTGCCCACCCTAAAAGGAGGGGGTACTGTCAGGGTTCAGCCTAGGATCGGCCTCTCTCACCTCCTTGCCAGCTTCCCCTGACTTCCATGCGGTCAGACGTCTGGTGCAGTGATGGATGTGGGCTGAGTATTCTGCCTTAGGTGCTTTTTGCGAGCTTCCATGGTCGGCTATGTGTGCTGGGGATCGGAGTTCCTATCATGGGCGCCGCCATGACAGTTCCTCTTATGTGACAGTACTCCTAACCTATGGTAGCATGATTTCAGTCAGCTGATGCTGTGCTCCAGTAATCTGCTACCCCTGGGTATAAATCCGCCTCCAGAACTCCAGGAAGACGCTGTTCAACTTTGTTATTCCAAGTGCCTGTGTTACTCCCACTGTTGCTTCAGCCTGCTCAGTTTCCCTGTTCCTGTATTAGCTTCCATGCTAAACCGTACTCTGAGACTTTAGCTTTCTCACAAGTACTTCAGTGTTTTATGTCCCTTCCCTGTGTGTCTTTGTATATGTGCTGATAATACTATTGCAGCTTTCCTGAGGCTATTACCCTGTATCACTGAAGTGTCAGATTACCTGCTGGTATTAATTAGCTCACAGCTGGTGCTCCCAGCACATGTCTGTGTCAATCTGCTCTGTGTCTTGTCAGTGCAAATCTGCACTTGCAGTTAGCACTCTCCCAGTGTATGCCTATCTTCTCTGTATGTCTTGTCTGTGCAATCTGCACCTGCATATATAATTATTCCCAGTATTTTGCCCAGTACCAGCATTTCTAGCTCTCCCAGTATTTGGCCTTTGTCCAGTACCACATTTCTAGCATTCCCAATATATTCCTTGAGTCCACTCTACTCTTGTATGTGCAATCCCCAGTATATGTTTGTGCTTTCCTGCATATTTAGCAAACTCCAGTACCTGTCTGTCCACATCTCCCTGAGCTGCTGAGCTAGTCAGCTCCTGGATTTCTTAGTGATTCTCAGTACTTTCTCAGTAATCTCATGCAAGCCGGTGATCAGGATTTCTAATTGTGTTCCAGTGTATCTCCAGTGTTCTAGCAATAACTTAATATAGTTTCCGGTCTTCTGCCATTCCCAGGTACCGGTCCAGAGGGCCGCGACCTGCTCACTTTGTGCAGCGGAAAACCAAATCCCAATTGGAGGGGTCACTGGAGAAAACCACCAAGTGAGTTAGACTCCGCGCCTCTGGGCAGGTCTAGCCAAACCTGGGTTCAGCCGCAAATAGGAGACCTAGCCTCAGTCACTCCGATAGTCACCTGAACCCCCCGGCTCACCGTCCTCCACAGAGGATCACTTTCACCAGATTGTGACAACCAGCACATTCTGCACCTGCAATAGAAGTATGGATCTTCGGGTTTTCTCGGGTGCACAGCATATAAACTGGATATATAGAATTACGGGTTTTCCAGGTCGCCCAGAGCCAGCAGATAGTCAGCAACACAGGAAGGGTTTAAAACTCTCACATACCTGATGCTCTTTGCCCTGATGCTGTCTAGAATCCAGGGAATAGGATTAAGTGTATGTAGTGCCAGGGAGCAAGGGCTATGCTGGAAGAGCATGGCCAATTGTGGCTGAAAGCTGCTGCTAACAACTAACCACTAGGAGTGCTGGGACATTTGCTTTATTTGATTACTTATGTTATCCTCACATATGCAGTGCAGTGTCTGCTGCCATTAAAGACACCGCTTTACCGAGCTTCTGCCTGTCTGGAGCCCTCATTTCTATACCCCGTGTTACAATATATATATATATATATATATATCAGGGACGTGCAGTCAGGGTAGGCAGAGCCTGATACTTGATATAAAAGTGATTATAATAATATAAAGAAGATATTTATAACTTATAAACATTCTTTTTTTTTTATTTTAAAATTTTTTATAGTTAACACTCACCAGCTTTCTGGAGCTCCCTGGGACTGCAGGGAGAAGAGAGATGAGGCAGCAACAGCTTCTGTATAGTCAGACACTGCTTGCAAAGCTGGGGGCGTGGCCACACCAAGGGCAGTAGGCTGCACAGAAAGAGAGCTAATAGGTGCATGCCTCTGAGTCCCCCTGTGTTTGCAGGGGTTTCCTGGTACTCTCATTTCCTCCCACAATCCAAAAACGTATAGGTAAATTAATTTGTTTCAGACCATTAACCCTAGTATATATGTACACATGTGGTAGGGAATATAAATTATAAACTCCACTTTGGCCTGATTAGAATGACTAAATATTTTCCTGTATAGCACTGCAGACTATGGGGCCTATTCATCAACACAAACAAATGTATAATGTTAATTTAGTCTAGAATGCGCAATGAGTTCTACATCATTTTCGGGCTCATCATACTTAATCTCCATAAGTATCGCTTCTGAAAAACTGCCATTTCTGCGAAGACAGTTTTTCGGATAGAGATTCTTTCTTCCTTCTTCCTCTGCTCAACACTGTCTGATTTAGGTAATGCGCATACACAGCCTTCCGTCCTCAGAACACGGAAGTGCAGAGGAGTGTTCTCAGCAGCGAAATAAATATCTATAGACTGTAAGATTGCAAGCAGGGCCCTCTTACCTTTATGTCTGTCTCTTACAATCCAGTTTTGTTCTATTAAAGTAGTTTCAAATGGTAAAGCGCAACGGAAAATGCTGCGCTATACAAGAAACTGTTAATAAAAAATAATAAGAATATTATATAAATAAAATGATTCAAGGACAGTAGAAGAAATATGCAATGCTTAAAATAACAAGTTTATTAGACAAATAAACAGCAGCCGATTTAGAGGTCATGTTGTCACCACACTTGCAAGTGCCCCGGAGGACGGTGGCCAGATGGTAACAGCAGGCAGCAGCGGGGGGCAGGTAGGGGGAAGAAGAATGCAGCGGGAGGAGGGGGCAGGCGCCGCTGGGCAAGAGAGGAGAATTTCGGAGAGAAGTAGCCAGACGTAACCAGTAGGTGGCAGCGGGGGCAAGAAGAAGAAACCGTGAGAATAGTCATGTGCAGCAGGAGGAGGGGGCGAACGCTGATGGACATGAGGGCAGAGGGAGGAGGATAACGTTACATCAGCTGCAGGCAGATCTGCTATGCAAGCTGCCATGCCGTGTAAACGGCAGCTTGTGAGCGCTTTCGGGGCCTGTATGCCATCTGGGGATGGGGTACAGTTACAGTTGATGAATACAGTAATTTCTACATCCCCATATTACTATAAGGGAAGTGTGGTAATCAACGCAGAAGAACTTAAGCAGGAGATATCAGTGATATCTCCTGCATTAAGTGTGTTAATGCATACAAGAAAAAGGAAAATTAAGGAAAAAGGCATGTGCAGTGGACTGGAAGCCTGGACTTGGGCTTTCTATGACATTTTTGGTAAAAAAAAATAAAAAGATGAATCTAGTATACTATTACTGAAAAAAAATGTTTTTGCATTTTTAAATAAACAAAGAATTTTTTTCCACTGCTTGTCCCTGCTATAGTATTCCTGAGATAGTGATAGTGACATGTACCGCCACCATCTCACCTAACCTTTTAAAATCTGAAACGTTAAATAACATACATTATGGAAATTACACAGTTTGAGTTATAAGGTTGAATAGCCATAAGTTTTTTATGGGAAAGCTCAGGGCCAGATTAAAGGGGGGGTGACAGGGGCGATCGTACCTGGGTCTCCACACCTGAAGGGTCCCCACACCCAGCCATCGGGGTTAAAGTGAACTGGAGGAGACAGAACCAGATTGTAAGCTTGCGAGCAGGGCCCTCTTACCTTTATGTCTGTCTCTTACAACCCAGTGTTGTTCTATTAATGTTGTTTCCATTTGTAAAGCGCAACGGAATATGCTGCGCTATATAAGAAACTGCTCATAAATAATAATAAATAAATAAAACACCTATATCAGAACATATATTAAGATATGACCTATTGATGGTGCTACGGAAACATTGAAAACACATGTTCTATGTTTCTCAAAATGGCTGCCTCCATTGTGTTTAGGTCATAGGTACAATTTTAAAAAATCCTTTCTCTTTTTTTTTTATGTGTCATTCGTCATCCTTAATAAAGAACAAGTATATAAATGGGTTGACTGGTAGACATTGTATAACTGAAACATTTGACATATTAAATGCATCCAGCCAATGAATTACATTTTGCATTTTTCCCCCTCTGAGACTAAGCATTATTTTGGTGCTTATTTTAATTCCCAGCTAAAACCTTGCAACAATACAAAGAAAAAATACACAACAGATGGATAAATCCATCATAAGATACCTAAAACCGTCAAGCACTTTTAATTAGCTGAGTGAATGCAGTTTGGAGAACACCAAAAAAAAAAAAAAATACCATCTCACCCTTAATAAAATGTCCATACTTTGCTGCAAAAAAAATCCCATCTGAATGGCTTCGGCCACAGTCAATCATTCTAAAAGCCACTGATGGTTAATTTGATTTACCAATATAAAATGCAAATCAGTTGGTTAAGTGGAGTGGCAGACAGAACACGGCTTATTTCAAACCATTAAACTAAATGGAAGCCGACAGAAAACTGGCTTTGCAAAAGAAATTTTAGCATTTTCGTTTGATTAGTGCTACAAAAATTTAATTAGTTTGACTAATTACAGGACAAATTGCTGTACACCAGAGAAAAGGCAGAACTGTTTTATCTTTCAATGCCCTATGTGTATCTTAGCCCAAATGCTATCAACCAATTTGCGATCGTATTATTAAATGAAAAGATGTACAACAGCCCTTAGCAATTGTAGGCAGCATAATATATTTAATTAGAAAAGAGGGCCACACATATACCCATATGTTACGTACTTAAACATTATAAATCCATGTATTGAAAAAAATTTTTTTTCGGAATAAAGAACAAGCTGTCTACATTAGATTGATGCTCTTACTGTATTTCTAACAATGGCGCCAAAACTTGGAATGCAATGTCATTTTATACTGATTCAACCTCTGTGATACATGACTTTCCATCAATTAGGGCTGGGCCCATTCTCTTTTAAATATCCATTAAGCAAAAATTCAATATTTGGCACAGTACATCTACTATACAGTAATTCCCCTTTATAGCTAAACAGCCACGTTTCAAAGATATCAGGAGTTAATTGGAGAATAAGCACATACTTTTGCTATTTCTCCATTCTTAATAACAAGGGATCTGTTACTTTACTGCTCATACTGTATATACAGAACAAAAATTATTGGCTGATACTATATATTCTATAGTACCTTAATGTTCTTACTGTATATTTGGGTGCATTCTCTACACCTGTATCCTGTTGCCCTGCAGTGCATTTGGAGGTTAGAATATTTTTAGCATATACTATAACCACAACAGACACTAAGTAAATGATAGGGGTTGGGTATGATTTGCCAGCGGATGGATTCCCGGCGGATGAAGTACCAACGCTGCAATCCCGATGGTGATGTATCCCGACAGGTGCCGGTAAGTACCCTAACCATCCCCCTTCCCCCCCTAACCCTCCCTTAGCGGCAGGGCTGCCATCAGAAATTGTGGGACCCAGGACTGATGAATTAGGCAGGGCCCCCCTTCAACCCATGCCGCTCTCACAACCCCCCTTCCCTTCTACCTTACTCATACATATTAAAAAAAAATGCAGGAAAGCATTATATTACAGAGAGGGCAGAACACTAAAAAATGTAAGCATATCTAAAATAGCTAAAACCTGCCAGCATGGGGGTTGAGAATTCCATGAAGCAGGGACAGTCTGGTTCTCTCAGACAACCCCCCCCCCCCACCCCCCGTCATTCCTGCTCTGTCTCCACTGTCTGACAGGCTGAATACACACACTTAACTTACCTTGCTCCAGACGCCGGCTCATCAAACTACTTGCCCGCCCGCCGCAGCTCCTCTCTGTTATTCAGCGGCATGATGTCATACCACGACTGCTTCATAATTAAAAGAAAAACTTTATTGAGGGCAGTGGCCACACCGGCCAGTGCGGGAGGGCGGCGAGGTTGGGTGAGTCACTGACTCACATTCACTGTAATGTGTGGTGCTGGGGGAGGGCCCGGCCGGGGTTATATTAGCGGGCAGCTGCAGAGTACTGGTAGGAGCGGCTGGGCCCCACCACCGGACTGTCACTGTCTGCAACCGTGGGCCAGGGCGTTAGTAGCGGGCAGGAGGCAGTAGCAGGTGCCGGACGGGCTTCCCTGAGTACTAGGGCCCGGGACTCCAGTCACGGCAGTCCCCCCCTGATGGCGGCCCTGCTTGGTGGTGCCTAACTCTAACCTTCCTCCATGTGGCTTGCTATATACAGAGACCGAGCAGTCCACAATGTAAGTAGGGTCCCCTCCTGGGACTCCATTCGATCCTCCCATGTGTATCCCATCCTGTCTGTGTTTCTGCTCCCTCTTTGTTTGTCTTTGTATTATTCTCTCTGCCTACAACCTGTATGTGTATGTGTCCCTCTATCTCCCTATTTTTGCCTCTATGGCCCCCCCTTTGTATTTATTTCTGCTGTTTGACACCCCTTCACATCTGTACCCTTTTCTTTTTCTACCATCTGCTCTCACAACTCACTGTACGCTTGCACCACACTTTCTCCCCCCTTCACGGTTTTCTTTCCTGAATTTCATGCTGTTGGCTGCAAATCAGAAGCTATATGGACAAACAGAAGCACAACGGGGTCCAATTCAACATAACTGACCCTAATGATGGCAGGTAAGCACAATTCTCTTAATTTAATTATTTTTCTGATTGTCTCAAAAGGAAATTCTTGGCCTACAGTGTGCCGTGAAAAAATACTCTAGGATGTTGTGAAAAACTGTTTGTGAATCACTGCCTTAATATGTCTTTTTGAGGCATTTTTTGGAAGTGACCACTAATATAAGATATCTTTCCACTTTCCAGAGTCGCAAATTGTCCAGCAGGAGTACTGTACTGATGAAGAATGACCAGTATCGCTCAATATGATGAGTTATGGAATAACATTTCTGAAAGGTGCAAATCTGTACTAACACTATAACATCCACTTGCATATATTGCTTATCTTGCAATGGACAGTTAAAAGTGAATTGCGGATGGATTGTGATGGAGATTTGCACCTTTACAAGTTACTGTAACTTGGCCCTATATAGGGACAAGCAAAGCTGAGGGGTAATTTTTCAGGTGGCAAAGTTTCTACCATACAGTCTTCAAGTTCTGCTCTTGTACCATCTTTCTATAGAATGGGCGTCCTGCCTTGTGTTTGGTAATTAAGCATTTCTGCACTGAAGAAAATTTGTAAAGCCGCACAGAGAACCGAGCCCACCCAAATTTTGCATATCTGAGTCGGATACAAGCAGGCTCAGAGTTTCCCGCCTGACTGGGATCTCAAAACCAAGGCAAAACCATAGAGTTGTAAATCTTATGGTTTGCGAGCTTACGTCTCTATCATCAATGTAGTATATAGGGACCACGCGGTGGACACCATTTCACTCCGGCTGTGGAGACTGAACAGGGAGGGTTGGTAGTGTAGTGCTGGGAGAGTGGTGCTGTGTGCTGTGCTGTCTGCTGTGTCCTGTGTCCTGGGCTGGTGCACTGCTGATAGATTCTGGGCTGGTACTATGCTGTCTGCTGTGTCCTGGGGTGCTGCAGTGGTGATCCATTCTGGGCTGGTGCTCTGCTGTCTGCTGTGTCCATCTGGGCTGGTGCAGAATACATCTGGGCTGGCGCTGCGTCCATCTGGGCCCAAGTTCTGGACTCCCCAAAAAAATAAGTGTCTTTTAGTGTAATATTTTTACTGTGTGTGTGTGTGCGTGTTAGGCTTAACTGCACAAGAAACAGCCAGCAACGCAAGTTGGAACCTAGTGTTGTTGATCAATTGCTGCTCTGGGCCCAAGTTCTGGAGCTGAAAAAAAATAAAAATCAATTGTCTTTTTTCTAATAATTGTCTGTGTATCTGTGCGGGTTAGGCTTAGCCGCACAAGATCTAGCAAGTTGGCAAAGCAACCTAGTGCTGCCCGACTCCAGTCATGATCAATCTGTGCTCTGGACACCAGTTCTTCTGGAGCTGAAAAAAAATAAAAATCAATAGTCTTTTTTTTTTATCTTTTACTGTCTGTGTGCGTTAGGCTTAACCGCACAAGATCCAGCCAGCAACGCAAGTTGCAACCTAGTGCTGCCTGACTCCAGTTGTGATCAATTGGTGCTCTTGGCCCAAGTTCTGGAGCTAAAAAAAAATAAAAAACAATTGTCTTTTTTCTAATAATTGTCTGTGTATCTGTGCGGGTTAGGCTTAGCCGCACAAGATCTAGCAAGTTGGCAATGTAACCTAGTGCTGCCCGACTCCAGTCGTGTTCAATCTGTGCTCTGGACCCCAGTTCTTCTGGAGCTGAAAAAAAATAAAAATCAATAGTCTTTTTTTTAAATCTTTTACTGTCTGTGTGTGCGTTTGCCTTAACCACTCAAAATCCAGCCTGCAAAGCATGTTGCAACCTAGTGCTGCCTGACTCCAGTTGTGATCAATTGGTGCTCTTGGCCCAAGTTCTGGAGCTGAAAAAAAATAAAAAATAAATTGTCTTCTTTTTGTCTAATATTTTTGCATGTGCGCACGACTGCACGTGTGTAAATTTTGTAACCGCACCTTGGCTACACTATTGGTGCTTGTGACACTGCTTCAACACCGCAGAAAATATGGAGGCCTGTCACATGACAGGAGAGCAAGGCCAAGAACCACATGTTGTAACTGCCGCCAGCAGTACAAGGCCGTAAACTTCCTCGTCCTCTATGAAGGCCCATGCCCCAGGGCTTAAGTAACGCCATTGATATGGTAAAGCAAGTTTTACTGAAGTTAAGAAAAATAATTGAAAGGATATTTTCCTTGGCCTTTATTTATGAAGACTGCTGATTCTGATAGCCCTTCTGCTTGTAGTAGTAGTGGTGGTGGTCCAATTAAAAATGTAAAAGTTGCTAAGACATCTCCGGAATAACCAACTGTGTGCCCTGAGAAATCGAAATCACAAATCCCTGAGGAGAGTGCAAGTGTGTCCGCAGTTGCCATGTGTGAGCCAGACCTAAATACTAGTGTACTGGAGGATCCTCCAAGTTCCAACATTTGTGTGCCCTCTGTAAATGTGGGGAAGGGCAGTCAACCTCTTGCAGACGTAGTCAGTGAGGATGCTTCTGTGGAATTGCACATGGAGGAGGAGAATATTTTGGTAGTTGAAGGCACTAAGGATGATGAGGATGTTGATGATGAAGATGTTGGTGATGAGAATGTTGATGCCGAGGATATCCTTTGTGTAAGTAGGCAACAGCTGTTGTCCATGGATTGAAAAAGCCAAAGCCCATTGTTGTCATGCCGAGACAAAAGACAAAAAAAATCTACTTCTATGGTGTGGAATTATTTCCACCCTGATCTGGACAACAGTTGTCAAGCCATATGTGACCATTGCCATGCAAGAGTGAGTAAAGGGAGGGATCTAAACCACCTAGGAACCTCCTCCTTGTTACGTCACTTGGAGCGCATTCATCAAATATCAAAGTGTTTGGCGCCAAGTTCCAAAACTCAAAATGTAACAAGTCCTGTATCACCTACCTGCTCGCTCTCTGTGAGATCCAATTGCCGGCGATCTACAACACCAACACCTGCATCATCAACATCCTCATTCGTCATTGGGAGTAGTCCTGCTGCATCCAATGTTGGAATTCGAAGCATGATTGACTCCTCTCCTATCCGTGATTCCTCAGAAGGATCCTTGATGACTACGCCTGTTGATGCTGCTGTTGCTGTGAGTGGGTCTTCATCCCAGAAGGGGACCAGGAGGAAGACTACTTGTAGTGTATCCACCAAAAAACAATTAACTGTCAAACAATCATTTGCAAGGGCAAACAAGTATGACAGCAATCACACAGTTGCACAGCAGATTACTGATGCTATAACAGCTAAGCTGGTATTAGATGTGCATCCAAACTGGGGTTTCAATAGTTAATTGAGGTCATGTGTCCTCGCTACCAGATACCTTATAGATTCCACTTCGCTAGAACAGCAATTCCAAATCTGAACAAGGACATTAAAAAAAACCTTATTAATGTCCTCAGAAATGCCATTGTACCCACTGTCCACTTGACCACTGATATGTGGACAAGTGGGACAGGGAAAACTAAGGATTACATGACTGTGACAGCCCACTGGGTAGGTGTATTGCCTACAACATCAACAGCAGCAGCAAACATCTACCAAAAGACAGCTGATACAGAGGCAGGCTACTCTTTGTATAACTGGTTTCACTAAGAGGCATACCGCTGAGAACCTCTTAGAAAAACTCAGGGAAATCATTGCTAAATGGCTTACCTCACTTGGACTCTCCTCGGGATTTGTGATTTCAGACAATGCCAAAAATATTGTTAGAGCATTACATCTGGGCGAATTCCAACATGTCCCATGTTTTGCTCACACAATTAATTTGGTGGTGCAACATTTTTTAAAAACTGACACGGTCGTGCAGGAGATGCTCTTGGTGACCCTCCAGTGTGTACTCCGAAAGAGTTTTCAGTGCAGCTGGCAACCTTGTCAGTGATCGGCGTAGGAGTTTACTTCCTCAAAATGTGGAAAAGATAATGTTCATTAAAATGAATTAAAAATTCCACGAGGAAAATCTCTACCAACAATTACATAAAAAATTACAGAGGCGCCTATGGTGGATTCCAGCGGTGACTAATTAATATTGTGTGAAGAAGAGGATGTACACACTGATGGGGATGACGAGGACGACGACAACTAGTAATGTAAAGCCAGTTTGTGTATGGGATCATTTTCACTTCCATGTCCATGTCACATTGGCAGCTTGTTTTATGGGGGTCCAAACAAACCAATAATTTCAGCCACAATTGGCAGTCCTCGTCACTGAAATGATTGATTTGTTAAACTGTAAATTACATGTTTCGTATACAACATAAGGGTGGGTGGGAGGGCCCAAGGACTATTCCATCCTGCACCTTTTTCCTTTCCATTATGTGCTGGTTGGGGCATTGCTGCCTGATGTTTTAAATTAATGTTATGGTTGGTTTAGGGACCAATGATTTGTTTTTAAATTAATTTATTATCAATTTTACAGCCAGGGGCTGCACCAATGAATTTATTTTTATTATTAATTATTCAGCCAGGGGCTGCACCTATGAATTGTTTTTTAATTAAATTATTATCAATTTTACAGACAGGAGCTGCACCAACTATCAACTATCAATTTTTCATTCCTCAATGTTATCCCAACCATCATCTTTGCACAGTCCTCAACTCTATTAATAATTATATTAATCCGTTTTGAGCCAGCAAGCAGCTGGATGCAACCTTTAGATGAAAAAATCAATATTACGAGCTGTGAGGTGGTCATAATTGACTGGAAAAAGTGGAAATAAATGTTATTGAGGTTATTAATACTGTAGGAACAAAAAAAGGCCCATTTTTTGTGATTTTAGCTGTTTTTTTATTTTTTATGAAAAAATCCAGATCCAAAACCAAAACCAAAACATGAAAACAAACAGGGAGGTGAGGTTTTGGCAAAACCAATCCAGATCCAAAACTAGGGGAGATCTAGAGCCAAAACCAAAACACGGTGGTCGGCGCACATCTCTAGTATGTATGTGTCGATATCGTCATTGGCGGGCCCAGCATCGGCAAGTGTATACACACTTGCCGTTGCTGACCAGCGATGGACGATGGCGGGGGGGGAGCGGGGCATTCAGCAGCATGGCATCGCTCATGATATCCCCAGATTGGGCTGCATGTACAGACGACTGGGGACATCGTAAATGACCAGCAGGAGCGTGCATCGTTGGTTGTTTTCCGCACACACACTGGCCGATGTGAACGATTGAACGATAACAATATCGTTCAATTGTTCAAAATATCGGTAAGTGTGTATGTGGCTTAACCCTACTAGAGAATAATGCTAAGAGCACTTAGGGATAATTGGAAAAATACAGGATGAAGTGAATATTCTGCGGAACAATTTCGGACACACTATAAGTAACACCTAAGTGAATGGTGAGTTGTGATGCCATTGCTTATAATAGGTAAGTTCTGATGTCATCATATGTGTGTGTTTATTACAATAAGTTGTGTTGTAACAATAATGCACCCCTACTGTAAATGATTGCGAATATTAGATCTGAAGTCGCCTTGGACAGCTGTGGTCTGTATGAAAGCACTCAGACAATGACCTTTACTCATTGATACGGTTGCTGAAATCCTCAATGGCTTACAATATATTTAACATTTACAGTACAGGTACATTAACCAATAAATAAAATACAGCTGACTCAAATCTCATTTATGTATTAAATAGACAATGAAAGTGTATAGAAAAAAGTTTTTAGTACATCTGTCACTATAGGACATGTTTATGCTTTATTTGTAATTTATGTATTTGTATGCTGGTAAATGTGCTTTTCTGCATAAAATGCTCCTGAAAGGTTAAAAAGCTCCACTTTGCCAGTTTAGACTGCAGTATCCATATTTCCGGCAGGTGGGAGGCACCAAACATTTTGCGTGTGATACATACAAGTATAACACTGTATGCTTGTACAATTGCGGCTAAATTTGCAACAAGAGCTAAAATCACTCCAGACAAGAGCTGTCCTTTGCGAAGTAAGGATTCTGCACATGCGCGAGTCATGGGAGACACTGAGAGGGATCTGCAGTAAGAGGCTAATAGACCTCTATTAGGCAACGCCAACTATAAATGGCAGTGCCTATCAGGTCCAAGCTTGGTGCATAAGCAGAATACTGTACGTTCAAATATCTGAAAATGCCATTTTGATGCCCCCCTGGCAGTAATGTCACATACATGTAAAAATCAAGTCTCCCTGCTAACCTGGAAACAGTGCAGACCAATGGTTAGAGAACACATAAAATAGTGAATGAGTGAAATAATGTCATTCATCCATTGTCTGTAGTGCAGCCTTAATGCCACATATGGAGCTCTCTCTGCTAATAGGAAGTTTAGACAGACAACAGCTTCCACATTGTGAATCTGATGGCTGCTGCTCCTTTTTGCATACTTGCCTACTCTCCTGGAAGTTGTGGGAGGCTCCCAATTTTTTATTTACACAAAGACAATAATTGTTTTCCTTTTTTGGGGGGGAGGGTGGGGGGGCATGTCAAACTCTAACTTGCCTCTAGGCGACTGGGATGAACTTATGCCACTGATGGCAGGTAAGAAGGGGTGAGGGTAGCGCCATACCCGGGTCCCTGCCAGGCCCCTCTAACAAACCAGGGCCCAGGTAATTAATACCCATTCCCTCCCTTCTCATGATTGACATGCTGTGATCTTTTGGAGACAGGGGCAGTCTGCATTTTCAGAAAACTAAGTCGCGTCAGCCCCATTTTCTGGGAGTGCCAAGGCCAGTCTCTGCAGCTTCCGACGCAGATTTACTTGCCTCTGCAGGAGGTAACCATGCTGATTAAGCTTAGGCTTCCTCAGATGGCCATGCTGCAAACATTGTGACTGATGGTCGCGATGTTAATCCAATGTTGCGCCTTCGGATGCAGGCATCGGATCTGAGATGCTGGCAGGAGGCGTCTTTTTCCTTCAGATTCCTCCTGCAGGCATTAGCATATTTGTGCACAGCAGCCATGTAAAAAAATACAGAGTAACTGCCCCAACCATGCTGAACATGAGAAATGAAGCATACTTGCGACAATCTGGCCTCAGGAGGAGGCAGACAGGGCGGCATAGCGGGGGGCTTGCCACATGATTGGGGACGTGATTGTGGATATTACCATCAATGTGCAGCAGGGGCCCCGGGCCATGATGACGTGGCATCAACTCCCCTCCCCCTCCCGGTGCTGCCACTTGAATTCTATTAATGGGCGGATTCAGGTGAGAAGTGGCCAGTGGTGGGGTGCGGGAGGGTGGCGGCCAGACGGGAGACTTGCCCATTATATCAGGCAACCCGGGAGTGCCACCGGATTTTCGGAAACCTCCCGGCCAGGAGAGTAGTCAAGTATGAAATGAAATTGCTCATTATTAAAAGGAAAAAATATGTGAGTACAATATTCCCAGTTCTTGTGTCATCTTCTAAAAACTAAAAAGGTAAAGTCAGTACAATTAGTGTGTATTCTTTTTTATTTTATTTTTATATTAGCTATACTAGTAGTGTTATATTAATGTGGAATGAGGGGGATTCAAAAGGGAAAGGATATTTAAATTCAATGGTTCCATTCCAACTCTTCTGCCGCATATACCAATTTATACTTTCCTGTGATACAATGTAACTGCTACAGGAAATTGTACAGATCCTGACCCCAAACCTAGAGCACATTTTTGCACTGGGACCCAAAGCCTATTATTATGGAACTATTCCTCTGCCTTCTGATAGAGCTGGAGACTTCAGCTGATATTAGCTCACATTCCTCTCCATTTCTCATACTCTACAATAGAATGACAGCTGGCTAAGACCACTGTTAGTTTTTACATTGTTGCAGCACTTTGCAAAACAATTTGGTTGGTGACGCACGGGCACTTTCACTCAATGTTTAACGTAAAGATGAGCGGTCCCACACCCTCTCCCTCCTCTCTCCTGTGTAAAATGGCACCAGATCACAAGGGAAGGACTTTTGTATGTAATCCAAAACACTGAAGATCTGACGCCGGGAAGATAATGTTTTGCCTCATTCTGAGATCTGAACTTGGTTGGAAGACTCGAGCCGGGACTTTTCATACACTAAGATCTCCTAAGTTCAGTTGGGTTCTCGGAAAACGAAACCAAAACATTATCTTTCCGGCGTCAGATCTTCAGTGTTTTGGATTGCATACAAAAGTCCATCTCTTGTGATCTGGTGCCATTTTACACAGGAGAGAGGAGGGTGTGGGACTGTGGGCTGCGGGCCTGATTCAGACCCGCTCGCGAGCGCTGAGCGCTCGCAAGTGGATCGATGTTGCTCAAGTGCGCATGCGCACGAGGGAGCCGGCTCCGTCGTGCGCATGCGCGAGACCCGCCGAATAACGATGGCCAACCCGTCGTTATGGGTCTCGCACCAAAGGGGGCATGCTGTCGATGGTGAGTGACAGCACGCCCCCTTTGGTGGGCGTGCCAGGGGCGTGGCTGCCCAGACGGAGGCGTTCCCATGGGAATGCCTACCGTCTGGGGCCGGCTCCACTGACATCACGAGTGATGCCAGTGGGAGTGCTTTTGGCTCTGATAGAGCCAAAAGCACTGCAGGGCTTGCGGCAGCGAGACCCTACCGCAAGGGTCTCGTCTCAAGCCCGATGGTGGCGATGGTCTTGACCATCGCAACCATCATTTTGGCCGCTCGCTATAGCTGTGCGAGCAGCCAGGAGGCCTCTCCAAAAGGTAGGAGGGACGGCCCTGATTCAGAGCGAGCGCTCTGTCAGAGCGTCCGGCTCTGAATCAGGGCCTGTGTGCAGAGAATTCTGCTGCTCAGACTATCCCCAGCCCAGCACACAGCAGCATGTGCTGCACTGGGGAGGGCGGCTGCTAATGCTGAGAAGCAGAAGTTCCTGCTCTCTCCCTGCCCAATGTGCCGCTGCACTGCTATATTGAAGGGATGTGCATTTTGGTTCTCCAGAGATCCGAATCTACCCAAATTTCATGAATCCGGGCAGATCCAAGCTGCTGTCCTGATCCCCTGGGGAGATCCGGACAAATCCAGGTTGCGGTTCTGATCTCCTGGGGAGATCCGGATAATTCCAGGTCACAATTCTGATCTTCCCGCAGTTAGGAATATGGATTTTAAATCTGAATTTCGGGTTTTAGATTGCAAAAATGTCATGATTTTAGCTGTTTTTATCAATTTAAAAAACCAAAACAAAACTCTTGAGGGTGGTTTTGCAAAACCAAAACACAAAGATGAATTCAGATCCAAAACCAAAACACGGGGGGGGGTCAGCGCACATCTCTACGGACAATGGGCCTGATTCATTACAAATCGCAACTGCGATCGCGGCTGCGACTACGCATGCAGTCTCACTGCGACGATATACTAATCCATTGCGATCACTATGCCATCGCAGCACAACATAAGGACGCCCACCTTACCTTACACACATCCGTGATGTTTAGCAACACTGCAAAACCATCGGTAACATCGAGTACAATCGGAGCCTCACGCACACTTGCACAAGCTCTGACCTTACTCGGGAATTGCTAACCTCATTGCACACACTGAGTACTCGAGCTGCATATGGCATCGCAGTGGATAATTTATGCAAGCCCATGCAATGGCGTCAAACGCACTGGCACGCCTACGTTTTGCCGACCATCCCCCCATCACAAATGGCACTTATTGTCAATCACGCTGCGATGCGCCGAGAGAGAGAGAGAAGGAACAGGGAGAGACCTGAGAGAGAGAGAGAGAGAAGGAACAGGGAGAGCCCCGAGAGAGAGAGAGAGAGAGAGAAGGAACAGGGAGAGCCCCGAGAGAGAGAGAGAGAGAGAGAGAGAAGGAACAGGGAGGGCCCCCGAGAGAGTGAAGGGACAGGGAGAGCCCCGAGAGAGAAAAGGAACAGGGAGAGCCCTGAGAGAGAGAAGGAACAGGGAGACCCCGAGAGAGATAGAGAGAGAGAGAAGGAACAGGGAGAGCCCCGAGAGAGTGAAGGAACAGGGAGAGCCCCAAGAGAGAGAGAAGGAACAGGGAGAGCCCCGAGAGAGAGAGAGAGAGAGAAAGAGAAGGAACAGGGAGAGCCCAGAGAGAGTGAAGGAACAGGGAGAACCCCGAGAGAGAGAAGGAACAGGGAGAGCCCCGAGAGAGTGAAGGAACAGGGAGAGCCCCGAGAGAGAGAAGGAGCAGGGAGAGCCCCGAGAGAGAGAGCCGAGAGAGAAGAGAAAGAGACGGAATAGGGAGAGAGAGAGAAGGAATAGGGAGAGAGAGAGAAGGAATAGGGAGAAAGAGAGAAGGAATAGGGAGAGGGAGAAAGAGAGAGGAAGAAAGAGAGAGAGAGAGGGGGGATGATAGGGAGAGAGAGAAGGAATAGGAAGAGCCCGGAGAAGGAGAAGGAATAGGGAGAGCCCCGAGAGAGAGTGAAGGAAAAGGGAGAGGAGAGAGAGAGTGAAGGAACAGGGAAAGGAGAGAGAGAGTGAAGGAACAGGGAGAGAGGGAGAGGTGAGAGGGAGAGGAGAGAGAGAGAGAAGGGAGAGGGAGAGGGAGAAAGAGACAGGGAGAGGTAGAGAGAGAGACGGAATAGGGAGAGACAGAGTGTGAAGGAACAGGGAGAACCCAGAGAGCGAGAAGAAATTGTGGATGCTGGGACAGACAGGGGGAGCTGGGAGAGACATAGGGGGAGCTGGGAGAGACATAGGAGAAATAGGGAGAGCTGGGAGAGACATAGGAGAAATAGGGGGAGCTGGGAGAGAGGAGGAATAGGGGGAGCTGGGAGAGAGGAGGAATAGGGGGAGATGGAAGAGACATAGGAGAAATAGGGGGAGCTGGAAGAGACATAGGAGAAATAGGGGGAGCTGGGAGAGACATAGGAGAAATAGGGGGAGCTGGGAGAGAGGAGGAATAGGGGGAGCTGGGAGAGAGGAGGAATAGGGGGAGACGGGGAGACATAGGAGAAATAGGGGGAGCTGGGAGAGACATAGGAGAAAAAGGGGGAGCTGGGAGAGACATAGGAGAAAAAGGGGGAGCTGGGAGAGACATAGGAGAAAAGGGGGAGCTGGGAGAGACATGGGAGAAATAGGGGAAGCTGGGAGAGAGGAGGAATAGGGGGAGACGGGAGAGACATAGGAGAAAGAGGGGGACCTGCTAGAGAGAAAGGAGGAATTTGGGAAGCTGGGAGAGAGAGAGGAGGA
This sequence comes from Taudactylus pleione, assembly GCA_031769625.1. Taxonomy (NCBI): domain Eukaryota; kingdom Metazoa; phylum Chordata; class Amphibia; order Anura; family Myobatrachidae; genus Taudactylus; species Taudactylus pleione. The sequence goes on along the minus strand of JAUIMM010000091.1, from coordinate 12,212,608 downwards.
ATAGGGGATGTCGGGAGAGACATAGGAGAAAGAGGGGGACCTGCTGGAGAGAGAGGAGGAATAGGGGAAGTCGGGAGAGATAGAGAGACATAGGAGAAAGAGGGGGACCTGCTAGAGAGGAGGAATAGTGGAAAGTCGGGAAAGACATAGGAGAAAGAGGGGGACCTGCTAGAGAGAGAGGAGGAATAGTGGAAAGTCGGGAGAGACATAGGAGAAAGAGGGGGACCTGCTTGAGAGAGAGGAGGAATAGGGGAAGTCGGGAGAGACAGAGAGACATAGGAGAAAGAGGGGGACCTGCTAGAGAGGAGGAATAGGGGAAAGTCGGGAGAGACATAGGAGAAAGAGGGGGACCTGCTAGAGAGAGAGGAGGAATAGGGGAAGTCGGGAGAGACAGAGAGACATAGGAGAAAGAGGGGGACCTGCAAGAGAGAGAGGAGGAATAGGGGAAGTCGGGAGAGACATAGGAGAGAGAGGGGGACCTGCTAGAGAGAGAGGAGGAATAGGGGAAGTCGGGAGAGACATAGGAGAAAGAGGGGGACCTGCTAGAGAGAGAGAGGAGGAATAGGGGAAGTCGGGAGAGACATAGGAGAAAGAGGGGGACCTGCTAGAGAGAGAGGAGTAATAGGGTGAGATGGGATATATAGGAATAGGGAAAGACAGTATAGAGGAGGAATAGGGGAGACAGGATGAATAAGGACAGACAGCAGTTTAGGTATAGGGGGAGATGAGAGGAGAATAGGGGAAACAGAAAAGAGAGAGAAGAAATCAGGGGAGATGGAAGAGAGAGTAAGAGGAGGAGGAATATGGTGAGACGAGAGACAGAACGAAACTAATGGTGGAGATGGCAGAGAGCGATACCTTATGTCGTTTTGGAGTCTGAAGAGAAGGTCTTAAACAGTCAGCGTATGCAGTCCTCTGTGACGCTGCTGCACTTCTGTCGCTGATGCCCGAGTTTAAACTACCATTTCATTACCGGCACTATAACCCGGAAGTGCGGCTCTTCTGAATGAGGAGCAGCTCGTGTGGTTCCACCTCCAAGCCAGCAGACTTTCTATATAGCGCGCCGCTCAGGCGCTCACCCTTCTGCTCAGATTAACAATGCCCCCATTGCCAAGGGGCTTGGACGCTGGCCGCGTCATGATGCGATTGCATCATGACATCATCGCGCAATGATGCGGCCACACATTAGTGAAAATTATTTGCTGACTGAGCATGGCACCGCCCGGGAGGGTGTACCGCCCAGTAAGCCTGCGCTCAGCCAAACCGGCCCATTTAGCCATCGGCCCTTCTGGCATTTGCCAGAAGTGCCCGATAGCCAGTCCGGCCCTGGCAGTACTGAACACTTGTTTAAAAAAAGAAAAAACATGTTTGAAACTCAGGGGGTCATTCAGACCCGCTCGCGAGCGCAGGACACTCGCAAGCGGGTCGATGTTCCCCCACTGCGCATGCACACGACGGAGGGAGCTCAGTCGTGCGCATGCGCGAGACCCGGCAAGCGACGGGCTCAACGTCACTCCGGGTCTCGCACCAAAGGGGGCGTGCTGTCGATGTTGATTGACAGCATGCCCACTTTGGTGGGCGTGCCGGGGGCGTGCCTGCCAGACGGAGGCGTTCCCATGGGAGCGCCTACCGTCTGAAGCCGGCCCCACTGACATCACTAGTGATGTCAGTGGGAGTGATTTTGGTTCTGATAGAGCCAAAATCACTCCAGGGTTTGCGGCAGGGAGACCCTACCGCAGGGTCTCCGTCGCAAGCCCGATGGTCGCGATGGTCTTGACCATCGCGACCATCATCATGGACGCTCGCATATGCTGTGGGTGGTCACCCACAGCTATGCGAGCGGCCAGGAGGCCACTCCATTTTCATGGAGGAGGGCACTGATTCAGAGCGAGCGCTCTGGTCAGAGGGTTCGGCTCTGAATCAGACCCTCAGTTTGAGAAAGGAATTTAAAAAAAAAGTTTAAATATTATATCTGCTTGGGTTTAACAGGCTCAAAGTCACTTGGTACTTAGGACCTCATTCAGAGTCGGTCGAAGCGGCCGCACGGTTGTACGCCACCGATGTTCGCTAAACTGCGCATGCGTAAAGTTCGTAATGCGCGTGCGCAAACTAGCCGCTATGATCAGAAATTTATCTCTCCTTGAACACAGCCAGGTCAGTAGTTTGAGTGACAGATTGAGGCATTTGTGGGTGGTAACAGGGGAAGGTGCTTGAAAACGGGGGAGTGGAGATCCGAACGCAGGCATGCCTAATTATGCGAACAGCGTTTTATGGGAGTGCATACGGTTTATGGGAGTGCATAATTAACAAAGTAGCGTCATGGCACATGTCACATGGGAGGTTTTTACACTGACATGATCGTAGAGCTTAAGAGAGGGTATGGTCAACCTTAAGCTCTACGACCAGTTCCGATGGTTCCCGATGGTCTCGATTAATCCTTATATGCCCGGAGATGACGTGCAATGTGTACGAGAAGGGGGCGTATTTTTTTTAATTCCGGCCGCTTCCTCCCCTTGGTCAGCCAGCTACCGATCCGAACTTAGGGACGCAACTTGCGAGGAAATCATTTGCATATCCGGCCCCTTTTCCCATACGACCGTGCGGCCGATTCGACCGACTCTGAATGAGGTCCTTACTGTGTACACTTTGGAGCTCATTCAGACACGGACGCTAATCTGCGCTCTCACGCACCAAAAAGGGGCCGGCTATGCAAATGCTGTGATTGTACTGTCTGGTGTAAGGACACCCCGAGTATTGCACGTCGGTATAAATCCACCCACTTTTCTCTCTTAACACACGTCATCTCCAGGAAGTGTCTGAACAATCGGAACCATCGAGAGCCATCGGAGCTGCACGTAGCACTTGAGGTAGACCTTACCCCACCGCAAGCACTGCGATCACTGCAGGTTGAAAACAACCAAGTGGGGTGTACAATGACGCTTCCATGCTAATTATGCACACCCATAAAACTCTGGCCCTGATTCAGAGGCGCTCGCTATTTGCGAGTGCTCACTCTGAATCAGGGCGGGCCGTTTTTTTTTTCACCGGCCTCCAGGCCGACCACCCACAGCTTTAGCGGGCTTGCGACGAGACCCTTATTGTAGGGTCTCATCCACCACAAGCCCCAGTGAATTTCCTGCTCTAATAGAGCAGGAAGTTCACTACTGACATCACTGGTGATGTCAGTAGGGCCGCCCACAAACGGCAGGCGTTCCTTCAGGAGGGGGGGTGCAGGAGGGGGTGCAGGGGGGTGTCCAGCCACCCCTCTGCTCGCCTACAAAATGGGGCGAGCTGTCAATCACAATCAACAGCCGCCCCGTCTTGTAGTGAGTCCCGCAGCAAGTGAAAATTCACTCGCTGCAGGGCTCATGCATGCCGCGCCATTGACTCGCTTGTGAGCGCTATGCGCTCGCGAGCGGGTCTGAATCAGGCCCTGTTTTGACGACACAGACACGCCTGCGTTCGCAGCACCACTCCCCCGTTCACAAACACCTTCCCCTGTTACCACCCACAAACGGCGCTATCTGTCACTCAAAATAGCATCTAGTCTGTGTAGTACGAGCGCACGATTCCCGATCGCACTGAGGGCCTGATTCAAACCCGGTCGCAAGCCGGCTCCGTCATGCGCATACGCGAGACCCGGATAGCGATGGGCACTCCGTCGTTCTGGGTCTCGTACCAAAGGGGACGTGCTGTCGATGTTGAGTGACAGCACGTCCCCTTTGATGGGCGGGCCGGGGAGTGGCTGCCCAAACGGAGGCGTTCCCGTGAGAACGCCTCCGTTTGGGGGCGGACCCACTGACATCATGAGTGATGTCAGTGGGAGAGATTTCAGCTCCGTTAGAGCCGAAATCTCTCTGGGGCTTGCGGCAACGAGACCCTACCACAAGGGTCTCGTCGCAAGCCCGCTCGCTATAGCTGTGGGTGGTCACCCACAGCTATGCGAGCGGCCAGGAGGCCGCTCTAAAAAAAAAATAGCCCGGCCCTGATTCAGAGCTCTGTTGCATGCACAAATGGGCAACTATCACCCAAAGTGTGCATCCGCGGCTTAGCGAGAAGGATCTGAATCAGGCCCTTTGTACGGAAGCCACAACTCGTATTCCTGGTGCATCTGCCCTTGTTATTTGCATGGGGAGAGAGGTACATTTGCCTCCTATGCAGAGTTTGCAATAAGCTTTGCATAGGTAGCAAAAGACCCATTTTACATTTGCACTTAGACTCAAATTAATTCCAACTCTGAATATTGACCTGATTCACTACGGATTGCTAAAAGACGCAACTAAACTTGTAGACAAAAGGTATTAATGGGGTGTTTGCACATAGGCTAAGTTTAATGAGGGCGATTCAAAGGCATGCAGGTGTAATAGGCAGAGATTTTTGTACTCAGAGATCTGTCTGAAGTGATGGAGCTGGTACATGTGCTCGATGATATCAATGACGGCTATTTAACCAAAGTTACAGATATATAGGGAAATTTACTAAGCTCGAATTACATCGAATGCGGCAAAATTGGCTGTGAACTGCATATTCGGAATTTACTAAAGGCTTTACTCTGCCGACTTTGTTCCATTAGATGTCTAAATCTTGACGGAGAACACCACGCAATTCGGACAATAACATGTTTTCGAACACATAGATCATCGATTCAACACAGCAGCCTTTTGTCATAGACTTCAATAGGACCACAAAATTTACGAAAGATTCGAATTTGTCATCGCGGCCAAAATATAGTGAAAATCGACCGCAAAACACTCAAAAACGAACCCAGATAGAAATCTCAAATAGAACACCTTTTTCAATTCGAGTTTGGCATATCAACATACTTAACCATCACAGACAACTCTGCACGCATGGATCAGGTAGATCCGTGATACAGTACATGCATCTGCATGTAAAAAAAAAATAAACACAGATGCATGGACGGATCAGTCTGTGCTTCTGTGTTAAAATAAATGAAAACCAGTGTAAATTTAAAAAAAAAAAATGTTGTGGCCCCCTCCCCAAAAGAACAACCAGCACCGGGCTTTGGAGACCCAGTACTGGTTGTGCAAAATACAGGGGACAAACGACGTAGGGGTCTGATCCGTTCCTAGGTCTGGAAATACAGGGAAAAATTGTGTAGGGTTCCCGTGTACAGGCTCCCCTGTAATTTCCATAACCAGCATCAAACTTTTTCTAATGGGGAGGGGGTAATGCCATAGCCAGGGGAACCCTTTCACCGGGTCCCGCAGCCAAAGCATTACCCCTGATCGCTAATCAGCCCAGGCTGGGGATCCCTGGGGAGCAGGGACCCCCCCAATAAAGGGGTCCCCCTCTCCAGGGTGCCCCAGGCCTAGGTTGATAGCCCGGGGTTATCCCTGGCACCCCTGGTGTGGTGGGTGCCGGGTTGATTATGTAGTGTGGTGCAATTGATAGTAGTAAAAATATTGGGCCTGATTCAGAGTTGGGAATAGAAAGAGAGATCTCTCTCAACTGATCATCTTGGTGAAACCATGCTGCACTGTAGGTGGGGCAGATTTAAAATGTGCAGAGAGATTTAGATTTGGGAGGGAGGTGCCCAAACTCACATCTAAATTGTAGAGTAATAATAAAGCTGTGCAGTATTTGTGGGCTACATGTAAAAGCAGCCAGTATTTACCATACATGCAATTTTTTTTTATGTATTTACACCCCGTGCATTGCAATATGGTTTGTCCAGGTATACAGTTAAGTGCTATCTCTCTCTCTATTTCCAACTCTGAATCAGGCCCATTGTCATTTGCTATGGAACTACAGGTCCCAGCAAGTCTCCCTGGCATGCTGGTACTTGGAGAACCACAAGTACCAGCATGCAGGGCATTATGGGCCTGCTGGTACCTGTAGTTCCACAGGTACTCTCAGCCAACGGCTGAGAGAACGACTTCAATGTTGAGAACCACTAAGGTAACTTAAAGTTACTTTCACGGTTCCTACCATTGATTTCAATGGTGTGAATCGCTCATTAGCTAAGAGGCGGAAGGCTCGCCTCACTCAGCCAATGAGCGCTAAGCATCGGGATTCTATAGTAAAATCCCATGGCGGAGCAGTCATTCGCGTAGTGTACTAATGTCCGGTGGTACGCAAATTTTCGGTTTGTTTTTTTGCTAAGCCCTATAGATACATGGAATTAAGAGGATGTGATCCACACATAGGAGGAGGTGTGTATGGATTTTTATTTCAGGCACCCTATGGATTCCTACTGAAGAAGGGGACATGATTGGCTTAAGGGATGACATAGGTGAGTATGTGAGATAGTGAGTGTAAGTGTGCATGTTTGTGTGCATGTATGTTTTATTAAACTTTTACTGTCACGATGTGTGTGTTCTGTGTCTTTTTTATATTTCTTTTGTTGTGGAACTACAGATAGCAGCGGGCCCGTAATCCCCCGCATGCTGGTACTTGTGGTTCTCCAAGTACCAGCATGCGGGGGAGGCTTGCTGAGACCTGTAGTTCAACAGCAAAAGACAATATTTTTACTACTATCAATTGCACCACACTACATAATCAACCCGGCACCCACCGCTTCAGGGGTGCCAGGGATAGCCCCGGGCTATCAACCTAGGCTTAGGGTGCCCTGGAAAGGGGGACCCCTTTATTTGGGGGGTCCCCAGCTCCCCAGGGATCCCTGGCCATGGCTGACTAACAATTGGGGTAATGCTTTGGCAAGGGGTCCCAGTGAATGGGTTCCCCTGGCTGTGGCATTACCCCCCACTAGAAATAGTTTGGTGCTGGTTATGGAAATTACAGGGGACCCATATGCTTTTTTTCCCCTGTATTTCCAGAACCAGGGGCATTTGTCCCCTGTATTTTGGCAACCAAGGCTGGTGATGAATAGCCTGGTGCTGGTTTGCGATAAATACAGGGGACCCCTACATCATTTGTCCCCTGTAATTTTGCAACCAGAGCAGGTTCTGAATAACCTGGTGCTGGTTGTGCTTAATACAGGAGACCCTACATCATTTGTATTTAACACAACCAGTACTGGGTCTCCAAAGCCCGCTGCTGGTTGTTCTTAAGCCACGCCATTTTTTTTTTTTGTTGCACAGGTTTGCATTGTTTTAACACAGAAGCACAGACGGATCTGACTGATCCGTCCGTCCATCTGTGTTTATTTCTTAACACACAGATGCATGCATCATGGATCTCTCTGATCCGTCCGTGCTTCTGATATCGAATGATTACACCATTGAACAACATGAATGACAGCAACTCGGTAGCTTAGTAAATTCAGTAACCCATTTGAAAAATGAAACACATGAATATGGATGATGTCACCCGAGATTGATCTCAGATGACATCGAATAGAAATCGTCAGCTTAGAAAATTTACCCCTTGGTTTAATTTACGCAGTGTGAGGGCAAGTGCATCCAGCTCCCATTCAACCCGAAATCGGCTCCAGAACAATTTTTATTGAACTAATGTACATACCTTAGAAAGACGCACAAATGATCACATTATCACCTAAGAGGAAGACACAACATTTAAGCAACATCTTAAACAAACTATTTAGATTTCTCCATTTTTGTTTTCTCTGCTTGTTTTCTAGATGTCAGCATTGTGTCCTCTTCTTGTACTTAGCTAATTTTTGAACAGCACGGACCACGGTCAGTGTAAGTAACTGCTGCGATGGTCAATTGAACTAAGTGCAACAAAATTTGCAAATGACTGCATATGGGCTGCTCGTGTCCCATTGAGGTGCACTGCAAAACAAGGCACTGACACATATGACTCTGTTGTCCCCGACCAGCAAAGCAGCTGGTCCAGGTCGCACTGACAATATAGATGACCGGTACATGAATCCTTTAGAGGAAGAGGGATGAATTAATAGCAGTGTAAGTTATCATGTTTAATCTGCATGACAATACAGGAAGCTTGAAACAACTCCCAATGTGGGGCAACAAACTCATGTAAATTGAGGTATTAGTGTTGCAAATAGGGAATCATTAGATTGGCCATATAATTGTAATGACAAAGAACAGCAGGCCAATGAGAAATACAAGGAAATCTTCCTAAGTGCTACATCTAATAAAACAAGTCATCTGTTCACTTGTGATTGACACTCGGCAGTCTATGTTTATGCCTGAAGAGCTACTTGGCTTCTTTGATTTCACAATATATCCCCTGAAGTATTAGTTACACAGTTGTATTAAACATTCAGAGTTTTTCACGATAATAGAGAGATACCGTTTCAGGACATGAATATATTTTAGCTGCCTGACTGGATATGGGTGATGTCTGACGTGACCATTTGCCCACCTTTGTGCCACAAAGAATACCCTTGTGTATGTGAACAAAAGTATAGTATATCTCCTGTGTTCTCTGGAGCTTCCTTGACTTCAGTTTTGTCGCTCACTGCAACCTGATTTTTTTTTTAAAGTATTAGAACTATGACCGATATTTCTTTCTTTAACTCATTTCTAGTATGCGATACACACATACAGATAGAGATGTGTCCTTAAGTCTGAGGGAGAGATTTAATAAACCTTCGAAAGAGGACAAGTGGAGGACTTGCCATTAGCAACCAATCAGCTACTAGCTATCATTTTATAGAATGTACTATATGAATAAGAGCTGGAATCTGGTAGGTTGCTTTGGGGCAAAACCTCCATTTGTCATCTTTTGAATGTTTCATAAATCTCCCCCTGATTGTATGATCTGGTGACCTTCAATATGTGATAGAGTCACCGGACTGTTCCCTCTATTCTATATCAGTGGGGCAGGGCTAAGTGTAAACAATGTGTTTGTACATTAGTGCTACAGTACTGTACTTATCCATTTGTCAAAATAAATTGTACTCTGTTTGTGTAAATACATATATTTACACAGGGTATCATAGACATACTAGAGTGAGCTAAAAATTAGATACAATGGGACTGATGCATAGTTGAACAAAGTGTCAATATTCTAACCCTGTCGGGATTCTGACCGCCGGAATCCCGAACTACAGTCTAGGGAATGTGAATCCCATAATACACAGCCAAGAATCAAAAATGGACACACTGCTTGCAAGACTGCAGCATAATAAGAAACAAATAAACACATTGTATATAAATATAAGATTATAACATGGCCCAGATTCAGAGATGTATGTTATTCTGATGAGACGCGACATTTGCATATTCTCGCACAGAAGCTGAGTAAAATGTCGCAGCTCTGAAAGCATTAGCATACTGTACTTTTCTGTATCAGGCACCATAAAAGGATACAAACAAACATCCTACTTATCTAGGGGCTGATCAGGTTTATCTGGACTATATTTAATATGCACCACTACTAATCTAGATGGAGACCGTTATCATCATGTCACAGGTCACTGGTACAAATCCATAGCACACATGTAACAAATATTGTTGAGATTTGGCGCACACTTTGTTATTACTCGACAACCTGTATGAATCATAATAATTTTGGATCATCTATAGCAGAGATGGGGAACCTCAGGCCCAGGGGCCGTATAAGGCCCACGGAAACATTTGGTTTGGCCTCATCTGGCTAGCAAAGGTGCCTAGAATGGCAGCCAGAATCTATGCAGCAGTTCCATCTGGAGCATCCTTAAGATGCTTCAGATGGTCACACCGCTGGCCTTACAGCTCCCCAGGGCATTCTCATGAAGCAATGGGCATTGCTGTAATCACCAATGATTATTGCCCAGCCCCATGTGACATCACACAGAGGGGCGTAGCCTACACAGGGCCCACAAATAATGTTATAAATATCAAAATGACCCTCGACACAAAAAAGGTTCCCCACCCCTGATCTATAGGAATAGTTAGTGTAAAAACAATTTATAAAGGTGCATACACACAACGATTTTTTTAACGATTATCGTTAACAATATCACTTATCGTTCAATCATTGAAAAAATTGTTCACTTTCTGAGTTAAAACGATGAACGATTATCGTTCATGCGTGTTCACATTTGTAGTTTGTAGTTCAGTCAGACTGACCAACTCAACGATTTTCATTAAGTTAATATGCAAAAATCGTTTGTAGTTCAAAAAAATAGTTAATTACACTTTAAAAAACCTGATAGATAATCTGACATAAAATCGTTCATAAAATCGTTGGTAACAAAATCGTTGTGTGTGTATGCAGCTTGAGTAATCAAACTATTACACATAAAACACTGCAGTACTGTGTGCCAAGCAAAAAAAATGCAATTAAAAGCATATAAAATATTGTTATATTATAGTTATATAGTATATAGATATATAGTCACTCATATAGGTAAATTCTCATTTCATATACAGTAGTTTGCAGATAAATCCCCACTAAAGACGCAAGGGTTTATTTTAACCCAGTGTTGACTTTAGTGGGGATTTTATCTGCAAACTACTGTATATGAAACAGAAATTTCCTTATATGAATGACTATTTAACAGTATTTTATATGCTTTTAATTGCATTTTTTTTGTTAGAACGCAGTACTGCAGTGTTTTATTTAATTGTTTGTTTCATTACTAGTATCAATAGGAATTGGTATGTAATGCGGCCAGATGTAAAGCCAACAGACTAAATACCGACACTGGAAGCTCAAACCGTCAGGGGTTGGTAAGTACCCTAGATTCCGGAGTTGGGATCTAGACGGGCATCGGGATTTCGATGCCTATCTTTAGTCTCTCGTTGGGATTTAGATGCCAGGATGTAGTCAGACAGCTTCCCCACCTTCGCCATTTTGACCGCATCCCGTATTAATAGTATTATTGTTTTTTACACTAACTATTATTAGGATTCACAAACAGGTTGATGAGTAAAAACAAAGGGCCTGATTCAGAGATTATCGCAAAACCGACATTTACGCAAAGCAAGTGATTGTTTACAATTGTGCATGCACGAAAGTCGCACTGTGCTTTCACTCCGATTGCTTTGCAATTCGTACATAGGAATCACTCAAAAAGTGAGTGAAAGGCAGTTAGCATTTGGGGGTGGTAACGGGGGTGGTGGTTAGAAAAATGCATGTCTGACCATTTAAATGCCATTACATGAACATACATAAATTAGCCATTGTGATCTCTATCGCAGCATGAGAGCTCTCTGCGTGTCAGGAGAGCCGCAGTGTTTGCAGCAGGTCAGACCTGACTTATGCTGCATGACTGCCCAATGTGTCTCCATGTTGATGTATGCGCTGTTGTGTTAGCATATTTTAGCAACTGTGTTCAATGAGAGAATGTCATTGCATTTGCATTTGCATAAATCTCTGCATCAGGCGCAAAGTGTGAGGCAGATCTGTACAATATTTGTTAAATTCTCTATATCAGTACAGTAGGAAAACTTTACTCAGAGATGATATAATGCTCCACACCATAAATATGCACACTGCGCAGGTGAAACTTTTATTCCTATGATATGCAACAAATGCTACAGCCATTAAACAGGATGTAGTCATATTGCCGGCAGACGGAATGCCGGGCATCAATATACTGACGCCCGAATCCCGCCGCCCGGCAATATGCCAACGCCGATATCCTGAAGGTGAACAGGATACCAACGTCAGCATCTCGAAGAGTAGGAATCACGATCGTCCGGATGGATGTCACTGCTTTGTCCCTGGGAGGGGTAGGTTTAGGGTGCGGGAAGGGGGGAGTTAGGGTTAGGCACCTCCTGGGGAGGTTAGGTATAGGCACCCCCAAGGCAGGGTTAGGGGAGGGGAAGGGGGGGGTTAGGGTACTTACCTACTGCTGTCGAGATTCCAAACCAGGCGGCCTTCCACTGTCGGGATTTTCGGCGGCTAAATAGCCGCCGGCTTATCATACCGATTCCAATTAAACTTTCCAGTCTAGAACCTGGTAACCAGGACAACCCTCAATTCTATGTGCCCTGCTACAATTAAAGTGGATTGCTATACTAGACAGTGCAGAACTATCCTGAAGGACGTTATCATTGTGATTGGCATCAGACTGCGCTCATATGGGTAACTGTTTAATGTCTTTAAACCATTTTTTTTTAGTTACATTTTTGATGTTCTGCACATGCAGGGTCACCTTCTTCTTGTATATTTCACTGTTGTTTGTGTTTAAGGCAATAGTTTTAGTGTCATCTATTTTAAAACATATCCAATTAAATGTTTTCATTTTAAGAGGGATCTCTATCATTGCCAGCGCTGGCAATGAGTGCCCTATATATGGAATATCCTTTGTTGCAGATACAGTTAATATTCCTGGAGCACTTCTAGATCGACAGTTTCTGATCATTACAGACTTAGAGGCCCATTTATCATTAAATATTTGCGGCTTATTCCCCGAAAACCCCTGTTTTCAGGAGTAACCACACATATTTAATATCCCCCCAATCTATGAAGGAGGGATATCTCCGATACCTGCTGCGATCCCTCCATTCCCACCGTCATCCGCAGCCCTTATAGATTTCTATGGGGGATGTGACGCTGCCAGATTTACCAACTTCAGAAATGCGAAGGATCAGCCCCCGCAGCAAACGCCATCTGAAGATAATTAGCCGGCAGAGGATATCCTCGGAACCCTCTCCGGCAATGGCGGCCGCGCATGTGCAGTTAGTGGGACTGCGCTTGAGCAGTAGCCCCAACAGTACTCTGGGCACCTTTCGGAGCCCCTGTTCTTGCCATTGCCAGACAATACATTCCAGCGCTATGATCGCATCTTGAGATCATGGGCGGTAATATCATACCCAGATAGCATTGCAAATAGATCATTAATAAATGGGCCTCTGAGAATGACAATCACTTTGGACCAGTAGAGTGTCCCAAGGATCTGTACTTGGATCAGCTCCTTTCAGCATCTTTATTGGTGACATAAATGACATTCTGCAGAATATACAAGTATATGAAAGGATGTACAACAAAATGATCAGTGTCCTATATAGACAACAGGCTGCTATATACCACACAGATTGCCTACCGCTGGTACAACTGTTATATCTCTGTATCTCATATTACTTGCTCCTCTGCCAGTTTACAATAAATCTAAGAACTGGTTAAATATAACACATGAGGACTAACTGCCACCAGCACCAACACCTGCCTTACACAAACTATACCATCTGCATATCGGCCAATACAAGTGTACCTGGGTTTAACCTCATATCTGGAGGGAATCAGTATGGCATGCGGCAGTTGAGATCCTGGCTGTCAGAATCCTGACACCAGCATCTCGACAGGGCTAGCATACCGACACTTGTTGTTCGGTATGCTAACCCTCTCTCCCTACTCTAACCCTCTCTCTTTGGTGCTTAACCCTAACCTCCCCCCCCAGTGCCTAAACCTAACCTCCCCCTCCCCGCACCCTAAACCTATCCCTCCCCCCTTAGTGCCTAACCCTAACCGTCCCCAACGTGTAAAAAGTTTTTTTGAGATTTTTGCAAATTTGCAAAAATCTCAAAAAAAGTTTTTACACGTTGCCATTATGGGGTATTGTGTGTAGAATTTTGAGGACAAAAATTTATTTATTCCATTTTGGAATACGGCTGTAACATAATATGTGGAAAAAGTGAAGCGCTGTGAATACTTTCCGGATGCACTGTGCATACATTCTTTTGAATAGTACTTTGCTTCACATCATTTGATTATGTCATGATTCTCTCAATGGATAATAACAATAATAATAATAATAATAATAATAATAATAATATGAGCACAGGGATCCTGCTGAAGAAATAGTGGAGGTCTTGGGGAAGGAACCCCCACCAAAGTATAATTTGAGAAAGCTGACGTTAAATTTGTTCATATCATTCTCTGGCCCTGCAATCCAGTGGCGGCCATCCATATGCCCAACAGTGCCAAGAAATGGTTTCTGCCTACACCCTCTTATCATGACAAATGGATGGCCAATAAAAGTGTGTCTCTGACCTCCGATTACTGTCTTAGTCAGCCAATACCCTTCTGAAAAGGAGAGTATACTACTGTTAAATGGAATCCTTTGATCTGATGCTCAGTACTGCCCAAGGGCAGAACTATGGGAGACAATGGAGATACCTGCCACCGGGCTCCAGCTTTGAAGGGGCACCTCCTCCATTGTCCACAATATATTCATCCCACTTGCGGCTGTAACTATGTACCTGGAGTGTCCCTTCCCGGCACCTGAGAAGCCACCATAAACTAGTGGAGAGCTCCATGTCAGACCATCAGCTGCCACTTTCGTCTATCTATAGCCTCTCTGCATGCAAATTGCTACATTACATTGTCAGCGGCTGTGATGGAGGGAAACCAAATTTTAACTTGCCTACGGGCGTCTGGGATGAATTTACGCCACCGGTACTGCCACCAAGCAAATAAACAAAATAAAAATTAGGGATTAAGGTGATGCCTTGAAAAAAAGGATGCAGTCCTGGAAATTAATACAGAATATCTCTGCTATCCCATTGGTTAACTTATCTATTGCAGCCCACTGTCTGATTAATGCCTCCAATAACGCAGGGTTTAACCCACGTCAGTCCTTCTATTAGCTTTCCTCTTTGTGAGCTATACATAAATAACTTGAAGAATGCTTAGAAGCTTGGCTTTCACACAGGCAATGCACCACAGGAGAACCACAAGTGGACATAACACTGCATGGGAATACAAATCCATAAAGCCTCAAAATTGGTAAAAAAATGCATCTCCTTGTGATTTAGTGGATGCTTTTCATTGTGTATGGTAGCTACAGACTTACAGACAGAAATTAAATCTTAAAAAAAGTATTAATAAAGAATATTTTATGATGTACACCACATCTCTGAAAAGCTTTATTTAAAAAATAACATATATATTTATATTTGTAACACGGGGTATTGACATAAGGATTCCATACAGGCAGGTACTTGGTGAAGCAGTGTCTTTTTAATGGTAGCAAACACTGCACCTTAGCATAAGTGAAATTAGGCCTGGACACACACAGTCACACAACAGAAAATAAGCAAACAACATAAAAGTAAATGTCTCAGCAGTCCTCGTTTTAATGTCTGTGGACCCTCCAGGTCCTGGCACTCTAATCCTAACCACCACCCCAGCCTATCACCTGGCTAGCTTATCCAGCATCAGGAGCAATGAGCAACAGGTGTGTGAGAGTTTTAAACCCTTCCTGTGCTGCTAACTTCCTGGTGGCTCTGGGCAACCTGAAAAACAGAGAGTTCCATAATTCCACTTTGAGCTGTGCAGCCCAGAAAACCCGGAATTCCAAACTTCTATTGTAACTTCAGAATATTCTGGTCTTGTTTTCCTCTACATTGGAGGGAGCTTATCCCACCAGAATGTTGGCAATTCAGGTGAGAGACAACCCCTCTCACCACACATCCCCCCCTTTTACTTTTCCAAGCCTGGTGAAGCGCACTCTTCACCATTCAGCCTTCCGAACCACCTTTCCAAGCATGTCTTCTTCATACCCCCTGAATATGGTGCATTCTGCCAGAGAAGCAACCATCCTTCTTTTCTTGCGGACACTGGGTTCTGCTCTTTTCTGCTGCCCTGCAGACAAAGTATCACTCAAAGAGCCGGTGCGACATCTGAGCGGTCTAGCGAGAAGTACAATGACCAGACTTTCTTCTTGCTGGAAAGCTTGTCACCGTGCCTCAGGAATGCGATGTGGTCGCTGCTTTATGCCCACTCCTTCAGGTGTATTTATCCCGTGCTCTATTAAGGCAGTGTGCTCTGGCAGGGAAGAAAACACATCCTGTTTATTACGAACTAAGGCTTCCACTCCTTTTCGCTGTTTTGCTGACAAGTTGTCCACCAGCGGAACATCTGTAGGGCCAAGCGAACTAGAGTGGCCCCCAGGAAACCAAGATGTGGCGGCTTCCATCACAACCTGGGCAACATCTGTATTGGGTATGACACCTCTGCAGATTTTTCTGTCTGGCCGTAACCAGGCAAAGTGTTGCGGATTTCTTTCCACAGGCATTAATTGCACAGAGGTTTGCTCTCTAAAGAGGACTGGCTGTGCTTTTCCACTCTTCTCCCTAGGGCCTTGGAGACTTTACATTGGCGTTATCTCTGTGGTTCCTTTAAGAGCTCAACAAATCCTGGAAAATGATGTCTCAATATGATAGGATAGGGGAGCTTTGAACCAACTGCTTTGACCACCATATAAGTGTGCTTTATGGTGAGGCTCACTCACACCCGGGAGAAGTTTTCTGTGGATCCAAGAATGCAGAAAACTTTGACTAACCATGGCACCTTTTCCACTGGCTTGGGCAGGACAGCCACTGAGATCAGGGTTAGCTCACTCCCTGAGTCTGTAATAGCTATGAGTTTTTGGCCATTCAGTAACACGGTTTCCCACATTAATGGGGGTCTGGAATACAGGGGTACCATCATACAAAAAGCGGGGTACATAGCGCCCATACTAGCAACACCACACTCCATAGGTTCTGTTTTTCTGGGACAGTCACACCTTATATGACCTAGCTCTCTGCTCTCAATGCAAATGACCCTGGCATCTCCAGTGGTGTTTCCTTGAGGAGGGGTGACATTCGGAGTCGCAGGCCTATGGAGTGCCATCTTAACAGGTCGCTCATTCCCTGGTCTCTTTTCTGGCATCTTTGTCATATTTTCTGTGGTCTCATACCACTTCAATACTGTAAATAATTCAATGATAATTAAGTGCAGTCTTTTGGCTGGGGCCAACTCTGCCCTGGCGAGTTCTGCAACCTGTGTCCGAATAGGGGTCCCTTGTATTAGGGCCCATTCATGGAAGCGCTACGCTTTCCCAAATACAGTGAGACCTGACCTGGCCAGAATAGCACTTTTGACTAGGTCATATTTCTCTGCATCAGAGAAATCAGCATAGACTTTCTGAGCCTCACCAGTGAGATAGGGGGCACATCTATCAGCCCAAGTATCTGCTGCCCATTTTAAATGCTGTGCCAGCCCTCTCAAATATCAGCAAATATGGCTCTGGATCATCTGAGGCAGACATTTTCTTCAAATGCCCAGCACCTGGTGTGCCCATTGACTGGGTCACTAACTGTAACATTTGTCCCTCTGTCTTTTGGTGAGAGGCCAACAAATTTACTACAGTGTGAAAAACTTCCTCCATTTGTATAGTGGAAGTGGTATGTACAAGTGTAGGTACTTTAAGATAACAAGCCAGTTAGCACAAATAAATATATCTCTTTCAGCAAAGCAATTGTAATTCAATTTTAGGGCCTGATTCAGAGCCGGACGCAATTAGCGCTCGCTTGTCCTGAAAATAGGGGTGGCTATTCAAATGAACCGTTCGCTGTTTGCGGTCTGTTCACGCCTCTAGGTCTGAACGAGCGTACAAAACTTGCGGTCGTTTATTGGGAAACTACGCCCCCTGGCCGCTCGCATCCTTCGTCATGTCCGCTATTTATTAGATTAATCGAGTACATCGAACAGGGTATGAGCTGCTCGCTATTCTTGTGGTTGGTTTTTGCTACCACAATTTTGTGAGCAGTTCTGGCTTAAAAAAAACCCAGTGACGTGGTCAATGACGCTGCTGTTTTAAATATGCACACCCATAAAACGCCCGTTTTGACCTTTAAGCACGCCTGCGATCGGATCTCCACTCCCCGTTTTCAAGCACCTTCCCCTGTTACCACCCACATATGCCTCATTCTGTCACTCAAATTAGCAGGCATTCGCTATTTTGCGAGCACATGAATTTCGGCCGCACTGACTGGTTGCGCATGCGTATAACGATACGTACGCATGCGCAGTTGGGCAAACATCGCTCGGAGCGAACGAGCTGCTGCTTACGAGTGGCTCTGAATCAGGCCCTTAATTCAGAAAATGTAGGGGTTAAACAGAACACAGGAAAAAAACTGTCTTTTTCTCTTCCAGCAATGCAGTGCTTAATTAGACCTCAGTAATATGTGTGTCTTGCTCAGTCAACAGATAAACTTAATCAGAGAGCATACTAGCTGGTGAAGATACTAATCAGCATTTGTTATATCTCAAGCACCTTAGTAAAAACAAAGCAAAATAACTTTTGTTTTTGCAGTACACATAAACAAACAGCTTTTGCACAATGCATAGCAAGTTACAGTGTTCTTGATATAACTGTGTTTTATCTGGTTCGCCAACCATACTCACATATACCAAATGTTTCCTTTACTATTCCATAGGTATCTAGTGATTGCCTGCGCCACATCAGTGCAGAGGTCCCCGTATGGGCCACCCCATAGGGTATTGAATAAGGACTTTGAAACATCGATGATGTCCATGTAATCACTGTAATGTATTCAATACAATTACTTTTCTTCATTGTGGACTGGAGTGCTGCCTTGTTCTTTATTGGAGGACTTTGGATATATATATATATATATATATATATATATATATATATATATATATCATACAGCAGGTAAAATAAGTATTGAACACATCCACATTTTTCTCAGTACATATATTTGAAATGGGGCTATTGTAATGATATTTTCACCAAATGTCAGCAACAACCCATGCAATCCACACATGCAAAGAAATCACACTATAGATATCCATAAATTAAGTTATGTGTAATAATGTGAAATGACACAGGGAAAAATTATTGAACATGCTTACTGAAATTTATTTAATACTTTGTCCAAAAGCCTTTGTTGGTAATGACAGCTTCAAGATGCCTCCTGTATGGAGAAACTAGTTGCAAGCATTGTTCAGGTGTGATTTTGGCCCATTCTTCCACACAAACAGTCTTCAAATCTTGAAGGTTTCCGTGGACCTCTTCTATGAACTCTGATCTTTAGTTCGTTCCATAGATTTTCAATTGGGTTCAAGTCAGGTGATTGGCTGGGCCATTCTAGCAACGTTATTTTCTTTCTATGAAGCCAATTGAGAGTGTCCTTGGCTGTGTGTTTGGGATAATTGCCCTGCTGAAATGTCTACCCTCATTTCATCTTTAGCATCCTGGTAGATGGCAGCAGATTTTTATAAAGAATGTCTCTGTACATTTTTCCATTCATCCTTCCTTCAATAACATGAAGTATGTCAGTACCGTATGCTGTAAAACAGCCCCACACCATGATATTCCCACCTCCAAACTTCACTGTTGGTATGGTATTTTTGGGGTGATGTGCAGTGCCATTTCTTCTCCATACATGGTGTGTATTATGGCATCCAAAGAGTTCAATTTTGATCTCATCTGACCAGTCTATATTTTCCCAGTATTTCACAGGCTTGTACAAATGTTGTACAGCAGACTTTAAACGAGCTTCAACATGCATTTTCTTCAGCAATGGAGTCTTGCCTGGTGAGCGTGCATACAGGCCATGGCAGTTGAGTGCATTACTTATTGTTTTCTTTGAAACAATTGTACTTGTTAATTCCAGGTCTTTCTGAAGCTCTCCACAAGTGGTCCTTGGCTCTTGCACAACTCTTCTGATAATTCTTTCCACTCATCTGTCAGAAATCTTGCAAGGAGCACCTGGTCGTGGCCGATTTATGGTGAAATTATGCTCTTTCCACTTCCGGATAATTGCCCTAACAGAGCTCACTGGAACATTTAGAAGTTTAGGAACCATTCTGTAACCAATGCCATCAGTATGTTTTACAACAATAAAGTTGCGAAGGTCTTGAGAGAGCACTATCATGAGATGTTTCTTGTGTGACACCTTGGTAATGAGACACCTTTTTATAGGCCATCAGTTGGGACTGATCCATCTTATATTAATTTGCACTGACAAGGGGCAGGATTGCTTTCTAATACTGATAGCTTTCAGCTGGTGTCTAGGCTTTCCATGCCTGTTTACATCTCCCTTTCTTCATGTGTTCAATACTTTTTCCCTGTGCCATTTCACATTATTAGACATAACTTCATTTATGGACATCTATGGTTTGATATCTATGCATGTGTAGATTGCATGGGTTGTTGCTGACATTTGGTTAAAAATGCCATTACAAATATTACTGATAAAAATGTGGATGTGTTCAATACTTATTTTACCCGCTTTATATATATGGCTGAACCTGGCCCTGAAGTACACCTGTAGCCTCAATTTTTTTACATTGACCTCACCTATAACCTGGATAACTATGTAAATTAGGGGAGATGACATTGCAGGAAGGCGTATTCTCATATTGCTTGGAATGGGGTGTATCAGGAGCAGACAGACTTATAGAATGAGAATATAGATGCATAGCTTCCAAAATCACTTTGAGTTTCAGAAATCACTGCAGAACAGAGGGGTGATTCAGCTGCGGATGGATATGCTAGCACAGCTGTGATAGTTGAAATATGGTAGTGCAGCTGGAGGCATTACGCCTCCTGCATGCATTACTGGTTCAAGCTGCATTCAATTATGCAGCATCATAACTTCTGCGATCACTCTGGCAGGCTGTGTGTCCATGGGGTCATGCAAGCCGGCCATTGTAAATGAGTAAAGGAGGCCAGGAAACCTCTATCAGCCACCAGAGATCCTGGCCTCTACACTCCCATCCCCCAATGGCGGGGGAAGGGGGCTCCCACTCCCTGCTCAGAAATGCCAGCAGACTGTTAACGCAGACCCATACTGCAAATGCATGGTAGAGGTTAGGTACATGCATGGATTCCCGATAATCAGAAATCTGCATAATCCCTGTCATTGTGCCCACAGCTGAATCACTCCCTGAAATCACTCTGCAAACCAACATTGAAGACCATGTCTAGCAGGACTGCCATCAGAGGGAAAATGCCTGGACTGGAGTTCATTTCCTGGACAGAAGGGGGCCTGCCCACAGTGGCACTGTGTGGCTGCGATCAATCTCCCCTGCTGATTGTAATCTCCATATGCAAAATTTAGCCAGGATCAAAGATTGTGGATTGATTATGCTGTCTGCCACAGTCTGAATGTATCGAGTGCTGAGCGACTAATGACCCTGCTAGATTGTGACAGTGTGTGTATGAAGAGTGTCCTGGTTTTATGGGATTGTGTGACAGTGGGTGGCCCTGATAAAGTTCGAATATATGTAAAAACCTAACCCTGGTCAAACTACTACACCATGCCAAATTTGGTGGAGCTAGGTACATGCATAAAGGACAAAGAGAAAGACACACTTTCTCGCTTATTATATAGATAAAAACAAATGTCCTGACTGACACTCACTGACTCATCAATACCTAGCCCAAACCCCTGGGTCTAGAAACAAGCTATTCTGGGAGTATATACCTTGCATGACGTAGGCACCCACTAATCAGGGATTTTTCTAAATCCGACTCCTATGGGGGTGAAAAGGGCTAAAATGTTTCCTCCCTTGTGCAATGTCCTGCCTGACTGAATCATCAATGCCCTGCCCAAACGAAGGGATTTTTTTAAATTCAACCCCTTAAGGAGGTGAAAAGACGTGAAATGTTTATTCTCGACTGAGATGATTGGGTGACAAAGCAACATGTCCCAACTGT
This sequence comes from Taudactylus pleione, assembly GCA_031769625.1. Classification (NCBI taxonomy): domain Eukaryota; kingdom Metazoa; phylum Chordata; class Amphibia; order Anura; family Myobatrachidae; genus Taudactylus; species Taudactylus pleione. The sequence continues at coordinate 12,191,307 of JAUIMM010000091.1, read as the reverse complement.
GGGACTGTAAACTCATTGTCTACGTTGAGTGGTGGCTGCAGAGGTGGGGCGGCAGTGTAGTCCAATATTCAAATAGGGGAGCCACACCAAGTGCCAGTGATGTTTGGCAGCATTTGGGGTGACAGTTGGTGTGGCTCACCTATTTGAATATCTCAGCAGCCTTTATACTTTGAATATGTTTTTCCATTTTGATAATTCACTTGCTTTCTATATAGATTTTTCATTTTATTGATCATAGAAATTGAGTTTTTGAATGTTAAAGGGGAGATAGTGCCTCACACCATTGCCCCATTACAATATAAGTAGCCTGTCTGTTCCAGTGCTTCTCCTGTCTCAGGTATGAAACTCAGCTAATGGCTAGGGAGTACATAAATTAATTGTGACGCACATGGTGGACAGCTGGGAGGAGTGCTCTAACATGTCTCATGAAAGGAAGGGGGGCAACTACACCAGCTCTGCAGAGTACCTCCTTGGCATGTCCCAACCCTTTACACATGGTGTTTATGCAAAATAGTGGCAGCTTGGCAATTGTTTGAGTTTGTCTTTGAGGTTTGCCACAATGGTGAGCTCTACGAGAATTTTGCTGCTGAACATCATCTCGTGAGAAGGCTATGCTTCACGCAGGACCTCTCTAGGGGCCATTGAGATGCGTACCTGCCATGTGAACCTTAAAAAGTGTGCACTACACCACACCTCCTCCAGCCCAACTCCGACTCGCACCTTTCACAGGCATCACCTCTTTCTGTCCTCAAGAAGGCTTCTGCCAAACATTGTGACAGATTCACCAATGCTAAAAGGAGGAAACAACTTCAGGATGTGGGAAGGGAATATGTGCAGATTAATCCTACAGTGCACCGTGCAGCAGCGGCTAAGAACCAAAACATTATCCTTGAGGGTAACAGAGCAGCGGTGGCCAGGTACCAGCAAGATCACTCCGAGGTGCACAGAGCAGTGGTGGCCAGGTGCCAGCAAGAACAACCCCGAGGTGCACAGAGCAGCAGTGGCTAGGTGCTAGCAAGAAATGAAATATCTATGGTCTACCTGGGTGAAACTGGGTACATCAGCTAGTATATTTATATATATATATATATATATAATAAGCATACAATACCATATTGAAGATTTTCTGAAAAATTTGTAAGAAAGTAGGGTGCGCTCCATAATGCGCAATACAATTTAAATATTTTAATCAGCAATCACAGAGACAGATCCAACGGCGGTGGCCGGACCACCGCAAGTAATAATAGCTCCAACAAATATAGCATGTGTAGCACTGCTAGCATGTTCAGCATGCACACTCCACATCACACTATCAATTCGCCAGGCCACGACCCAATGCGTTTTGTCCCTCTGACACGAAGTCCATGTGATGAAATGCATTGGAAAGTGGCCAGGCAAACTGATGGTGTGACGTATATATATATATATATATATATATATAGCATAGGGCGCCGGCACTCGTCCTTATGATTCCATCCTGCCATGGTGCCACCAGAACAAAAATCAACAACAGCCAGCGAAAACTAGTTACACTCTGTGGACTTGTAATAACAACATCACTTAGTGCAAACCACCAAGACACAGGAACATATCCTTAAGTTGTCAACGTTTAATTATTATTGAAACATTGACAACTGTAATATATATATGTATATATATATATATATATATATATATATACACACACTATATGGACAAAAGTATTTGCCCACACCTGTTGATTATTGTTAGTAATTGTTAATTATTGAATTGAAGTGTTTCAATCAGACTTGTTGCCACAGGTGTATAAAATCAAGCACCTAGACATGCAGTCTCCATTTGCAAACATTTGTGAAACTCAGTATTAGTGAGCTCAGTGACTTCATACGTGGTACTGTGATAGGATGCTACCTTTGAGCTCAGTGACTTCAAGCGTGGTACTGTGATAGGATGCCACCTTTGAGCTCAGTGACTTCAAGCGTGGTACTGTGATAGGATGCCACCTTTGCAATAAGACGGTTCGTGAAATTTCATGCCTGCCGGATATTCCATGGTCAACCGTAAGTGATATTATTAGAAAGTGGAATGTTTAGGAACAACAGCAACTCAGCCACAAGGCAAAAGACCAGGTAAATCATAGAGCGGTTTCAACGACTGCTAAGGCGCATGGTGCGCAAAAGTTGCCAACACTCAGCTGATTCCATAACTGAAGAGGTCCGAACTTCCACTGGCATTAATATAAGCACAAAAACTGTGCGGGAGAGACTTAATGGAATGAGTTTCCATGGTCGAGCAGCTGCATGTAAACCTCACATCACCAAGTCCAATGCCAAGCATCGGATGCACAATGGCACTGGACTTTGTGGTTGCCTGGTGATGGTATAGCATAGTCACATGGTGTGCGCCGATTTGAGATAATTTCATTACGTCATCAAACTAAGCAAGTCCAAATGACGCCAGATTGAGGCGTTTCACCGGAACAGGCTGATTGTTTCACGTGGTGTCTGGGGTTAGGGGTATTTAAGGTAAGCTTGTTTATTGTATTACTTACATCCTGAAAACAGTGATAAACTGAAACGCTGATGTTACTACCACAGTGTTGAATGTCCTCTTTGCTGTCCGTGAGTGCCGCACCTCTGGGAAGTATATATATTTATATATATATATATATATATATATATATATATATATATACACAATTTTAAGCCCCTTATTCCCTGCAGCTCGAATTTCAATATCAATTCTTTATTTTATCGGCACAAGAATGAATATAATATAATTTTGCAAGCAAAACTCTTTCAAGTGTTTTAAATGTTTAAAGGCACTGACGTTTAGAATTGAATTCCAAGTGCTTATAAAAATGAAACTAACAATTTGAAAATGCTTTACACTGAGCAGACCCAGAATTCGACCACCCTCAAGCAGAGGCTTTTTATGAAACAGCGAACCACTCCAGTATTTTCAATTGCACAGCCTAATATGGAGTGATTTCAAATGATGAGAGATCTTTTAGTATGTGCTTTCTTTTATTAAGTGAAGCAGCATTTTAGTATAGCTGCTAAGAAGGTATTAAATATAGACACGGAAAGTACTATGCGGTCCCTAAGCAGGTAGTGCCCATTTTATTTTAATGTTTGACTCATTTTTCCCTTTTACTCTTGTACACTCTATTTGTGCTCATGCAGCAATGAATGGTTGTATATTTGTTTTGCTTATTATTAAACCTGAGAACTGCATTTGGTATTTAGTACTATGGAACATTGTGAACATAAATGTACTTTCTAGTTCTACACCACTGTTGTCAACAAACACTTTTGTAGATTTTATGATTCATAACTCATTGTATCTTTAATTTACCATTCTCTGATCACATTGATATTTATATAAACATTTTCAAAGTGCGAAGGTTCAAGAATCACATATGTTGAAAGTAATTTTAGTCTTGGACCAGATTTAAATTCTAATTAAAAATGCCTAATTAATTAAATAGTCTGGATATTAAAATAAATAAATACATAAATAAATAAATAAAATAACTGAGTAGGTATTATCCAGTGGGGTTATTTATTAAAAGTGGAGATGCTTTGATAATTAAGTGTACCGATTAAGCACACAAAGTGTGGGGAACCATTTTGTGGGTTGAGACAATATTTATGTCAATGTAGCCTATTAATTCAATAGGAACCATTAACAACTCTAAGATATGAGCAATATGAACAGAATTTACAGTCATAGTGCAAAAAAACAGGGCAAGCAGAAGAGTTCAATGAAAATTTAAATACACTTCCAAACTTGGGCCTGCATGTAAAATTCTAAACCCTAATTCTCCATCTGGCTTCAATATCCTGGACAAATGCAGTGATAACCATTGGTGCTTTACCTAGCGGGAAAGTTACTATAGAGGTTGAGTCTCTCATATGCAAAATGCTTGGGACCATGGGAATTTTGGCTATCGTATTTTTCCGTATTTTGGAATATTTGCATACAATTATGAGATATCTTGGGAATGAGACCCAAATCTAAACACAGAATGCATTTATGTTTTATATACACTTTATACACACAGCCTGTAGGTAATTTTATTCAATATTTTTAATAATTTTGTGCATCAAACAAAGCTTGTGTACATATATGAAATTAATTTGTTTCAAATACACTTTATACAATCAGCCTGAAGGTAATATTATACAATATTTTTAATACATTTGTGCATCAAACAAAGTTTGTGTACATACAGGAAATTGATGTATGTTTCATATACACTTTATACACTCAGCCTGAAGGAAATTTTATACAATATTTTTAATAATGTTGTGGCTTAAACAAAGTTTGTTTACATTGAACCATCAGAAAGAAAAGGAGTCACTATCTCAGTCATGCTAAAAAAAAAATAGTATTTTGGAATATTACGTATTTCTGAATATTTGGATATGGGAGACTCAACCTGTATTTATTTTTATTTACAAGATAATTGAGCAGTTCATGATAAAAACAAACAATGAAATTAAATAGAAAGTACAGATAATCCTGCGTACTGACGGCTGGTATTTTAACCATCCATATGCTATTGAGAATATAAGGAAAATGTTGAATGAATATAATCTTACCAATTGTCTATGTCATATAACTGTATATTGGCGACAATTGAATTTAAATTTAATTAATTAAAAAATATATACATAAGTTTTAATATCTATTCCAGTGTCCACATGCATGAAATTTAAATACAGTAACTCACATTTTCTTTCTTGTTTTTTTTTTATTTGTTGCACTGTACTGTAGATTCAAAAATATCAGCTGAGGTTTTGTAAAACAAAGATTAAGCAGAAATATACTATAGGCCTTCAATGTCTCTCGATAGAAAAAAAGTAGATCAGATAAATTTTTCTCAATTATGAAAATCAACTGCTGGTCAAATTGTATATCTTGAAATTATATTTTATCAATGCACATCATTGCAGCCTGGGTTGCGAATAGAGTAATCATGCAGGGCTTAATCATGTCATGTATACAATTTGAAATGAAGTTATATAATCAGGGCTGATTAAGGGTTCCAGCTGCCCTAGGCTAACACATCTGTAATGCCCCCATCAATGTTTGTGTTTGGATCACAACAACAGAAGGCATATTAGGGACCTCTAAACAATACTTTTAGCATCCCAGAGACTGATATACAATACATAGAGCATTCCAGAGACCATCATAAAAACAGGGAGAGCATATTAGTGACTGCTACACAAAACAGAGAGCATCCTAGTGACCATTATATAATAGAGAGCATTTTGTGACTACCATGCAATATAATTCCCTTATCATTAATTAGCCTCTCCTCAAAACTCATTAACTTCTTCTGAACCTTAGTGACAGCCCAGTTTCACAAATAAACTCTCTAATTACCTCCCTCATTAAAGACATTATCATTGTTACCCGGGATGCGAATCCTGACTGCGGGGATTCCGGCGGTCAGAATGCCAGTGCCAGCATCCTGACTGCCGGAATTCCGAAAATAAGTACTGGGGCTAGGGGAAGGGTTAGGGAAAGGGGTGAGGGTTAGGCAGTAGGAAGAGGGTTAGGGTTAGGCTGTGAGGGGGAGGTTAGGTTTAGGCTGTGGGGAGGGAGAGTTAGGTTTAGGCACTAGGGGGGGAGATTAGGTCCAGGCATCAGATAGGGAGGGTTAGGGATAGGGAAAGGGGTTAGTTTAGGATTACTTACCTGGGGGCATTGGCATTGTAAGCTCATCAGGATACCAGCATCAGGGTTCTGATCGCCGGGATCCCAAGTGCCAGCATCCCGTACCCAACCCCCTTTACCCTCATAATATAAAACAATCATTATATCTAACCCCCTTATTATTAAAATGACATTCCATAAATTATACTTATTTCTCCATCTAGTGCCACTTACCTTTTAAAGATCCATCTTTCTTCTCTTTGGTTCAGCAAACCTGTCACACATTGGCAGGACTACAAGAGATAAAGTAGGGGCTATGTATTGTAAAAATAGCCTGCACTACCTCTACCATTGGAAAGATAAAATATTTCACCCAGGCTATCGGTCAGTGCCTATCTGCCTGCCTACCTCCCCTCCTCATTCTCCATCTCACCCCTTCTCTTTTTAAAAATAAATATGGTAATCCCCCACTGATGAATCCCCAGCCTAATTAGCTTGTTTATTAATGAATCAGATAGCTAATTTTCCACATTATTTATTTAATTTTCACAAATTGCTCCAGCAAATTTGAAACTACAGAAAGCTCAACAGTTAACTCTGTATTTTATCCATAAACTCAGCAGGGGTGCTCAATGCAATAAAATGATGACGGATAATGGAAATAATCAAGTGATTTATTACAATAACTCCTACTTTCAATGAAAGTAAAGGGGCACGTCCACTAGCAGACTGTGACAAGCCTGCACGATTATGACATTGAAATCGTGCAGTCGTTTCAGTCTGTGCTGTGCCTATATTGAACAATCAGTCATTCAGTGTAGGCACCCTCCCTCATCCATGAACAAGGCCAATCTGTTGTAATCGGCAGATTGACCAGCATGTTCAGGCAATGGTAGAAAAAAATGACCAGCGGGAGCGCGCATCGCTGGTCGTTTTCGAAATTTTAATGGTCGATTTGCGAACGATTAATGAACGATTGAATGATAACGAATTTGTTATCATTCAATCGCTCATTTTAATCGGGTAGTGGATACCCGCCTTAACTTTTGAAGACCACTCCTTGCTCTCAAACAATTGGTAACTTTATTCTGAAGTTCAGTCCAAATTTATGGGCCTGTATTCAAGTCACTCCACAAGTAATTTCAGTTATATTTAATTCACTCAGTTTCTACTGAAAATGTTGCATTGTTTGTGAGACAGTTAGTCCTATTAATTTTTAAATATTTTGTGTGTACTTATTTATGTTATGTTTATTTTGCTTTATACCTGATATTACAGCAAATATTACAATTATGTATACACTATAGTCCATTATATAAACCAAACCCATCACCTATTTGCAAATGAGGCAGTCACTTCTAAGTTACCAGCTCACTAGATGCTAGTGATATCACTGCCTCTGATATCACTTTGTGATTTCCATTTCAGCAATATAACAAGTCCATAGTGAATGTATAGACTAAATGTCGGTACATCCCAAAGAATGTCTGCTCCCCCTTAGTAGAGGATAGTAGTGCACTTTGGTTTTAGTAAAACCAAGTTATGGATTAGTTACAAATATTTATCAAATTTGCTATAGTAATTAGAGATGTGCACGGACCCCCATGATTTGGTTTTGGTTTTGGCAAAACCACCCTCAAATGTTACGGTGTGGGCAAAACCAACCTCAAGTGTTTTGGTTTGGTTTTGGATTTCTTTAAAATTAATAAAAACAGCTAAAATCATGTAAGTTGGACCAGTTTATATTCAATCCAAAACCTGAAATATGGTTCGGAGTAGACCCAAGCAGGTACTCTGTTCTACTCAGAACTCCAAAAGTGATCAGCGCTGGGACTCGGTTCTACTTGGAACCCCAAAAGTGATCAGAACCTGTACTGTACTCGGAACCCCAAAGTTTGGGTATGTTCGGTTTTCCGTAAAAACCAAACCGCTCATCTCTAATATTAATACTGTATTAATATTGCAAATATATGCTATATTAATGATAAAGTACATTAATAGAATATATATATTTTTTTTACTGTTAGAAATTCTCAATACTGACAACTATAATTATTTTGGTCAAATGAAGTGTAGTTTTCATAAAAGAAATTACCAACCAAATTTCCCTTTTTTACTGCTCCTGCTGTTTTTTTTATTATTTTACATGACATTGACGAAAAGAACAAATTTATTTTCTTTGTGTTGCAGGAAAAGCCACATTCTTTTATAATATTCCTGATATAATTAACAATTTCACTAGTCTTACTTTAATAAGAAAAATTGGATTTTCACATTTAGAAGAATATATTACATTATATTATGATGACATGACAACATTAACTGATACAGAATAATGTGGCTTTACAGGTAAAGATATTCTGCGTAGTTTAAATGTTGGAGGAGGAATACGATGGTCGTCCTTAACAAAGACTTATTAAAAACAGTTCTATCTGTAGATAAGTAAAAGAACATTCTCCACATTTTTAGACAGTTAAAGCTTATCCTGAGCTTAGGAATCAATAAGAATTTTTTGTTTAAGCTGTGGGTATAACAAACAGAGATTAGTACTCTCTCACTTCAGCGCTGTCACTGTTAAAGTGACAGGTGCTATTAACATTCTATAATAAGTGGCCAGTATCCTCTCTTAGCATTCTTGTGACACAACTAGTAAAGCCCTTTAAATTCTTATGTTTTCACTGTCATAATCTCTTCCTTTATAAGTGATTACTTTGTAACATTCAACAAGTCATTATTCAATAAGTCGATATATTTTCACAGGCTTTGTAATGCATTATTTTGGGACAGAAATTTTGATGGAATTAGCAAAAAAAATAAAAAATAAAATAAAATGATCTATCTCCATCCAAAGCAAAGAAAAGACATTTATTGATTGCGAATGATGTGACAGTTCTTCTACCTGTAAGTGCCCTGACTGGATTCATTCATTTTTTTTGTACTATATTTAATGCTATACGTCTCCTGCACACAGCAGAGCTGGAATCAAGATCCATGAAAATGCAGCAAATTAATTTTCCACTGAGGCATCAGGTAGGACAAACTTTAAGCCTTACCTTAGGTTATCGTGAGGTAACACATGCCCAGATCTCCGGACTTTGACAGTAATTCGTGATGGCTGTGAGACTGCAAGACATCAGAGTGTGACTGTGTCATAGTGGGAGCGGCCATACCCCGGATAGACATTTTTGACAGAAAAAGACCATTTTTATGGTGTTATGTGTATACCACGCAGCCTCCCACAAATCGAGATGAAAGATTGTGGGACATTCCCCTGAAATAAGGCTTATCCCGTCTAAATGAGGACCTTTGGGAGGTATTACATGGCTGTTTATTATGAGATGAGTGGCTTGGTTCTACTCGGTTACGTACTTATCTGAAATACGGTATTTTATTGGCTATCCAGCTCTCACGTGTTTTGGATAGCCGATGAGATAAATCTAAACTTGCGTTAATTTGACGTAAAGAGCCGCATAGAACTGATCCACTCATCTCTAGTTATTATCTCTTTTTTGTACTTGTTATTTATTTGAAATAGGGTTGACTGAGCTCAAACAAATAAATTAACACTTTTAACATGAAAATACCATAAGGAGGTAAATAGCAAATGATCATTAAATATGTACAATCAGAGTGAAAGCCTTTGGACAAAAAATATGAGGGCTGTAGCCTGTTTTATTATTGTACAAACTTAATAAAATGAGAGAGGCAGAGAGAGGCACAGATAAAGAGAGAGAAAGAGAGGGAGAGGGAGAGAGAGGCACAGATATATGTATATATATATATATTTATATATATATATTAGGGGTGTGCACCGGCCACTTTTCGTGTTTTGTGTTTTGGTTTTGGATCTGGATCTTTCTTCGTGTTTTGGATCTGGATTGGTTTTGCCAAAACCACCCTTCCGTGTTTTGGGTTCTGGGTTTTGTGTTTTGGATCTGTATTTTTTTGAAAAAAAGCATAAAAACAGCTAAAATCACAGAATTTGTAGGTTTTTCTGCTCCTATGCTATTATTAACCTCAATAACCTTAATTTCCACTCATTTCCAGTCTATTCTGAACACCTCACACCTCACAATAGTGTTTTTATGTCCAAAAGGTTGCACCGAGGTAGCTGGATGACTATGCTAAGCGACACGAGTGGGCGGCACAAACACGTGACCCTTCTAGGAGTGACACTGCAGTGGCAGGCAGGATGGCAGTTAGAAAAACTAGGCCCCAAACTGTACATAATGCAAAGAAAAAAAGAGGTGCAAGATGGAATTGTCCTTGGGCCCTCCCACCCACCCTTATGTTGTATAAACAGGACATGCACACTTTAACAAATCAATCATTTCAGCGCCAGGGTCTGCCACACAACTGTGGCTGAAATGATTGGTTCGTTTGGGCCCCCACAAAACAAGCTGGCAATTAATGTGTCCCTGCACAAACTGGCTCTACGGAGGCAAGATGTCATCCTCATCCTCCTCATCCACCGATTCCTCACCCTCTTCAGTGTGTACATCCTCATCCTCACAAAGTATTAACTCGTCCCCACTTGAATCCACCACCACAGGTCCCTCTGTACCTTCTGGAGGCTGGTCTCCCTGGAAGAGCTGATAATTCATTTTGATGAACATCATCTTCTCCACATTCTGTGGAAGCAACCTCCTACGCCTTTCGCTGACAAGGTTCCCGGCTGCACTAAACACTCTTTCGGAGTACACACTGGAGGGGGGGCAACTCAGGTAAAATAGAGCCAGTTTGTACAGGGGCCTCCAAATTGCCTCTTTTTCCTGCCAGTACAGGTATGGACTGTCTGACATGCCTACTTGGATGCTGTCACCGATGTAATCCTCCACCATTCTGTCAATGGTGACAGTATCATATGCAGTGACAGTAGACATGTCAGAAATTGTTGCCAGGTCCTTCAGTCCGGACCAGATGTCCAAACTTGGTCCTGCCTGCCCTGCATCACCGCCAGCGGGTTGCTTAGGATACCTAAGTTTTTTCCTGGCAGCCCCAGTTGCGGGAGAAAATGAAGAAGGAGCCGTTGACGTGTCACGTTCCGCTTCAGCTGACAGTGTGTTCACCAGCAGGTCTTTGCACCTCTGCAGGCTTGTGTCGGCCGGAAAGAGAGACACCACATAGGCTTTAAACCTAGGATCGAGCACGGTGGCCAAAATGTAGTGGTCTGATTTCAACAGATTGACCACCCTGGAATCCTGGCAAAGCGAATGAAGGGCTTCATCCACAAGTCCCACATGCCGAGCGGAATCGCTCCGTCTTAGCTCCTCCTTCACTTTCTCCAGCTGCTTCTGCAAAAGCCTGATGAGGGGAATGACCTGACTCAAGCTGGCAGTGTCTGAACTGACTTCACGTGTGGCAAGTTCGAAGGGCTGAAGAACCTTGCACAACACGGAAATCATTCTCCACTGCGCTTGAGTCAGGTGCATACCCCCTCCTTTGCCTATGTCATAGGTGGATGTATAGGCTTGTATGGCCTTTTGCTGCTCCTCCATCCTCTGAAGCATATAGAGGGTTGAGTTCCACCGCGTCACAACCTCTTGCTTCAGGTGATGGCGGGGCAGGTTCAAGAGTGTTTGCTGGCGCTCCAGTCTTCGGCACGCAGTCGCTGAATGGCGAAAGTGGCCAGAAATTTTTCGGGCCACCCAAAGCGTCTCCTGCACGCCCCTGTCGCTTTTCAGAAAATTCTGCACCACCAAGTTTATTGTGTGAGCAAAACATGGGACGTGCTGGAATTTGCCCAGATGTAATGCCCGCACAATATTGGTGGCGTTGTCAGATATCACAAATCCCCAGGAGAGTCTAAGTGGGGTAAGCCACTGGGCGATGATTTCCCTCAGTTTCTCTAAGAGGTTGTCGGCGGTGTGCCTCTTACTGAAACCGGTGATACACAGCGTAGCCTGCCTTGTAACGAGCTGGCGTTTCTGAGATGCTGCTACTGGTGACGCTGCTGCTGTTGCTGCGTAAGGTGATACATCTACCCAGTGGGCTGTCACAGTCATATAGTCCTTAGTCTGCCCTGTTCCACTTGTCCACATGTCCGTGGTTAAGTGGACATTGTGTACAACGGCATTTTTCAGGACACTGAGGACACTTTTTCTGACGTTTCTGTACAGTCTCGGTATCGCCTGCCTAGTGAAGTGGAATCTAGACGGGATTTGGAACCGGGGACACACTACCTCCATCAATTGTCTAAATCCCACTGCACTAATGGCGGATACCGGACGCACGTCTAACACCAACATAGCAGTCAAGGCCTCAGTTATACGTTTTGCTTCAGGATGACTGCTGTCGTACTTCATCCTCCTCGCTAAGGACTGTTGGAGGGTCAATTGTTTAGTAAAAGTAGTGGTGTTCCTACTTCCTCTCTGGGATGATGAACGACTCCCAGCAGCAGCAGCAACAGCAGCAGCGGCAGCAGTAGGCGTAGCAATGCAGGATCCTCCGGAGGAATCCCGGATAGGAGAGTCAGTCATGCCAGTGATATGGCCTGCAGGACTACTTCCGATCCTGACTAAGGAGGAAATTGACGAGGAGGGAGTTGACGGTGTGGTTTGCAGGCGCTTGGATACAACAGGACAACGGGATTTAGGTGTCCCTGGACTGCTTACGGTCTGAGCCAAAGTTTCTGAACTTGACAGTAACTTTTTATGAACGCGCTGCAGGTGCCGTATAAGGGAGGATGTTCCTAGGTGGTTGACGTCCCTACCCCTACTTATTTCACCTTTACATATGGTACATATGGCAAGACAGTTGTTGTCCGGATTTGGAGAGAAATATTGCCAGACCAAAGAGGTGGAATGTTTGGTCTTCTGCCCAGGCATGACCGTGATGGGCTTTTTCATCCCACGGACAACAACTGTCTCCCCCGGAGCCTGATTTAAACAAACCACATCACCATCAGAATCCTCCTCGCCAACTTCCTCCTCAGCGCCAGCTACACCAGTATCCTCATCCTGTTGTACTTCAACAGTGACATCTTCAATTTGCATATCAGCAAGTGGACTGTGGGTGCTCCTTTCAGCACTTGCAGGGGGCGTGCAAATGGTGGAAAGAGCCACCTCTTCCCGTCCAGTGCTGGGAAGGTCAGGCATCGCAACCACCACCACACTTGGACTCTCTTTGGGGATTTGTGATATCTTCTTAGAAAGCACAGTTCTTCGCTGTGCTTTTGCCAGCTTAACTCTTTTGATTTTTTTAGTGGGAGGAGTGCTTCCATCGTCATGTGAAGCTGAACCACTAGTCATGAACATACTAGGGATCGACCTTAGCCGTTCCTTGCCACTCCGTGTCGTAAATGGCATATTGGCAAGTTTACGTTTCTCTTCAGCTGATTTAAATGTCTTTTTCAAGGTCATTTTCCTGAACTTTGCCATTTGGGATTGTATGTGCCCTCTACTATGACATTGGGCATCGGCCTTGGCAGACGACGTTGATGGCATGTTATCGTCTATGTCATGACTAGTGGCAGCAGCTTCAGCACTAGGAGGAAGTGGTTCTTGATCTTTCTCTATTTTATTTTTATCGGAGAAAGTTTGGTCCTCCATTTATGTTATATCGATTTGATATATACGTGCGGCTAAACACAGAAAATAAATTTTTTTTTGGTTCGGACTGGAGTGTACTTTGTGGGTTACAGCACCCTTTAACGGTCAAGCCAGCCGGCCCTTTACTTATGACACAGGCGCACGCTTGGCACTACTTTGTTGATGCACGTGCGGCTACTGCGCACACAATTCACAAACACAGAAAATAATTTTTTTTTAGGTTTGGACTGGAGTGTACTTTCGGGGGTTACAGCACCCTTAACGGTCAAGCCAGCCGGCCCTTTACTTATGACACAGGCGCACGCTTGGCACTACTTTGTTGATGCACGTGCGGCTACTGCGCACACAATTCACAAACACAGAAAATAATTTTTTTTTTGGTTTGGACTGGAGTGTACTTTCGGGGGTTACAGCACCCTTAACGGTCAAGCCAGCCGGCCCTTTACTTATGACACAGGCGCACGCTTGGCACTACTTTGTTGATGCACGTGCGGCTACTGCGCACACAATTCACAAACACAGAAAATAATTTTTTTTTTGGTTTGGACTGGAGTGTACTTTCGGGGGTTACAGCACCCTTAACGGTCAAGCCAGCCGGCCCTTTACTTATGACACAGGCGAACGCTTGACACTACTTTGTTGATGCACGTGCGGCTACTGCGCACACAATTCACAAACACAGAAAATAATTTTTTTTTGGTTTGGACTGGAGTGTACTTTCAGGGGTTACAGCACCCTTTAACGGTCAAGCCAGCCGGCCCTTTACTTATGACACAGGCGCACGCTTGGCACTACTTTGTTGATGCACGTGCGGCTACTGCGCACACAATTCACAAACACAGAAAATAATTTTTTTTTGGTTTGGACTGGAGTGTACTTTCGGGGGTTACAGCACCCTTTAACGGTCAAGCCAGCCGGCCCTTTACTTATGACACAGGGGCACTCTTGGCACTACTTTGTTGATGCACGTGCGGCTACTGCGCACACAATTCACAAACACAGAAAATAATTTTTTTTTAGGTTTGGACTGGAGTGTACTTTCGGGGGTTACAGCACCCTTAACGGTCAAGCCAGCCGGCCCTTTACTTATGACACAGGCGCACGCTTGGCACTACTTTGTTGATGCACGTGCGGCTACTGCGCACACAATTCACAAACACAGAAAATAATTTTTTTTTGGTTTGGACTGGAGTGTACTTTCGGGGGTTACAGCACCCTTTAACGGTCAAGCCAGCCGGCCCTTTACTTATGACACAGGCGCACGCTTGGCACTACTTTGTTGATGCACGTGCGGCTACTGCGCACACAATTCACAAACACAGAAAATAATTTTTTTTTAGGTTTGGACTGGAGTGTACTTTCGGGGGTTACAGCACCCTTAACGGTCAAGCCAGCCGGCCCTTTACTTATGACACAGGCGCACGCTTGGCACTACTTTGTTGATGCACGTGCGGCTACTGCGCACACAATTCACAAACACAGAAAATAATTTTTTTTTTGGTTTGGACTGGAGTGTACTTTCGGGGGTTACAGCACCCTTAACGGTCAAGCCAGCCGGCCCTTTACTTATGACACAGGCGCACGCTTGGCACTACTTTGTTGATGCACGTGCGGCTACTGCGCACACAATTCACAAACACAGAAAATAATTTTTTTTTTGGTTTGGACTGGAGTGTACTTTCGGGGGTTACAGCACCCTTAACGGTCAAGCCAGCCGGCCCTTTACTTATGACACAGGCGCACGCTTGGCACTACTTTGTTGATGCACGTGCGGCTACTGCGCACACAATTCACAAACACAGAAAATATATTATTTTTTTAGCACTTGGTGGGAGCACCCCTGATGGACAGAGCACCCCCTGGACAACACTACAGCACCCCTTTAGGACTGGGACACTGCACAGGACTTTGGAGTGGACACAGCCCCTATGGAGAACTGACTGCACAACACAGTCCAGCCAGCCCCTATGGACTTTGAAGTAGTGGACACAGCCCCTATTAACAACAGCAGCACAGCACAACACAGCCAGCCCCTATGGACTTTGAAGTAGTGGACAACAGCAGCACTACACTACACTACACTACACAGCACTAACTCCCACCCTCCCTCTTCACTGTCCACAGCCGAGTGAGAAAATGGCGCCGACGCGGGTACCTTATATAGGATCCAAAACCCGCGAGACTCGGAAGGCGGGATGATGACGTTTTGCCTCGATGTCAGATCCGAGTCAGGCGGGAAAAGTCGAGCCTGACTCGGATCGGACTCGGATCGGGGGGGCTCGGGGGGGTTCGGATTTCAGAAATCCGAACCCGCTCACCCCTAATATATATATATATAGAGAGAGAGAGAGAGAGAGGAACAGATAGAGAGAGAGAGAAAGAGAGGGAAAGGGGGAGAGAGGCACAGACATATATATATATATATATATAGAGAGAGAGAGAGAGAGGCACAGATAGAGAGAGAGAAAGAGAGGAAGAGAGAGGCACATATATATATATATATATAGAGAGAGAGAGAGAGAGAGAGAGGCACAGAGAGAGAGAGAGAAAGAGAGGGAAAGGGGGAGAGAGGCACAGATAGAGAGAGAAAGAGAGGGAAAGGGAGAGAGAGGCACAGATATATATATAGAGAGAGAGAGAGAGAGAAAGAGAGGATCAGATAGAGAGAGAGAGAGAAAGAGGTAAAGGGGGAGAAAGGCACAGACAGAGAAAGAGATGGAGAGGGGGTGAGATGTATTTCTTGGGGCTTGGGATGTGCAGTCATGCACCTAATTGATGCATCCTCTGAAGTGGCTTGGTTACGCCCCCCTTAGTACTGAGGCCTGATAAGTATATTGATAGCCTCAGTAAGGTGCAATGCCACAGGACCTTTAACAACTGAAAAATCGCTTACAGTAGGTTCCCAAAGATAACCGAGGTTTGCATAGAACAGAGGGCATATAAACCTCTAGACAGGGATGGATGGGGTTAATAAAATGAGAGGAGTGGTCATTTAGGATTGGCAGTTGTTAAAGTCACAGGGATATGTTGTTTGTTGTTAAGGGGGAGTGGTTACTGGGCTTAGGAGTTATATCTCAAGGATATTCTGCCTCTTTGATTCTGATCTCCCAGCAGAATGGTCACACAGGTTGTAGAGCATTTTTTTGCACTTATTAGGCCTAAATTTACTGACGAGTGATGTCAGTGGGAGAGATTTCGGCTCTGTGAAAGCTGAAACCTCTCTGGGGCTTGCGGCAACGAGACCCTACCACTAGGGTCTCGTCACAAGCCCGATGGTCGCGATGGTCTTGATCATCGCGACCATCTTCCTGGCCGTTCGCTATAGCTGTGGGTGGTCACCCACAGCTATGTGAGCGGCAAGGAGGCCGCTCTAAAAAACAAGAAGGCTGGCCCTCATTCAGAGTGAGCGCTCTGTCAGAGCGTCCGGCTCTGAATCAGGGCCTCTGTCCCTAACCTCCCTCTTTCTCCTTTCTGTATTCTAGCTTTACTTCTTTCTCTCTGTGTGATTCCTTCCTCCCTCAACACTTCCTCCTGTCTCTCATCTTCCTCTTTTCCTATATTTCACTGCAATACCCTGGTGGTACAGTAGACATTACGCTGCATTATTATATGGTGTGACTGAGGTTCGGATCCCAGTATGGGATTCTGAGAATATTTCCCAGCGCTATCATCGCCTGTCTGTCTAAATGCAGCCAGATTTGGGATGGTGCCTGCCGAGGCACCCCCACTGCCCCCTCCTTGTCTATGGCCTCTTCTGTCCCTTAGGGGCAGCTGCGTCTGTCCTCCCAGCGATCCGGCGAGGCGTGCGCGGTTCCTCCTATGCCCCCTGGTAGTTCGCTGGGCGTGTGCCGCTGCAACCGGAACAGGTTCCAGCCACGAGTACCATTGGTGCCCTCTCCCTTTCCCCCGGCTATGTCCTGCCCTGGGACTGTAAACAGCGAGGCTTCAAGGGGCAGGAGGGGGCCGCATGGGCATGTGGGCCAAGTGCCTGTCATGGCACCGGCTCACGCTGCTGCGGTGACCATCTTCTGTGACAGGGGTTGGAGCCAGGCTACTGATCAGAGCCAGCAATTTTATATATAGGAATTTTTATATTTGGCAAAGGGGAGCGCTGTCTATGCGCCTAGTGGCAATTCATAATTATTTCATAAACGGTGTAATTAGTAGTACATGCACGTTCAATAATAAAAGGCTGAGAATGATACACATAGTGGTAAAGGTGCTAATTAAGTTGGTCCTTTCTAGTATTATTTAGGTGTATATTGCAATGTCTGTTGCAAGTTATGTATCGGCAAGCCAGCAGTATAATATATTATAATAACCGGTAGGGTGGCAGTTGTGTCAAATCAGGTTGCATTCTAAAACTAGTTATCCAGCGCTGATGTCAGCCGCAGCTCCCGGGGTGGGTTGTGGGAAAATGTACTGTGCAGCGCTGAGAGGCTTCCTCGCTGCTGTGTGACAGGAGACGACGGCCTTATGCTCGCTTGTTGTGTTGCTATTATGCGGGCTCACTTCATTCGTCACCAACACAAAGGGGCGTGGTGTAACTCATTTCTAATTTTTTGCCGTTTCCTTAGAAGCGAACAATCCTGCCTCTCGCACATACTTTATTGGACTATTCGCAGTTGGCTACTCTTTGCCCACAAACCAGTTTTATTAATCAAACAATACTATTGGTAGAGTACTTATTTCGTAAATAAAGGCATAGACTATGTCTGCGCGTTAAATGCATTGCAGCACACGTGGTCCTACACCAGCAAGGCAGAAACCACTGTGCCTTTGTTCTTCGGTTCTTCTGGCACATTCTCTAATTAGATTATTGCATATAAAATTTTAGCATATTACATTTGTAAATCATACATATATTGATTCTAATATTGAATCAATCGATTAATTATTTAAATCTGAATAAAGACCGTATCGTCCATCAAACGCATTTATTACAGCGATACATTCATGTTTATAGTCTATAAACATGAATGTATCGCTGTCTATATAGTCATGTTGATCTAGTTATAGATCAAAAAATAAGTACGTATAGGGGACTGTGGATAGGGAAAATATGTATCATGGAGTTTATCAGCAGATAGTATATCACAAATGACACCATCACTAAAAGTTGTGAAATAGTACTAATATCACGCTTCAAAATATACTCTCTACATCATAAATGTACTGAAGCACTTTACATGGGTATTCCTAAATTAAATAGAGATGGGGAGTATATCGGGACCTATTGAACATGTAGGGACTTAAAGCGAGTAGAGCTCCCCCTCCCCCCATCCGCTCAAGTTGGTGTCATCTTATGAATGGTAACACGGGCTCATAGTCTAAAATTCCAATATACCTGAAATTATTTTCAGCGTTGTTTAGCTCTATACTGTCATTGAGTCCATTTGGAGCTGGGGAATTTAAACTAACTATCCAAAATTATTCTAAGTATTGGGAACCTATCACCTCCTTTTCTATCCAAAATGATTTTAAGTTTTGGGGACCTATCAACTCCTCTTCTATTAACCTTTTTGTGTACTCGCTTTCACAGTTCAAATTTTTAGCCCACATTTTGGTCATAAACGTACATGCATAGGAACACTATGTGAATGTGGGTCCATCTTTAATGATGCAACATTTTCTTTAGTCCGTATGATTTTCCTGATACTTTCTGTAACTGAATGGTATTGATTCATGTAAGGTAGGCTCTTGTTCCCTGTAGCCTGTGCTCATGGATTGGTTTTCTTACTCATGAGAGGGCATCTTTCTATACCACTGTCTAATTTGAGAGCATTGTCTGAAACAGTATGGGGATAGTCATGTTATACATAAGGTATGATGCAACTACGGGGATGATTTCAAACATCTCACTGGACCAGTCCCTCCTCAGAAACAGGAACTGGCCTTTGGGAATATTGTTTTTTATTTTAAAATTTTTGTGTTGACAGTTTTGTATTCCAAATAGGTGTTCATATAATTTAGATGAGCTACACAATTTCCATTGCAGTCTCATCCCCATTCCAAATAAGACATAATTATATATATATATATATATATATATATATATATCTTACATAGGGTAACAGGTTGACCTGAGTCCACCACCCCCACATGCAACGCACTTCAAAACTCACCATATCTTATACACAGCAGTTAGGTAGGATTTATGGGCTGTCTCTATCTGCATTGCCTGTTGCTCCCTGTGTCTCTTTCAATTTTTCCACTGCTGCGCCTGCGCATACAGTTCATTGCCTGATACAGGGGACCCTGGAGTTCGCAAGAAGATACTGCCCCTGTTTTCTTTTTGTTTCAGACATCAATGTGGTCGGACACCCCCTGGTTGCTCCTACCGCCACCCCAGGGATCTATTGTGATGCTTCTGTTGCCAGGCCTGGAGTCGTCAGCACAGACAGTTCCCTTTCCAATTCTTGAGCCGGCATGGAGAGGCATGTCGGTCCTTGGCCCCTCAAACCTTGATTGCCTATCAGGCTTTGGGGCAGCAGTGAGAGACTTCTTGCAGAGTCACAGCTCAGCAGGAGATAAAGGCTCTGTAAAGATGGAAGTCCAATGCCTATCTGAAGATATGTTCATGTGGAATCATGATTTGTAATGTTGTTTATGGACTTTAGTGCTTCGGCCAACTTGCCACCTTTCCGATGGGGGTCTCGAGGGATTTTGCCATATTTTTTGCTCTGCTTAGGACAACGATTGGCTAACACAAATAATATAACTGAATGGAGACAAATAAACAGCAAAGAATAAGAGAATGGCATTACTAACAAAATAAAAAGTTCCAGCAGGTTTTTTGTAGGTTTTTACCTTGGGTCAAGTCCTAACCCCCCCGCCCCTTTCCCTCAACCCGTCCCTCCTTCGATGATGGTTTTCCATAGTTACATGTTCCTCATTTATTTATTTGTGTGTACTGCAGGTGATTTCCTGGATTCTAGGCCCATCTGACGGTTTGGTCACTTTTTTATATTGTGGACTGAACAGTCTCGCTTTTCATCCGTTTCTCTATTTTTCCCATGGTGGGATATGAAAGCTCTGTTGCCCGGTCTACAGACGGCAGCAGATTGCTTTGGGCTTTAGAGTCGAGGATGCTTATATTTTTTGCAGGCTTGGGGTTCGACTCACGGAGGAGGGGAATTGTTTGTTCCTTGAGGAGCATTTTTAAGTGTTGGGGGGGTTAGTGAGCTAGGTAGTATGGGGGCCTGGTTCCTCACTAGGAACCATGTGTGGCGGGAAAAACCGACAGTCTGTAAAGCATCCATATTGCTGCAGTAGGAGCGGTGCACACCCCTTCAATGCACGGGTTAGGCTGATTTCACTCTACTGGGGTCAGCGGCGCCACTCATCCGGGTGGGGCCAAAATGGTGCATCGGTATGGGTGTTGGATACCGTCTCACTTGCTATAGAGGGAGAGTGGCCCTTGCAAGTATTTTATATTGGCATGGGTGTCTTACTTGCTATAGAGGGAATGTGGCCCTTGGAAGTATTTTATATTTCACTTACCATTAATTGGGATATCGGCCCTGGTAAGTGGGGGACATCTTTTGCCTAAGTCAAGTGGGTGACGGTGATTGGTCGTTCTTTTTTCTGCCACCATACTCATTATTGTAATTAAATAAAGCTGACCTATTATTTTTGAACTGCATTAACTTGGTCTGCGTCTTTATTTTGAGAAATATGGTTTTAAAGAACTTATGGTTACATCCATCATCTGTCGATAGAGAGTTTAAAGATATGCATTAGATAGCCTCTGTCCAAACCACCAACAATTTTGGGTATTAGTCAGGAGAAACTTGCTAAGGAAAGTGGGTGTATTGTACTAACATGTAAGTATCTTGTACACAACTTCCTGGTGCTTACTACTGAGTGATGATTTATATGAAATATTGCATCCCATTGTTTTCTTGGCTAAGATCATATTCTCCATAAGTGGTATAGGCAGAGTTGTGGAGTGGAAGGTAAAGGTACAAGGTACCTATTTCATCCGGGGGATGTGTTGTTCTCAAGGCTGTCACTCTGGGCCTGATTCAGAGCCGGACGCTCTGACCAGAGCGCTCGCTCTGAATCAGGGCCCTCCTACCTAAAATTGGAGCGGCCTCCTGGCCACTCGCATAGCTGTGGGTGACCACCCACAGCTTATGCGAGTGGCCAAAAAGATGGTCGCGATGGTCAAGACCATCGCGACCATCAGGCTTGCGATGAGACCCTGCGGTAGGGTCTTGCTTCCGCAAGCCCTGGAGTGCTTTTGGCTCTATCAGAGCCAAAAGCACTCCCACTGACATCACTAGTGATGTCAGTGGGGCCGGCCCCAGACGGTAGGCGTTCCCATGGGAACGCCTCCGTCTGGGCAGCAACGCTCCCGGCACGCCCACCAAAGGGGGCGTGCTGTCACTCACCATCAACAACATGCCCCCTTCGGTGCGAGACCCAGAGCGACGGAGTGCCCGTCGCTAGCCAGGTCTTACGCATGCACACGACGGAGCTCCCTTCGTCTTGTGCATGCGCACTAGGGCACCATCGACCCACTTGCGAGCGCTCAGCACTCACGAGCGGGTCTGAATCAGGCCCTCTGTCTTCAGTTGATCCTGAATGGGTGCAGAGGTATGTTATTGTGGGGGAGACGTACCAAACCTTAGTGACAGATAAAGTGGAGAAGTTGCCCATAGCATTTCCTTTGGGCTACTTTTCCACTTTATATCTTTCTAAGACTTGATACATCTTCCCCTGTATATGTTATTGTCCTGTTCGTTTGAAGATACTTGCTTTTATAGTCTCTCTGTTGGCTTGGAAGCTTGCCTGATGCTGTGTGCTAATTGGTGCTTCTAGCTGGTTGTAGCATTTATTATTTGCTAATAATGTCATGCTTACAGTGTCTGCTGTTGTGCTCTTCTATATTGACAGCTGCTTTTGCACTCTGACTCTGTTATTTGTATGCCACGAGGACTGACTGCTGTACCCTGACTATGCTATTTATATGCTATGAGTACTAACTATTCGGTATACAGGGTTCGGGTGGACTCGGATCCCCAATGTTCAGAGCGGTTCGGATTCCACAGAATCCGAACCGCTCATCTCTAGGCCATAGTGATCTCACTTTGGATAGATGAGAAAAAAAATAACATGAATGTTTGTGCTCAATGATGATGGTACCTAAATATTTGGTGGCACACTTTATCCATTAAATAGTTAATAAGAATGACCAATGGGTGAAGTGCAACATATTTAGGGGAACATTTGGACATTCTGGGGTTTATTTAGAGTTAAGAGTAAAACAAACAAACAAAAAGGAGCAATTATACACAATGACAAACCAGGCTGCACTGCAAAGGGTACAACTACATTTGTGATACCCCAGTGACTTGTGGGGTGGAATGGGTGCAATGCATACAGAGTAAGGGTACATTGATGCGTAATGGTCCTCTTCTGGAAATACCTCCCTGCTGTACTCCGCTATGGCAGAGAGGCAAGGTTTTCTCCTAGGATACCAGAGAATAGCAAAGAATAGCAAAGAAAAACATGTTTTATTCCTCAATCTGTTATAAGGCCTAAACCAATCACAGTATACAAATAAAAGTTATATCCTACCTTTACAATATAGGTTTCTTGGTAAGGGATTTGTAAAGAATTACAGTAAGTAACACTTTGGTTCAACAAGAATAAGCTTCTCAGATATGGGGCCAAATGTAATAGGATGAGAGATTAGAAAATGTCAGAGTTTTATCACACTTTTTAAACTCGGCCAATATAATAGAGTCCAAGAGCAATGCAACAGAGCAAACTCTCATGTTTTTCAGACTCAAAAAACTCTCACGATTTAACTCTCATCCAGTTGTCGTCCCATTTTGAAGATACAACTCGATCAATGTTATAATGTGAGCGTTTACAGCTAAACTTACATTTTCTAAACTCTCCTCCTGTTACATTTGGCCCATGGTCATTTAATTACTATTAATTATTTGTCTAGTATTTGCAAATTAATATATACATATATATATATATATATATATATATATATATTATTATTATCGTTTATTTATTAGGGGTGTGCACCGGCCTCTTTTCGTGTTTTGGTTTTGGATCGGGATCTTTCTTCGTGTTTTGGATCTGGATTGGTTTTGCCAAAACCACCCTTCCGTGTTTTGGGTTCTGGGTTTTGTGTTTTGGATCTGTATTTTTTTTTTAAAAAGCATAAAAACAGCTTAAATCACAGAATTTGTGGGTTTTTCTGCTCCTATGCAATTACTAACCTCAATAACCTACATTTCCACTCATTTCCAGTCTATTCTGAACACCTCACACCTCACAATATTGTTTTTATGGCCAAAAGATTGCACCGAGGTAGCTGGATGACTATGCTAAGCGACACGAGTGGGCGGCACAAACACGTGGCCCATCTAGGAGTGACACTGCAGTGGCAGACAGGATGGCAGTTTGAAAAACTAGGCCCCAAACAGTACATACTGCAAAGAAAAAAAAGAGGTGCAAGATGGAATTGTCCTTGGGCCCTCCCACCCACTGTTGTATAAATAGGACATGCACACTTTAACAAACCAATCATTTCAGCGCCAGGGTCTGCCACATGACTGTGGCTGAAATGATTGGTTCGTTTGGGCCCCCACAAAACAAGCTGGCAATTAATCTGTCCCTGCACAAACTGGCTCTACGTAGGCAAGATGTCATCTTCATCCTCCTCATCCACCGATTCCTTGGATAAAACAGGAAAAGGGGATTTAGGTGTCCCAGGACTGCTTACGGTCTTAGCCAAAGTTTCTGAACTTGACAGTAACTTTTTATGAACGCGCTGCAGGTGCCGTATAAGGGAGGATGTTCCTAGGTGGTTAATGTCCATACCCCTACTTATTTCACCTTTACATATGGTACATATGGCAAGACAGTTGTTGTCCGGATTTGGATAGAAATATTGCCAGACCAAAGAGGTGGAATGTTTGGTCTTCTGCCCAGGCATGACCGTGATGGGCTTTTTCATCCCACGGACAACAACTGTCTCCCCCGGAGCCTGATTTAAACAAACCACATCACCATCAGAATCCTCCTCGCCAACTTCCTCCTCAGTGCCAGCTACACCAGTATCCTCATCCTGTTGTACTTCAACAGTGACATCTTCAATTTGCATATCAGCAAGTGGACTGTGGGTGCTCCTTTCAGCACTTGCAGGGGGCGTGCAAATGGTGGAAAGAGCCACTTCTTCCCGTCCAGTGCTGGGAAGGTCAGGCATCGCAACCGCCACCACACTTGGACTCTCCTTGGGGATTTGTGATATCTTCTTAGAACGCACAGTTCTTCGCTGTGCTTTTGCCAGCTTAACTCGTTTGATTTTTTTAGCGGGAGGAGGGCTTCCATCATCAAGTGAAGCTGAACCACTAGTCATGAACATAGGGAAAGACCTTAGCCGTTCCTTGCCACTCCGTGTCGTAAATGGCATATTGGCAAGTTTACGTTTCTCTTCAGATGATTTAAATGTTTTTTTCAAGGTCATTTTCCAGAACTTTGTCATTTGGGATTGTATGTGCCCTCTACTATGACATTGGGCATCGGCCTTGGTAGACGACGTTGATGGCATGTTATCGTCTATGTCATGACTAGTGGCAGCAGCTTCAGCACTAGGAGGAAGTGGTTCTTGATCTTTCCCTATTTTATTTTTATCGGAGAAAGTTTGGTCCTCCATTTATGTTATATTGATATATACGTGCGCCTAAGGCGCACACAAACACAGAAAATAATTTTTTATTTTTGCTGGAGACTAGTGCACTTTGTGGGTTAGACCACCCTTTAAGAAATGAGCCAGCCGGCCTTTTACTTATGGGACACAGGCGCATGCTTGGCGCTGCTCCTTTGTTGATGCACGTGCAGCCACAGTGCACACAATTCACAAACACAGACATTTTTTTTTAATTTTGTTTGGAGTGCCCTTTGGGGGTTACAGCACCCTTTAGCAGTCAATCAAGCCGGCCCTTTATTTATGGGACACAGGCGCACGCTTGGCACTACTTTGTTGATGCACATGCGGCTACTGCGCACACAATTCACAAACACAAAAAAATATATTTTTTTATTTTGTTTGGAGTGCCCTTTGGGGGTTACAGCACCCTTTAACGGACAAGCCAGCCGGCCTTTTACTTATGGGACACAGGCGCATGCTTGGCGCTGCTCCTTTGTTGATGCACGTGCAGCCACAGTGCACACAATTCACAAACACAGAATTTTTTTTTTTTTTTTAGCACTTGGTGGGAGCACCCCTGACGGACAGAGCACCCCCTGGACAACACTACAGCACCCCTTTAGGACTGGGACACTGCACAGGACTTTGGAGTGGACACAGCCCCTATGGACAACTGACTGCACAACACAGTCCAGCCAGCCCCTATGGACTTTGAAGTAGTGGACACAGCCCCTATGGACAACAGCAGCACAGCACAGCACAGCACAACACAGCACAACACTACACTGCACTACACTACACTACACTACAACACTACACTACACTACACAGCCCAGCCAGCCCTAACTCCCACCCTCCCTCTTCACTGTCCACAGCCGAGTGAGAAAATGGCGCAGACGCGGATACCTTATATAGGATCCAAAACCCACGAGACCCGGAAGGCGGGATGATGACGTTTTGCCTCGATTTCAGATCCGAGTCAGGCGGGAAAAGACGAGCCTGACTCGGATCAGCCTCGGATCGGGGGGGCTCGGGGGGGTTCGGATTTCAGAAATCCGAACCCGCTCACCCCTATTATTTATATGGCGCCACGAGTGTTCCGCAGCGCCTTACAAGGTACATGACCAAAAAGTGACTTACAGTAAAATACAATACAATGAAGGACAAGGACATGGATAATATACATTGATACATAGGTAGCCATAACACCCACATAAGCAACAAAGCATAGGCACCAAGTGTTAGGTGTCCTAGTGGTGAGTAAAAAGAAGATGAATATAAAGTAAGGAGAAGCACAAGAGGGTAGAGGGCCCTGCTCGCAAGAGCTTACATTATATATATATATATATATATATATATATATATATATATTAGGGATGTGCAGGCTCGGATAGGTTCGAGTTTGCATGCAGAGTTCGGATATTTCCCTCCAAGAAAAGTCCAGGAATGATGACGTTTTGCCTCTTTCTGATTTCCGTTTTTTGGGGGGAAAAATCCGAACTCGGCGTGCAAACTCGAACCTATCCGAGCCTGCACATCCCTAATATATATATATATATATATATATATATATATATATATAATTACATGTCGGTGGCACTCTGTCAAACATAGAAGTCACGCAGGATGCATGAGTAACGTTTTGATGTTTATTACATCATCTTCAGGAAACAAAAAAATGATATAATGTACTCACTTTAATACCACCACCACACAATGTGCACAGCCAAGGCTTCCGGGTCCTGCTCAGCGGCACCTACAAATGACATCACTAGCGCGCCCGGTTGCCTTGGGAACAAGTGAAACTAAAAACAAATAGAGCATCAGCATGACTACTATATAATACATAACTTGGGTACAAACTTAATATTCTAACTTATACAGAACTTAATTTAACAGACATACACCCGATTGAATATCAATGTATATCTAAATAATATTTTTAAAACCAGTATTCTCTTCCAACGCACGGAGCTGATCACGTGAATAAACAAACAACCTGCTATTAGTAATTAATAAATCATCAAGTGTATGATGCAAACTATTAAACACCACCTAATTAATCACAAACATTATAATTATAATGCTCATAATGGCATATAAAAAGGTTGTACAACAATTATAATAATATCTCTAACCCTACCATACTCAATCATGTGTGGGATCAAATCATCCGACTAGCTCCGGACAAACGTCCGTAAGGCAGAAGGACGCATCATGATCCCCTCTCTTACCAGGTTATGATGTTTAATGAATTCTACATAAACTATGTATTTTGAATATGAACTTTAAACTGGAGTGAGAGGTGCTTTGGGCCTGCATTCACTGCCCCTTACAACACATTTGCATTTGTCTGAATACGCCCTTTTCTCAACTTTGCCAACATGAGGACGCCACATAATGCTTGTTCTGCCTCCCCAGTCGG
The DNA here is from genome assembly GCA_031769625.1 of Taudactylus pleione. Lineage (NCBI taxonomy): Eukaryota > Metazoa > Chordata > Amphibia > Anura > Myobatrachidae > Taudactylus > Taudactylus pleione. The sequence goes on along the minus strand of JAUIMM010000091.1, from coordinate 12,164,003 downwards.
AAGTGTAGATGTGATCAAAACATGTATGAGTCTTACTTACTTTAGCGGCGGGCGGCCATTTTCTGCGCATGTGCGATGAGAGCATGTACTAAGCAGATGGGCGCAAATGCAGCCACATAGAGACACAAGCTCCTTCCTAATTTTCGGCTGCATTCTCGTGAATGTCCAGCCCGTGAAATAACTAATTCCATGATGTTGGTTCTACTTATAAAGCAACCGCATGAATTTAACATGAACTTGGATACAAGTGTGCAGTGAAATATTGGACTTCTGAGAACACTAACATACTGTAAGATGCTTTGTGGAGGAGAGATAACTATCCCCTGATCCCATGAATTATTTAATTATGTCGTTTTACAAGTATACCACATCTAATTACAACTTTTTTTATGCCTGACATGTTACACTATATTTCAGAAGTCTGAAGGATGCAATGTCACACTAGACAGGGCATGGCAGCACATAGAGTAAAAAAATATCTAAATTAGTAAAAATGTCACCCAACCTTACAGTTTCAGTATCAAGTGCTATATTCAGGGAAATTATGGATTGCAAAAATGTAAAAGAATACAGAACTAATATCCCAGATGTAAGCATATTTTCTTCTAGGCTATTGTTTGTACTGGACTAATGAAACTTTATGCACAGTGCTGTGGACATGTTGTAATCCAATATCTGAGCCACTATGTGACTCTGCTGTGACCATGCTGAGTTGGGAGTACCCTCATTTACAAAGTGTCAAATGTGTACAATATTGCACATGACCACAAATAGTGCATACACCTATGCTCGTATCCATATTTGGTCCTTGGAGAGGTCTGGGGATTCCAGGTGCAGATTCATTTGAATAAAATGTAAAGAATAAACATTTAACTTTTAATAATACTTCTAATAAAGCATTTTTTTCTTACTTCCCTTGACGGGTGATCTCGCCCATAAAGCGGAATTCAATTAGCTGAAGCATATACCCCGCAGCTAATTGATCGCGCTGCTCGGGGAATGGCTATTCAATTAATTATATTTTTCCCATCATGGTAAACCCTGGGTTAAGCTGGGTATATATTAGATGATTTCTCGGACGATATGCCCGATTCCGACGGATTGGAACGACAAATTGTGTGTTACACACCATGCGCTCTCCCGTGGCATTGTGCGTCACATTTTCAGGTCGCCCCTACATGCAGCTCAATCTCAAATTGCCGGCAAATCGTGCAGTGTGTACGCATTACCGGGCGATCAGGCGATATGTTAATATTATATAGGTAATAATCTAACCACCAAACGATGTGAGACATATCGTTTGGAAGATTGCACAGTGTGCATGCACTATATTGTTTGTCAGGGAGTTCAAGAGAAATATGGATGATCATCGCATTGTTTGCTGGTAGTCTAATGTGTAACCAGCTTTAGTGCTCACTAACTAATTGATTCCACATAAGATGCAGAATTAATGGGTTTCCCGCACATTAAAATGCAGAATCTGCATTTAAATGCAGCTGTTTTCAAGCAGCTAATTGAATTATATATATATATATATATATATATATTGCATCCGTCTGGCACTCACCACTTCAAATTTCACCTTGCCCCCGTGCCTTCCTTAGTAAAAAGCATACCAACAATTCGAGGCGGCACTGAAGGTCTTTATCCTGCTTTATTGAAACAATAAAGCAGGATAAAGACCTTCAGTGCCGCCTCGAATTGTTGGTATATATATATATATATATATATATATATATATATATATATATATATATATTAGGGGTGAGCGGGTTCGGATTTCTGAAATCCGAACCCCCCCGAGCCCCCCCGATCCGAGGCCGATCCGAGTCAGGCTCGACTTTTCCAGCCTGACTCGGATCTGAAATCGAGGCAAAACGTCATCATCCAGCCTTCCGGGTCTCGCGGGTTTTGGATCCTATATAAGGTACCCGCGTCGGCGCCATTTTCTCACTCGGCTGTGGACAGTGAAGAGGGAGGGTGGGAGTTAGGGCTGGCTGGGCTGTGTAGTGTAGTGTAGTGCAGAGTAGTGTTGTGCTGTGCTGTGCTGCGCTGTGCTGCTGTTGTCCATAGGGGCTGTGTCCACTACTTCAAAGTCCATAGGGACTGGCTGTGTTGTGCTGTGCTGCTGTTGTCCATAGGGGCTGTGTCCACTACTTCAAAGTCCATAGGGGCTGGCTGGACTGTGTTGTGCAGTCAGTTGTCCATAGGGGCTGTGTCCACTCCAAAGTCCTGTGCAGTGTCCCAGTCCTAAAGGGGTGCTGTAGTGTTGTCCAAGGGGTGCTCCCCCCAAGTGCTAAAAAAAAATATTTTTTTTCTGTGTTTGTGAATTGTGTGCGCAGTAGCCGCACGTGCATCAACAAAGTAGTGCCAAGCGTGCGCCTGTGTCATAAGTAAAGGGCCGGCTGGCTTGACCGTTAAAGGGTGCTGTAACCCCCAAAGTACACTCCAAACCAAATAAAAAAATATTTTCTGTGTTTGTGAATTGTGTGCGCAGTAGCGGCACGTGTATCAACAAAGTAGTGCCAAGCGTGCGCCTGTGTCATAAGTAAAGGGCCGGCTGGCTTGACCGTTAAAGGGTGCTATAACCCCCAAAGTACACTCCAAACCAAATAAAAAAATATTTTCTGTGTTTGTGAATTTTGTGCGCAGTAGCCGCACGTGCATCAACAAAGTAGTGCCAAGCGTGCGCCTGTGTCATAAGTAAAGGGCCGGCTGGTTTGACCGTTAAAGAGTGTTGTAACCCCCAAAGTACACTCCAAACCAAATAAAAAAATATTTTCTGTGTTTGTGAATTGTGTGCGCAGTAGCCGCACGTGCATCAACAAAGTAGTGTCAAGCGTGCGCCTGTGTCATAAGTAAAGGGCCGGCTGGCTTGACCGTTAAAGGGTGCTGTAACCCCCAAAGTACACTCCAAACCAAATAAAAAAATATTTTCTGTGTTTGTGAATTGTGTGCGCAGTAGCCGCACGTGTATCAACAAAGTAGTGCCAAGCGTGCGCCTGTGTCATAAGTAAAGGGCCGGCTGGCTTGACCGTTAAAGGGTGCTATAACCCCCAAAGTACACTCCAAACCAAATAAAAAAATATTTTCTGTGTTTGTGAATTTTGTGCGCAGTAGCCGCACGTGCCAAGCGTGCGCCTGTGTCATAAGTAAAGGGCCGGCTGGTTTGACCGTTAAAGAGTGTTGTAACCCCCAAAGTACACTCCAAACCAAATAAAAAAATATTTTCTGTGTTTGTGAATTGTGTGCGCAGTAGCCGCACGTGCATCAACAAAGTAGTGTCAAGCGTGCGCCTGTGTCATAAGTAAAGGGCCGGCTGGCTTGACCGTTAAAGGGTGCTGTAACCCCCAAAGTACACTCCAAACCAAATAAAAAAATATTTTCTGTGTTTGTGAATTGTGTGAGCAGTAGCCGCACCTGCATCAACAAAGTAGTGCCAAGCGTGCGCCTGTGTCATAAGTAAAGTGCCGGCTGGCTTGACCATTAAAGGGTGCTGTAACCCCCAAAGTACACTCAAACCAAATAAAAAAATATTTTCTGTGTTTGTGAATTGTGTGCACAGTAGCCGCACGTGCATCAACAAAGTAGTGCCAAGCATGCGCCTGTGTCTTAAGTAAAGGGCCGGCTGGCTTGACCGTTAAAGGGTGCTCTAACCCCCAAAGTACACTCCAAACCAAATAAAAAATTATTTTCTGTGTTTGTGAATTGTGTGCGCAGTAGCAGCACGTGCATCAACAAAGTAGTGCCAAGCGTGCGCCTGTGTCCCATAAATAAAGGGCCGGCTGGATTGACCACTAAAGGGTGCTGTAACCCCCAAAGGGCACTCCAAACAAAATAAAAAAAATATTTTCTGTGTTTGTGAATTGTGTGCACTGTAGCCGCACGTGCATCAACAAAGGAGCAGCGCCAAGCGTGCGCCTGTGTCCCTTAAGTAAAGAGCTGGCTGGCTCATTTCTTAAAGGGTGGTGTAACCCACAAAGTGCACTACTCTCCAGCAAAAATAAAAAAATATTATCTGTGTTTGTGTGCACCTTAGCCGCACGTGTATATCAATGTAACATAAATGGAGGACCACACTTTCTCCGATAAAAATAAAATAGGTTGTGACGCGATGGAACTCAACCCTCTATATGCTTCAGAGGATGGAGGAACAGCAAAAGGCTATTCAAGCCTATACATCCACCTATGACATAGGCAATGGAGGGGGTATGCACCTGACTCAAGCGCAGTGGAGAATGATTTCCGTGTTGTGCAAGGTTCTCCAGCCCTTCGAACTTGCCACATGTGAAGTCAGTTCAGACACTGCCAGCTTGAGTCAGGTCATTCCCCTCATCTGGTTTTTGCAGAAGCAGCTGGAGAAAGTGAAGGAGGAGCTAAGACGGAGCGATTCCGCTCGGCATGTGGGACTTGTGGATGAAGCCCTTCATTCGCTTTGCCAGGATTCCAGGGTGGTCAATCTGTTGAAATCAGACCACTACATTTTGGCCACCATGCTCGATCCTAGGTTTAAAGCCTATGTGGTGTCTCTCTTTCCGGCCGACACAAGCCTGCAGAGGTGCAAAGACCTGCTGGTGAACACAATGTCAGCTGAAGCGGAACGTGACACGACAACAGCTCCTTCTTCATTTTCTCCCGCAACTGGGGCTGCCAGGAAAAAACTTAGCTATCCTAAGCAACCCGCTGGCGGTGATGCAGGGCAGGCAGGACCAAGTTTGGACATCTGGTCCGGACTGAAGGACCTGGCAACAATTTCTGACATGTCTACTGTCACTACATATGATACTGTCACCATTGACAGAATGGTGGAGGATTACATCGGTGACAGCATCCAAGTAGGCATGTCAGACAGTCCATACCTGTACTGGCAGGAAAAAGAGGCAATTTGGAGGCCCCTGTACAAACTGGCTCTATTTTACCTGAGTTGCCCCCCCTCCAGTGTGTACTCCGAAAGAGTGTTTAGTGCAGCCGGGAACCTTGTCAGCGAAAGGCGTAGGAGGTTGCTTCCACAAAATGTGGAGAAGATGATGTTCATCAAAATGAATTATCAACTCTTCCAGGGAGACCAGCCTCCAGAACGTACAGAGGGACTTGTGGTGGTGGATTCCAGTGGGGACGAGTTAATACTCTGTGAGGATGAGGATGTACACAACACTGAAGAGGGTGAGGAATTGGTGGATGAGGAGGATGAGGATGACATCTTCCCTCCGTAGAGCCAGTTTGTGCAGGGACAGATTAATTGCCAGCTTGTTTTGTGGGGGCCCAAACGGACCAATCATTTCAGCCACAGTCGTGTGGCAGACCCTGGCGCTGAAATGATTGCTTTGTTAAAGTGTGCATGTCCTGTTTATACAACATAAGGGTGGGTGGGAGGGCCCAAAGACAATTCCATCTTGCACCTCTTTTTTTTCTTTGCATTATGTACAGTTTGGGGCCTAGTTTTTCAAACTGCCATCCTGTCTGCCAGTGCAGTATCACTCCTAGATGGGTCACGTGTTTGTGCCGCCCACTGGTGTTGCTTAGCATAGTCATCCAGCTACCTCGGTGCAACCTTTTGGACATAAAAACACTATTGTGAGGTGGGATGTGTTCAGAATAGACTGGAAATTAGTGGAAATTAAGGTTATTGAGGTTAATAATAGCATAGGAGCAGAAACACCAACACATTCTGTGATTTTAGCTGTTTTTATGCTTTTTAAAAAAAAAATACAGATCCAAAACACAAAACCCAGAACCCAAAACACGGAAGGGTGGTTTTGGCAAAACCAATCCAGATCCAAATCAGGATGAAAGATCCAGATCCAAAACCAAAATACAAAACACGAAAAGTGGCCGGTGCACACCCCTAATATATATATATATATATATATATATATATATATATATATATATAATGGTGTTGTATAAAGAGAGAGATACCCCAACATGATTGGACACACTAGGTCATATGCATTAATTCCCAATGACTGTACACCTAACATCTGATCTATTTTCCACTGTCATTAAAACCTCATCACAAAGCCACAGCGGTATCACACCGCAAATGTAAACAATAACATCTCTCACAGAGACACTGCTCACAGAAAAGAATTTCAAGAAATGTCAAAATTACTACATAATTCAAAGGGCTTCACATCAATCCTCACCAAAATGACTTATACAATGATGATCTATTCAAAGAACTTGAACAGGACTTACCTGAGCAGCCACTTTAGAATCCAGCTCAGCAAACAGTGAGCAGACATGCCATTCTTGACCCTGAGAAAGCATTAAACACTTCCTGCAGGTACAAGTCATGCTCAACACATATTTTCCGTCCAAAATGAACTCTTACAGTGACAGTAGTCATAAATGGTCAACTGTTTTATTCACTTACACTGTTATCCAGTTAAATGTTTTTTTCATTAAAAATAATTAAAATGAAACCACCTGTACTGAACAATTTTTATCTCTTAAGGTGCGTGCACACGGTCATACTGCGGGATGATCAGATAACGATAACGATTATTATATGATCATCCTCCATGTGTTGAATATTCTTTATCGAACATCCAACACATGCATTAAGCTCCCCAATGACTATAAACAGGCTAACCTAGTCAATATCGACCAGGTATGCCTGCTTGCATAGGTGACGGTAGTTGGTCAATAATGACCAAACGTGGCCGCGCATCGACCATTGTATGGTCATTTGCAGGGGCCAGAAACTGTCAGATATTAACGAGAACGATAGGATCGTTATTGTTGAAATATGACAGTTTATCGTACCATGTGTACGCTGCATTATTCTGTATCTGTTTCACTCTACATCATCTCCAGTTAAAACTATTTTTTCACAATAGAGGCCATTTTATAGGAAAGATATACCACTCTTGGGTGTGCGGTTGCACTATAATATCCGCACGCCTTGGGTGGTTGAGCCAAAGCGTACATATATCACAACGTGACCGCACACCCAAGAGTGGTATATCTATTACATATATATCTTCAGCATGTATTATTGTGATGTTATTTTGTTTTTGGATCCCATGTCTACGTAGAGCCACACATCTTGTTTGTAAATTGGCTTTAATTCTCTGTAATCTGATATTCTGCATTTCTGGATTGTAGCACATTCCAATTGCTCTTTGTGTGTGTGTATGTGTGTGTGTGTGTGTTATGTGTGTGTCTCTTTTTTTTTTTTTTTTATTTAGAACACTATAGGATGGGAATACATTGTGTCAACCCCGAACACCTTGTAGTCTAACACCAGAATCAACTAGAGTTGATTGAATGGATCTAAATAATTTCATTTCATGCAATATCTTAGGAATTGGTTCTTGGTTCTCACACAGCAGTTACATTTTCTGAATCAAATACTTCCTAATTGCATGGAAATGCTTGGTACAGGTCTGTAATTATAACATGACATTATAACATGACATGAGTCTTTTGATGTTGCTCCGAGAAAGCAGTAACAGGCAACATTTCATGAAAGACTATTAACTCTAGTGTGTTTCTTTTGCTGTTTGTTATGGAATTATGTAATAATGTATGATATGTATGATATATGTATTTATATACTGCCTAGTATAGTTCACTTTCATTTACATCAAAGCTGCCATGGAAAGTAGGGGAAACAATCAAAACTTAATTCGCCATCACGCTTCATATATATTTGTGCAGTTTATATTATGACTTTGTATGAGCATTGTGCAAATGTCTATATACTGTATATCTCACTGAATTCATGTTGTGCACGATATCCTTGCACCCGTTACCTTCATTATATCACATCTGTATAAAACTCTCCTACTGTAGCACACATAACAGAAGTACAGATGCAGACTGTATAAGGGGTCTATTCATCATCACTTAATTTCTACAAAAGCAAGAAAAAATTTAAATTTTTACCTACTTTTGTAGAGATTAAGAATCGGGGCTATTTATTATAAAGGTAACTTAGGAGATATCACTGATATCTCCTGCTTACCTATCTGTTCCGGTCTGGCCCGTTGTCCCCATACAATAGTATGGGGACCTAAATTCATCAAACTCCAAAAATAAAAAAATTTCAGAGCTTGACTACGGGAACCTCCGCTATCTTCAGATGGTGTTTATTCACGCACCCTGCTCCTTCTCTATTGGAAGGTGTTCTGAGCTACGTAGAGGGATCCGACCCTATTCGGCTCCTTCTGTTGGAAACTGGGGCTTGGTGCACCTGTGTGAACCCAGTTGCACTAGCACTGCTAAGTCAGAGTTGGCAGTGCTAACTTTCACTGCTAGAGAAGTAGAAGTAAAGGGGATCATGGGGTCAGTTAGTTTTTGGATCAGCTGTCTCCGTACAGGAGCAATGTGGAATTGCTCTGGTGATTTTGTATCCACTCGCAGTGGATTGGATACTCAATTATTGAAGGCTGTCTGAACCCCTGATAATTAATTAATTAATAATGAATAGGCCCCTAAGTGAGAGAGAGAATTTTGAAAGATTGCTGTTGAGTATATATGTGGCTGCCTGTGACTCCGAAATTCTGCAGCCCCAGTGTAAGGTTGTGGCCTAGGATCGGCCATTACTCACCTCAGCACCAGCTTCCCCTGACCTCTCGAGTGGTCAGACGCCAGGTGTGGCGGTGAGTGACGTGCTGAGGATTATGCCTGGGGTCTGCTAGGACATCAATGTGCTGTTCCGTGATTTGGTTCCTGCAGTTGCCGTTATGGACGCAGCCATAACAGTCTACATCACCTGATTAGCCCTTTACCTAATGATAGCATTGGTTGCTGTCAGCTGACACTATCCTCCAATGGACTGCTACCTTAGGGTATTTAACCGGGCTCTGGACAACAGGAAGTTGCCTGTACAACGTCGTTGCTTCCAGTGAATACTTGCTGTTGCAGCGTTCCAGGTTCTAAACTACTTTCATCTAGTGATTTAGTCCCAGTGTTCATCCACGGTGTGTGTCCTTAGTATGTCATCTGAGTACTATCCCCTAAGTTCTGCATCTGGATCCACAGTGTGTATACGTCAGGGGTGTATCTATAATGGGTGCAGGGTGTGCGGGTCCAGGGGGGCCCCGTACCGCACACCCTGCACCCATAGTATTACATTACTCACCTCTCCGGAGTCCCACTTTGGTGCGAGGGTCCGGCGCTGTAAAAACAACTGGAAAATGGGTGCCGCGGCCATTTAGCCACCGTTTGCGCATGCGCAGTACAGGGTAAATGGCCACCACGGCCATTTTCCCAGTGACCGGTGCATACTCTATAGACTTTGTTCGCTCTCTAGTGCCCAGAGTCTTTAACTCCGGCGCTGGCTGCACACAGCTCAGTGCGCTGCCAGCCGCCAGACAGAGAATAGGGGGCCCGTGTCGGAGACTGCACATGGGCCCCCTTCTCTCTAGAAACACCCCTGGTGTACATCATCTGAGTACCATCTTCTAAGTGTCATTCTCCTGTGCCAGTCCTGCACCTGGCTCCACAGTGTGTGTACTCAGTAAATCATCTGAGTACCATCTCCTAAGTGTCATTTTCAGGTGCCATTTCTGCATCTGGATTCACAGTCTGTGTACACAGTACATTATCCGAGTACTTTATCCTAAGTGTCATTCTCCATTGCCAGTTCTGCATCTGGATCCACACTGTATGTACTCAGTACTTCACCCAAGTGCAAACTCCCGGTATAGTTCTCCTGTGCTTTTCCTGCGATTGTGTTCTTCCGTTTCCCACTCGTGCCGGATGCCTGACCAAAGGGTTTGCTTACTGGGTGCAGCTTAAACCCAAATCCCAATTGGAGGGATCACTGGTGGACACCTCCCAGTAAGTGAGACTCTGCGCCTTTGTTCAGGTCTAGCCAACATCCGGTACTTGTGGATGAGTAAGGCAAATATCCAGGCCCCTCACCTCTGGTTCCTTTCCCAACCTGGGGCCCTGACTTCCAATCCCTTTAGTAGAGGATCTCCATAGCCCAATCGTGACACCCAGACTCCAGCCTACAGCATGTTGCCTTTACACATTACTTATATGTCCATTTTACCTGTTTGATTCAGCTTACAACAGCAATTCAATCATGCCAAGACATTTTTAATGTATTTTCCTCTTGAATTATAAAATACTGTACACTTATATTTTTGGCTTTTAACAATTAACAGATCTCCATTGAAATAACAGTCAAATACAATGCATAGCCTCTTGTTACACTTCTGCTCCCCCCCCCTCCAAACACATGGATCCAGTCAATTACAACATAAATACCTAAGTTATTTATGAAGACCCATATCAAACCCATGACTTTGCCTGCCTCCCATGTGATTCTCAACATACATGTAGTATAATTCATACCCAAATGATACAACTTAAAATATTCATCAAGAGGATTCTAAATTATGTACAAAACAGGCAGGATGTTGTTGTCAGAAGCTGTCACACTTTTCATCCGGTAAATCTCCCAGAAGGTCCAATGATTTCAATTATATCTCACAAAGAGTTTTTCCAACACGTTTAAATAATTAATTTGTTGTCAGCATCTTGTAGAATATCCTGCAAACTCAGTAGTGGCATATCATTTTATTCATACAGTATATATGAGCAATGCGAGGGGTGCAGATGCATTTATTTATTTGTTTTGTATGCAGTGGAAATACTGGCTGCTTGTATATGTAGCTAACGAATATTGGGCAGCTGTGTTTTTAAACTGAAATTTAGAATGAAGCTAAGACAACCCCCTTCCCATCTATACATATCTCTGCACACTTTAAATCCGTTCCACCATTAGCATTTATTCAGGCGCAACATTACGTAAATTCAATAATACGGTATTTTTCTGACTTAGATTGGCAAAATGCCATTGATTATATGTTACGATCTCCTCCCCCCCACTAGGAAGGTGCTAACCTTACACTATACTAGATAGATAAAACAGATGGACCATGAACAAGTTAACTCAAGAGTTCGCCAATGGCTCTCCTTTTTTCCCTTACTAACTTGTGAGATTTTACTTAATCATTTCCGTACTTCATGTAAACTATTACCGGCAGCGCAGTATCAAGAAATGTTTCTTAACATATTTCATAGATTTTTTTCTTTACACCTCACAGACAATATCTGGCAGGAATGACCACCTCACATAATTGTTTACGTTGTCAAACTCCTCAAGCGGACTTCCTCCATTGTTTCTGGTCCTGTCCATTGCTGCGTCAATTTTGGCTAGCGGTGAGAAAATTTTCTTTGGATAATCTGGTAAATTATGTTCCATTTACTGCGGAATGGGGTATATTTGGGATGGTAAACAAAAAGTGTGGAGGTTGCTCTGATCAGCTTAATGATCTAGCACAGGTGCTTGTAAAGGGTGGGGTTTACACTGAACACAGAAAAAAGGGATTTGCCCTCCAGCACACTGTAGCAAAATCAACAAAAAATACTTAAATCCTACATAATAATAGAGGTTCACGTCCGAGAAGCAGGGTACCCAAAAAATTCCAGCCAAGGAGCGTTTGGGAGTGGGGCCCCCGGAGTTGTTCTGACTGCACCTTTTTCAGGGCATCACCACTTAATTCACATAGAATATTTTTATCACTTTTCTAATTGTTTATTATTTATGTCATTTTGAATTCTTTCACATTTCATTAACACTTATTGATTTATCCTTACACATCTATTCTTTACACTTCACTATCACCTTTTTTCCCCTTTTCGTGTGATTCCCTGGGGATGGTCCTTGGTTGGAATTTTTTGGGGTACCTTGCTTCTCGGACGTGAACCCCTCAATGTTAGGGACGCCAGTATAGAGGAGCCTTGACGACTGGCCTGGCGCTTATTCATATATTTGCAAATTTATGTAACTAATACCTCTGAATCTCTATTGTCATGTAGGATTTAAGTATTTTTTGTTGATTTTGCTACAGTGTGCTGGAGGGCAAATCGCTTTTTTCTGTATATTTGGGATGGTGCCTGACATGCAGAGAGTTGCAAGGGGATATAAAAAGCTGCTTTTAGCTATTAGTGCTGCTGCTCAAAAAGTCATCTTGCAAAACTGGATTGCAAGTACTACTCCCTTAATACAGATGTTTCAAAACAAATGATTCCATATTTTTAATATGGACTGGGTGGAGACCTCTTTGAACAAAGAATGTCTGACGTCAAAATTTTTCTCAAAGTGGGAAAGTTATATATCCACTGTACCTGGAGAGTTCCAAAATAGAATCAGGGATGTTTTGACAAATACCTTAATTTCATGAATCTGGGTAAATACGAGTTGCGGTTCTAATCTACTAAAAGAGATCGGGGTAAATCCGGGTCGCAGTGCTGATCTTTGCGGTTCGGAATTCGGATTTTAAATCCGAATTTCGGTTTTGGATTGCATAAATTACATGATTTTTGCTGTTTTTAAAACTTTTTATTTATTTTTTATTTCCAAAATACAGATCCAAAGCCAAAACCAAAATCAAAACACTTGCGGGTGGTTTGCAAAACCAAATCCAGATCTAAAACCCTGAAGGAGATACAGATCCAAAACCAAAATACGGGTGTCGGCACACATCCCTACTACTAGTGCAATATTGTCAGTCATGGAGAAAATGTTTTCCAACAATTCTTCCATTTAAAGATAAAAAGTGATGTTTAATGATGCAAAATACACTATTAGATATCGCTTGCATATAGATGTAGTTCTATGTGATTATCCTCATTAGCGCATTGTAGTATAAAACGTACAGTTCACAAAAGTCAAATAATAACATTTTTGGTCAGAGGGACATAATTAAACTGTGTTGGTGATACTTGAAGACAGTGGGACTGATGATGTGCTGTTCGGCTTTCCTAAAATACGAACACACCCGAACTTTGGGGTTCCGAGTCGAATCGAGTCCCAGTTTGGTCCTGTAGCCAGTTCGGAACTCAGGACCTCATTCAGAGTCGGTCGTTGCGGCCGCACGGTCGTAAGGGAAAAGGGGCCGGATATGCAAATGATGCACTCGCAAGTTGCGTCCTTAAGATCGGATCGTTAGCTGGCCGACCAAGGGGAGGATGCCGCCGTAAGACAAAAAATACGCCCCCTTCTCGTACGCATTACACGTCATCTCCGGCCATATAAGGATTAATCGAGACCATCGGTAACCATCAGAACTGGTCGTAGAGCTTAAGGTTGACCATACCCTCTCTTAAGCACTACGATCAGGTCAGTGTACAAACCACCTATGTCATGTGTGCCATGACACTACTTTGATAATTATGCACTCCCATAAAACGCTGTTCGCATAATTAGGCACGCCTGCGTTCGGATCTCCACTCCCCCGTTTTCAAGCACCTTCCCCTGTTACCACCCACAAATGCCTCATTCTGTCACTCAAACTACCGACCTGGCTGTGTTCAAGGAGAGAGAAATTTGTGATCGTAGCAGCTAGTTTGTGCACGCGCATTGCGAACTTTACGCATGCACAGTTTAGCGAACATCGGTGGCGTACGACCGTGCGGCCGCAACGACCGACTCTGAATGAGGTCCTCAGATTTAAAGACCAAACTCAATTTTAGCTGTTTTAGCGATTTTTAGCAATTTTTAAGGAATCCAAAAGCGAACCAAGACCGAATCCGAACCAAAACACTTGAGGGCGGTTTAACCAAAAATAAAACACGATGATGAATCAGAAACCAGAACATGGGGGACTGCGCACAACTCTGCCGAAGATGCATATGCACTTCTGAAAAAAAGCTCTAAAAAGCCGCCAATAAAAAAGTCACAGGCATCCTGCTCTCAGGGCCGGATTAAGGGGGGGGGTGACAGGGGCAGTCATCCCAGGGTCCCCACACACAGAGGGGCCCCCACACAGGGTCGATGTGACCCTGCCGAGAAAAGGAGCCAGCAACACCTGTTCCCGGGAGGAGGCTCTGCAGCCGCTGCTATTCTACTGCATGCAGCAGCACTGTCAGTGCTGCTGCATCAGCTTTCTAAGGGGGAGAGGGTGCCACCGGCTTCACACTAGCGCATGACCCCCGACACACTTATTCCCCCCCCTTACACTGGCCACATTGGGGGAGGAGCCATTATGGCAAGCTCTGCCCCCATATTCCAGCAAATGTCACGGGGGCGGGGCCTAAGGTATTGAGGAGGTGCCCGGATCAGTCAAGTGTAAGTATGTATGTGTACTGCTTTAGTGTGTGTATATATGAATCTGTTATTGTGTATATGTGTTAGTGAGTATACTGTGTATGTATGTGTCAATGTGTGTATTAGTCTGGCCCTGCCTGCTCTACACCAGTGGTGTTTTTACAACTTTTATTACAGACATGTATCATATATATTTACACCTATACAGACCATAAGCACAAAAATAATTTTTTTTAGCATTTGTTTTGATAGTGAAAAGCTTATTCACTATTAACTTTGATTTAAGTTAACGACCCTCTTATAATCCAGCAAGTAAATAACAATGTCCGCAACACAATTTTTCATTTATCAGTGTGGGTGCCCTCTACGTTCCCAGTAGTATTTTTGCACGGACCCAATCCCCCTAGGAATACAGCCCTGTGCTGACTGGCCAGGGGCTGGTTGGTCAATATGACCATGATACCATAATTTAGTACGCTGTGTAAATTATTTGCTTTACATTTTTTCCTTTAGATTGCGGTCAGGGGGGTATCTATAATGGGTGCAGGGTGTGCAGGGCCCTGCACCCATATAGCCGTATACTTACCTGTCCGTACTCTGCACTCTGCTGCTCTGCAGCACTGGGCCGGCGCTGCAGAGCAGCAAAAATCACAAGGAAAATGATGGCAGCCATTTTCCCAGTGACTCGTGCATGCGCAGTACCGCTGTCCCCAGGAAACCGGGACGGGTGCCATTTTCCCGGAGACCCACACAAGTGCAGTATATTATGGCACTATGCCAGAATCTTCAGCACCGAGGCACCACCAGAGAGAGCAGGGGGGGTACGGAGTCTGCACATGGGCCCCCTCCTCTCTTAAAACGCCCATGATTGTGATTGTCCAGCAACCTCATTTACACAGAAACTATCAGAAACTATTCTATGGTCTAGATCCAATTAAAGTGAGCTGCTGACAGCATTCCACATTTTCTGTACATTTACAGTAGGCTGATGCTACCTGAACCTACCTAATAAGAGAATCCAACAGAACCACAGCTAATTGAACTCTGACTCTCAGTGGTTGATCCATGGGGTGGGGAGATCCTTTCCAGCTCAGCACACAGCAATGCAGTCTCTGCTCTTCCCCTGCCTGGTGTGCCTCACATCGGTGCTATGCTACGCTGTAATATAGCGGCCAGTGGTAGTGGGCAAGAGGAAAGTGTTAACATGGGGGAGGATCACCCTGATCACCCCTTCCCCTTCCCAAATCCACCATAGCTGGCCCTAAATTTAGTAGAAAAGTAATTATTTTTCACCGAAATGCCATGAGTGGGATAATCTAGTTTTGTCACCCTATTCCAAGCTTCTGCTTTTACTATATGTAACCAACAAAGTGCAGGCTTGAAATAGATTTAAGCCTAATGCTGTAACCCATTTGTGAATAATCAAAGATATTCCTGAACTCTTGTGCTAATAAAACTGTTGCACACATCTTAATATACATGTAACTTTAAATCTAGCATGTCAAATAGCCTATGTCAGCCATCATCACATACTTGCAGACTTTGAAGTGCTCATCTCCCGGGGAAGCCTGAAGAGGAGATGCAGCTGACCTTCTGGTGGTGGGACCGGGCTCTCACGTCATCTAGAGATTCGTAGGTTCTTGGGGAGGATGCGGTGTTAGAGTCACAATATATGTGTCATTTTAGCTCGTCCTCTCCATGTGAATTCGCAATTACTGGTAATTATCTCTCTATTCTGCCCACTTCACTAGTAAGTGGGTGAGATGCAGGAGATCAAACCACTCTTATGAGGGTGCAGGGGATTGCCTCAAGAATCGAGAATCTCCCGCACCTTGTGGGAGTGCATCATCATCAACAACAATACATATATATTGCTTCTGCAGAAACCAGGTGCAAAATGTATGTCCTAAAACTAAAGTATATAAGGAATTGTGGATCTCAAAAGAAGACAGAGTGGTGCTTATATAGCATATGCATACCCTTACTCAGGGGCTCAGAGAGGGTGCGGAGAGCAGGTACAATTTACCTGCACCCGGGCTTCCTGAAGGACTCAGTGGGGGCCCAGGTCCGACGCCGCCCCCCGCTCCCTCACAGCAGCCCAGCACACAGCGTGTGCTGAGCTGCAGTGCGATACTGCTCGTGGCTGCAGCCACAGCAGTCTCCTATACCTGTGGGGGGGGAGCGATCACACTGATCGCACCCCCCCTGGCTTTACGCCGGGCTGAGGGGGCTCAGAGCACCCCCCTTGCCAGGGTGCGGCGCTGTAAATCTTTTTCTTTCCCCCGAAGGGGGCGTGGTCAAGCCAACCACGATTAGGCCACGCCCCCTGTTACCCGGGCCTGCCGCGGCTCTTGGTGGGCCTGCCCTTACTGTACTGAAGTTGCATCCTAAAACCCCTGATCTGTCTACCAAAACATAGAAGACTGCAAGTGCAAGATGCAAGCAGCTCCGAATACAGAGTCTAAATACCAGCTTGTGCAAATCTGCAGTATAATAATTGTTTCCCTGACTTGCATCTTTATGTAAATCCATAGCCCTCAAGAGGCAAAAAAAAAACTTACCTACAATAAGTTTTACAGTATATTCAGAAAATGTCTTTAGATTATTCCAGTTTGTCCATCCATAAAAAAATTTTTTAAATGTAATTGCTTTATTGTAACATTTCTGTACTCATTTATATAGGAAATGGGGGAGACAGGAGTCATTACACATCTCACCATTATGGTGACCAGAATCATCAGTTGTGAAATATACTAAGCTACTGCTTAAGTACGAAAAAATGTTTTTAGAAATGTTTTCCTAAAACAAAGTATCCTCTTTTATAAATTCTTATTATGTTGTCAATTTTTTCATCCAGTAATGAATAATTTTAAATTATTTTCCGTAACTTCATATTTACTACGATGGCCAATTGAGATTCTTCTCCACTAATTAATTAAACAATTATTATGCATAATTGACCAAATATTCCTCATGTGCATTATATACTGTATCACATAATCTTGTTCTAACCATTACCCTGTTTCCCTAATATCCCTCCTATGTCAGTGTTTGGGTTGCGTTCTTTTGATAATAGTAGGCTCTTCTCCCCATAAATTATCACCTCTAAAACCTTGGCCAACTTCTACATTTCCTAACCTTTATATCGATCTTACATCCTCAAATGCTGAAAATGTTGGATCACAATTCATAATACCCTTTCGTTACCCAATCTTGACACCTGTCATGTTTCATATCTTCTACCTTTAAATGTATTGTATTCCAAGAATGCTGACATTGTCATATGTATTCTTGCCAGGAGTGAATACGTTTTATAAAGCTTAGCACCATGGTGAGAAAATTGGGTGGCATCCATCAACTATGCACAATTTCTGGAGCACAGCTTGCTTTGAGTAATGAAATCAGATCTATGGACTCACATTAGATATTCTGGGGAAAATGTATTAAAGGTCGATTTTGTGTTTTTGGGTGATCTCCCATTGTTTTTGAAAATTGGAGCTTTACAAAAGTCAAAACTGATGGCAAATCAACCAAGACACCAACTTTAGAACAAGTCAGAACACCGAACCAACGATCAATACTTTCGCATAGACTATGTAAACTAGAGATTTAGGGGGTCATTCAGACCCGGTCATTAGCGCCGATGCGCTCGGACCGGGTCGATGGCCCCCACAGAGCATGCGCACGACGGCGCCGTCGTGCGCATGCGTGAGACCCGCTACGACCGACAGCGCCGGTCGTAGCGGGTCTCGATCCAAAGGGGGCGAGCTGTCGATGTTGATTGACAGCTCGCCCCGTTTGGAAGGCGGGCCGGGGGGGTGGCAGCCCAAATGGGGGCATTCCCATGGGAACACCTACCGTTTGGGGCCGGCCCCACTGACATCACTAGTGATGTCAGTGGAGAGCTTCCGGCTCAGACAGAGCCAGAAGCTCTCCGGGGCTTACGACAAGGGAGACCCTACCCTAGGGTCTCGTCATAAGCCCCGATGGTCGCGATGGTCTTGACCATCACGACCATCACCTTAGGCGGTCGTAAGGCTGTGGGTATTAACCCACAGCCTTACCACCGCAAAGGAGGACGTCTTGAAAATTCAAGACGTCCTCCCCTCATTCAGACCGACCGCACGCTCTGTGCGACCGGCTCTGAATGAGGTCCTTAGTACTGGTCGGTTTGTAAAACTAATGAAAACCGACCAAAACCCGATGACCAACCCGACCTAACAATATGGTTGCCTGTGGCAGTGAGTTGGGGGAAAGCATTGCACAGATCAGTATGATGGATTATATCGAAAAGTTAATTGGTTCATTTTAGTGGCCTACAAAATGACAGTTAGAATCTGATTGGTTGCTATGTGCCCCCACTTGTCCTTTATAGAAGGCTTGTTACATCTTCCCCATTGTCTTTTATTGTGCTGCAAACAGCATCAGTGTGCACCTCTGACAAAGCAATGGTTTGGCAGAGTATGAACAACTGGAAAGTAATTGGGTTAGTGGATAAGACCAAGGTAAAGCAATGACATGTACTGTAAATAAGATGTCTATTCATTTTTAAAATTCATATACTGTATTAATAATTAAATGATTTGCAAACATTTTATCCTGCCTTAGGGTACATGCTCACTGATGCTGTAAAGAAGTTTGTTAACAGTAGTAAAAGCTTTTATCAAACTTGAGATATGCATTTTTGCTTGCGTTTGTAACACAGGATTTGCATGTAAATGCCAAAATGCTTGAAAGGGAACAAGTAGGGTTGAACAAACTGCTACCAAAAATACACTGAAAAAAAAAGCAAGCAAAGAGAGTATGGTAGCATTAGATTTAATGATTTACACATGTTTTGCAAATGTTAGAAACAAATATTAAACAGAATTAGGAAATGCCTGTGGAGTTTTTTTTCACCCATATAGTTGAAAATCGACATTTAGGGGTCTTTTCATCATTGGGGGTCCGACAGCCCCCGATGATTAAGTATCCACCTCGCCGCGGGGGATACTTATCACCGCAGCAATTCAGCATTGCTCTGGTGCGGGGGCAGCTGCTCCGAAAAGCAGCTGTCTCCACAATTAGTAACTCTACTACAGAAGTAGCCGCGTTACTTACCTCCCCCATGGCCGGCTTCTGCGCATGTGTGAGGTCACTTGGATCCCTTTTCGCATCCCCGGAATGCTTTCACATAGGAAGGAGCAGGGCATCCGCCAACAAGCGCCATCTGTAGATGGCGTTTGTTCTTGCAGGCAAAGTCTGAAATCTTTATGTTTTCAGAGTTTGCTGAATATCGGGACCAGGGCTGCCATCAGGAATTGTGGGGCCAGGGACTAACAAAATAGGCAGGCCCCACCAGCCCCCACTCAAGCCCACCTTCCCCTGCCCTGATCCCCTTCAGAACCCCCCTTCTCCCACTGGCTGGGAGAAAGTTACAAAGCAACCCCCAGCCAGTCCCACTTCCCACATCTGAAATGCTGCTATAATAAAGATATAATAAAGAAGAGTCAGACACTTACCTTAGTAACCTCGCTCCTTCTTCTGTTCTGGCTGCTCCAGCTCCTCAGTCCACTCCCCTCACCACACACCGCGGCTCCTTTCTCATACAGTGTTGCAACGTCATGACATCACACTGCACCGGCTCAAAAGTAAGACTTTATTGTGGCTTAGGTATTAGGCGAAATAGTGATCTATTGTGTGGTGGCAGGGAGTTGTAGTGGGCAGCTCGCTGTTAGGAGTGTGTCCCCAGCCGGGCCTGTCACTCATTATGGAGGTGATAGTAGCAGATGGTAATAGGATCTGATTGGAGGAGCCCATCACATGCTCCTCTGACCCAGCAGCAGCGCAGACTCATGGATGCTGCTGGTGAGTACACTGTGTGGGACACTATAGGTGGCATTATGTGTGGGAACTACAGTGTGGTATAATGTGGTGACTACAGTGTAGCATAATGTGTGGGCATTACAGGTGGCATAATGGATGGGTACTACAGGTGGCATAATGTGTGGGCACTACAGGTGGCATAATGTGTGGGGAATACAGTGTAGCATAATGTGTCAGCACTACAGGTGGCATAATGTGTGGGGACTACAGTGTAGCATAATGTGTGGGCACTAGAGGTGGCATAATGTGTGGGCACTACAGGTGGCATAATGTGTGGGGACAACAGGTGGCATAATGTGTGGGCTCTACAGGTTATCATTATGTGTGGGCACTACAGGTGGCATAATGTGGTGAGTACTACAGTGTAGCATAATGTGTGGGGCACTACAGTGTGACATAATTTGGGGGTACTACAGTGTGGTACAATGTGTCAGACACCCAATGCATCTCCCTGTCACCCACTGCCTGTCACCCACTGCCTCTCCCCTCTCCCTGTCACACCCTGCCTGTTACCCTCTCTCTGTCACCCACTGCCTGTCACCTCTCCCTATCACCCTCTCTCTGCCACCCACTGCCTGTCACCCTCTCCCTCTCACCCACTGCTTTTCCTTGTCACTACTGACTGCCACCTCTACCTATCACTCTCTCCCTGTCACCCACTGCCTATCCCCTCTCCCGTTCACCCATTGCCTGTCAACTATCCCTGTCACCCTCTCCCCCGCTCTGTCACCCACTGCTTCTCCCTGTCACCTCTCACCCTCTCCCCTGTCACCCACTACTTCTTCTCTCTCCTTGTCACCCACTGCCTGTCACCTCTCCCTGTCACCCACTGCTTCTCCCTGTAACCCACGGCCTCTCACCTCTCCCTATCACTCTCTCCCCATCACCCACTGCCTCTTCCCTCTCCCTGTCACCCTCTGCCTCTTCCCTCTCCCTGTCACCCACTGCTTCTCCCTGTCACCCTCTCCTTGTCACCTTCTTGCCTCTCTTTGTCTACCTCTTGCCTCTCTCTGTCACCCACTGCACTTTGAACTTGGAGTTCCACCACTGGTAATGGGCCAATAAGTGATGATGAATGGACCCCTAAAACAATTCAGTTTCTCTAAAGCATTAAGGTTTCATTTAAAGTTGACTGAAATGATTTAAGTTTATAGATCGCAAGCTCTCACAGGCAGGGCCTTCCTCCCTTTTGCAATCATCCTTTCCCTGCCTATACTATCATCTCCTCTGCTTGGCATTCTTTTTGAAATCTGTGGCTCTGAACCTGTCTGCTGTGCCCAAGACAAACAAAAACTGTAGAAAACAAACAAGACAAACAAAAACTATAGAAAACAAACAAGACAAATTAAGTAGTCATAAAAAAAAAAGAAGAAAAAAAACATTTGGTTTAGGTTGCTTGAAAAATAAACAAAAAGATGTGGATAAAACATGAGCTAACATAACTATAGTGCTGAAAAAGACACTTTGAGTTGTGCTTCCCCTCCTTTGGTTGTCAGCTTATGAACCATACAAAACCTACTCTTGCAAATGTTTGAAGGCTATTACAAGCGATGACCTACATATCAAGACAACATCTACACTAAAAGCTTGTATCTGATCCTCTGGGGCTTTCAAACACAACAAAGCAGGCCAGGATTCTAGAGGGCTTAATGCAAGGTATTACTGGCAGCGAAGTCCTGAGCCGCACTTATAACTCTAATTACAATTAGTAGTATATAAGTATTTGCTCATTTCCTGTCTATAGGTTCAAAAGATCTTAAGTTTAACAAGTCTATCTTTGTATCTCTGCGAGGCCACCACAAACTGCTAAATTCTCAGGACTTTACAAGTAACACGACACCTCATGTTGCAATCATTTCCGCAGAGCAATTGTTTTATTTCTGAAATAAGCCCTAGCCCGGTCCTTGATCCATGAAACATTTGATAATGCCGATTTACCCTTCTCCACCTGTTTAATGTTTCTCCTCCTCCCTCCGTCTACCTTTTCCACACAACAAGACAATCCTGAGTGTGTGCCATTTAGGTGACACCAAGTCTGTGAATCTTAAAGAGTACAGCCAATTAACATAAAATGAAATCAACAGAGTCTCTATGGAGTCGTGTTTCCCCCTCGCACAGAAAGCTGAGCAGGGAGAATAGGTAAGCTTTAGAAGCAGCGTTTGAATGAGGACACTTTGTCTGTGAATAGAAACCCTACATTCTTTGTTGTTTTAACAAGCTGTGTCTGTTCTCCCTGATAGAAATTGTATGGGAGAAGATTAAATTAAGTAGTTTTTATGTTATTTCAAAGCAGTTGTGCATTTTTCAAAAGATCACCTTACTTGGCCATGTAATAAACTCTTGTTTTACTATAATACCGCGGTCTATTGTATCAGCACAAGCAACTAGCAAAAGAGTTACGGGCTCGGAGGATAGAGACGTTTTAGGGGCTGATGCAGCGGAGGACGCAATGGTGATATTTTCACAGAATGAGCGATTGCTATTGCGCGTGCACGAATGTCGCACTGTGCTCTTACAGCGATTGCACTGTGATGACTCTAGTACATAGTAATCACTTGCAAAGTGAGTGACAAGTACTCAGCATTTGGGGGTGGTAATGGGGGGTGGGTAGAAAAATGCAGGCGCGTATGACCATTTCTACGCCATTTCATGGCCATGCATAAATTAGCCATTGCAATCGCCTTCGCATCACCAGAGCTCTCTGCGTGTCAGTAGACCTGCAGTGTTTGCGGCTGGTCAGACTTGACTTACATGCTGGGTGACTGGCCGATGTGTGACGATGTTACCGATGTTGACGCTGTTGCACGCCATCAGACGGATATGAGAAGGCAACATTGGGTGTCCCTATGCTCGGCTTTGCATATTTTAGCAGCTGATATCTGTAAGAGATCGGAGTTGCAAATGCATTAGAATGAATCAGCCCCTTAGTGTTCTTGAAGAGATGGATTTACTCCACTTTTAAAGGGGGAGAAAATATAAATTGAAACTGATGTTTTTTTTCTCTTAATTAAAAACAACATAAAACAACATAATTATTATAATATTGACCAATAATGTGAATGGAAGTTGTCATATGGTTAGTTTGATATGGTAAAGTCCAGGGCCAGTTTAAGGGCCACATTGGCCTTGGGCTGACAATACTGAAAGGCTTATTATGAGAAGAAGAGAACCAGTGATGTGTGGGTATGACCAGCAGGGGTGTATCTAGGGATCCGAGTGCCCCTGGCAAGGTAATGGACTGGCACCCCCTTCCCCCCATAATTTCAGGAAGTGTCCCCCAGTAGTAGTCCCCCCTATGCACTGCCCCCAGTAGTAGTCCCCCCTATACAGTGCCCCCAGTAGTGGCCATCCACCCCATAACGTGCCCCCAGTAGCGGCCCCCACAATACAGTGTCCCCAGTAGTGTTCACCCCCCATAACGTGCCCCCAGTAGCGGTCATCCCCTATACAGTGCCCCCCAGTAGCCACACTCCTCCACTGTGCTGTGCCAGGAAAAAAAAGCAACTTACCTGATCCCTGCTTCTGCCAACGACCGCCGCTGTGCACTTCTTCAGGCCCGCTCTCTCTCTGCACTATGGAATGGGAGAGACATCATGATGTCTCTCCCATCACCCACTGTGGGGGGGAGCCGGAGGGCGGAGCTCACGAGTGAGCTCCAGCCGGCTCCCTCCATGGACACAGCAGCCAATGAGAGTCTGTCTAACTCTCATTGTCTCATTGGCTGGTTGCTATAACAAACATCTGGCGGCTGTGTGTTTGTAAACTATGTAGAGCAGACTGCTCTCACTGCAGTCTGCCCTACACTTGGGGCCCGGGGGACTAGCGGGGTAGTCCACCCATTGGCTTCTGGTGGCACTGCTGGATGGTGCCCCCTCTTTGGCCAATGGGTTGATACATCCCTGGTGACCAGTGGCACGAGTGCATATACACTACTTCGCTATACGCCCCAATGTCTTCCTATATATGTAAAAGTATGTCATCATTTTGTGAGAAAACTGTGTCTCTGGTTCTTCAGTAACTTACTGTGTACTAATAGTTGACCTTCGAATTCAGTGCCTGAGACCTACGGCACAAGTCTAGACTGTCAACGGACTTTAGTCAGCGCTGAACTGTTCCATCATTTGGCACCAATACAAATGAATGCCCCTTGACTGCACCTAGTTTCTCCCAGCCTGTATGGAGACTTTTAGAGTTGTCGGTAATTCTGGTCCAGGGTGTTGTGAAGATTAATACAGGTATGTATATACATAATTAATGTAAAAGACTAATTAAATCACTCAAGCCAAACTGTATGACCTAGAAAATCAGTCAAGACATAACGACCTTAAAATAATAACCTTTGTGACCATGGTATTTACTGACTTTGGGGGAGATGTATCAAACCTTCTAAAGATGACAGGTAGAGAAGTTGGCTATAGCAACCAGTCAGCTTCTAGCTATCATTTTATAGACTGTATATATGGTTGGTACTGCGCTATTATTTTGGACAATACACAATAGCTGAATGAACATGAATCGAAAGCACACTGAAATATATTTAAAATGACAATGTCATTTATTACTGTAATTATCAAAAGGATGTTTTCAAGCAATAGATTGCAATTACATGTAGATAAAAAATGTCATTAAAAAATATATGAATAAAAAGTACAAATAAAAGCTGTTCATATGGCTTTCAAACTGCAGTTTATGGATATAAACCTTATATGTGGATTCGTATAAAAAGCTTGGGTCCACAATTATATAAACAAGGTTTTAGGGTTACCACATATGACTTTTATATTACTTAGAGATGTTTTATCCAATAAAATTCTTATTGTTTCAAATATACAGTATGAGCTCATAATTGTATGTCCACAAGTGGAGTTAAATAGCATGTCGCATAGATTAATTAGGAATCCTATTTACTTAGATGCTGTGCTTTAGGCCCGATAGTAGCAATAGATGGTCCCCCTTATTTGACCATGATACAGCGTATAGAGGGTGAATTGAAGCCACAGGAGTGCCCCCTTACTGTAGCACTGTTAACTGCTATAGGACTTAATGGACATGGTTGGAACATTCTTGGAACAGGCGGATATTTTTCAGACTTATTTTTCTTATTGATGTGATTGCAAATGACTTGTTTTTTAGTAAATTACTTTGAAAAGTAGTACCTGGGCACAAAAAGTAAAATTACGAGCTAATGGGCTTTGTCTGATGTTTGGTTTGTGAGCCAGCGTTTTGCTATAAATCGCAAGCAGTTTGCATTATGTAAAAAAGACATAGGGCCTAGTTCAGCTTGGATCGCAGTTGCTTATACGCACGCAATCACCGGATTGTTGCGTTCTGTGCATGCGTACACATCGCAGTGCGCATACGCAAACCGGCCGCTGTGATTGGGACTTCTATCGCAGAGGCTACGCAGACCCATCGCGAAGTGATTGACAGGTATTACCTTTTGTGAGTGGTGATGGGGGGGGGGTCGACAGACTGTTTCAGGGGCATGCATAAATTATCCACTGCAACAGCCTGAGGTCTCATAGCAATTTCAAGGTCAGGGCTTGTGCAAGTGTGCGTATGGGTCCAATGTTACTCGATGTTACAGATTATTACTCTTTATTGCTAAAGTATATAGATGTAAGGGGAAGTGGACATCCTTATGTTAGGCTGCGATCGCATGCCTGGACTGGCGACAGGGGTACAAAGGGTACTCAGTCCCGGGCCCCAAGGGTTAGAGGGGTCCAAGGTTTAAGTGCTCAAACCAAGGCTACAGTGCTGCCACCGCCGTAACTGTATCCCTCTCTCATCCGGTGACTCCTCCCCTGGTGAATGGCATCTCCCCCGGCTACCCTCGTCACCTAGTGTGTGTGCCATACTAGTAATTACCAACCTGATGATGCTACAGCGCCATTGCCTACAGACTGCAGGCATCCTCCCCTCAGAGAGACAGTTCTATGGTAAGTGGACTTTATTTAGTATATATATATACACAGTGGCGTAAGTTCATCTCAGATGCCCAAGTTATAATTTGGTGCCCCTCCCCCCCCTTCGTCACAGCAATAGAAGTTGCTGAGGAGCAGCAACACCAATGAGTAGGGACAGGCTATAGACAGACGGAAACAGCAGCTGACACGGAGCTCTGCACTAGTATATGGTGGCTTCACAGGTGCCATGTATTGGGTGGCCATGACGGTACACTCCAGGTATATAGTTACAGCCCTAAGTGGGGTGAATATATTGTGGGCAATGGAGGAGGTGCCCCTTCACTGCTGGAGCCCGGCGGCAGGCTCCTCCATTGTCTCCCATAGTTCTATCCCTGTATATACATACATACATACATATATATAAAAACACACACATTTATATGCATACACACACACACACACACACACACACACACACACACACACACACACACACACATATATATTTATATAAATAGATAGATAGATAGATAGATAGTGTGTATATGTGTATATATATATATATTAGGGATGTGCAGGCTCGGTTCTACTCGGTTCCGTTCGGTTCTTTTTACCGGATCTTATTGGGTTTCAGCTGTCACGAGTTTTGGATAGCCAATAAGATTCGGTAAAAAGAACCGAACGGAACCGAGTAGAACCGAGCCTGCACATCCCTAATATATATATGTATATATATATATATATATATATATATATATATACACATACTGTACATGCAGAATAGATGGGCGCCACTGTATGGACTTTTACAAGAAAAAATCACCACACTGTCACAGCATAAGTGTGTATAATGTTTCCGTTTTAACAACCTTTTTCAAGGACTGATACACTTATGCTGTGACAGTGTGGTGATTTTTTCTTGTAAAAGTCCTTTGAGTGTCAACCATCTTCTATGCATTTGTTTATTTCCTTCCAGAAGGGGATGCGGTCAATATCCCGGTATATGGCATGTCGACGCTTGAATACCGACGCTGTAATCCCGGCACCTGTCAGAATCCCGACCGCCAGCATCGAGAAGGTAGGTAGCTGGGTTAGGAGGAGGGATAGTGTTAGGGGTTAGGGTTAGGCACTAGGGGGAGGGTTAGGGTTAGGCACTAGGGGGAGGGTTAGGGTTATGGTGCAGGGAGGGGGAGATTAGATTTAGGTACTGAGGGGGGAGGTTAGGTTTAGGCACCATGGAGTGAGGGGTAGGGAGAGGGGGAGGGTCAGGATGCCTGCTTCGGGATTCTGACCGCCAGGATCCCGAGCACCAGCATCCCATACCCAACCCTCGGGAAGACACCTGGGCATCTAAACCACTCTTCAGAGCTGGAGTGCCGTACTTTGTGCATTTATATCAATATTCATATATTAGCAGATGCAGGGAAGGGATATGTTGTTGAGGGGGCTGAGGGTAGTGGGGTGGAAGGGGGCCCACAGAGACATCAGTGTACCGGGCCCAAAGATTTCTGTTGCTGGCCCTGATCACCACTGATATTAGCAACTGTGTTGCGTGCGTATTAGCAGAATAGCGATCCGTAGTGAATCAGGTCCATACAGTACATCGAATGATAATAAAACATTAAGAAATAATACAATTTGTATTTCAGGTATGCAGTCATTATGTCAACATTCACAATGTCACAATGGATAAAATGTCAACATTCTCAATGTCGACATGATCATAATGTCAACCATGTGAATATCGGCAGTCGATTTTAGGGTTAGTTAGACTGCGGTCAGTGTTAGGGTGCAGTTAGGGTTAGGATTAGGCTGTGGTTAGTGTTAGGATGCAGTTAAGGTTAGTCCGCGGTTAGGGTTAGGCTGCGGTCAGTGTTAGGGTGCAGTTAGGGTTAGGATTAGGCTGCGGTCAGTGTTAGGGTGCAGTTAGGGTTAGGATTAGGCTGTGGTTAGTGTTAGGATGCAGTTAGGGTTAGGATTAGGCTGTGGTTAGTGTTAGGATGCAGTTAAGGTTAGTCCGCGGTTAGGGTTAGGCTGCGGTCAGTGTTAGGGTGCAGTTAGGGTTAGGATTAGGCTGTGGTTAGTGTTAGGATGCAGTTAGGGTTAGTCCGCGGTTAGGTTTAGGCTGCGGTTAGTGTTAGGATGCAGTTAGGGTTAGTCCGCAGTTACTGTTAGGATGCAGTTAAAGTTAGGATGCGGTTAGGGTTAGGCTGTGGTTAGACTACAGTTAGTGTTAGCGTGCAGTTAGGGTTAGGCCGCGGTTAGTGTTAGAATGCAGTTAGGGTTAGGCTGTGGTTAGTGTTAGGATGCAGTTAGGGTTAGGCTGTGGTTAGTGTTAGGATGCAGTTAGGGTTAGGCTGCGGTTAGTGTTAGGATGCAGTTAGAGTTAGGCTGCGGTTAGTGTTAGGATGCAGTTAGAGTTAGGCTGCGGTTAGTGTTAGGGTGCAGTTAGGGTTAGGCTGCGATTAGTGTTAGGGTGCAGTTAGGGTTAGGCCGCGGTTAGTGTTAGGATGCAGTTAGGGTTAGGCTGTGGTTAGTGTTAGGATGCAGTTAGAGTTAGGCTGCAGTTAGTGTTAGGATGCAGTTAGGGTTAGGACATGGTTAGGGTTAGGCTGCGGTTAGTGTTAAGATTCACTTAGGGTTAGGCCGCAGTTAGGGTTAGGCCACGGTTAGTGTTAGGATGCAGTTAGGGTTAGGCCGTGGTTAGTGTTAGGCCGTGGTTAGGGTTAGGCTGCGGTTAGTGTTAGGCTGCAGTTACTGTTAGGCTGCAGTTAGTGTTAGGCTGCAGTTAACCTGGATACACACTAGACGATAAATTGAATGATTTGACGATTCTAGATGGATTGGAACAACAAATTACTGCGGGAGGGGAAGGATAGGCTGCGGATGGGAGGGTTAGGGTTAGGCTGTGGGAAAGGAGGGTTAGGGTTTTGCTGCAGGAGGGGAGGGGAGGGTTAGGCTGCGGGAGGGGAGATTAGGGTTAGGCTGCAGAAGGGGAGGGTTAGGTTCCAGAAGGGGAGGGTTAGGTTGCGGGAGGGGAGGGACAGGCTGCGGACGGGAGGGTTAGGCAGCAGGAGGGGAGATTAGGGTTAGGCTGCAGAAGGGGAGGGTTAGGCTGCAGAAGGGGAGGGTTATAGGCTGTGGATGGGAATGTTAGGCTATGGGAAAGGAGGGTTAGGGTTAGGCTGCAGGAGGGGAGGGTTAGGTTGCGGGAGGGGAGGGACAGGCTGCGGACGGGAGGGTTAGGCAGCAGGAGGGGAGATTAGGGTTAGGCTGCAGAAGGGGAGGGTTAGGCTGCAGAAGGGGAGGGTTATAGGCTGTGGATGGGAATGTTAGGCTATGGGAAAGGAGGGTTAGGGTTAGGCTGCAGGAGGGGAGGGGAGGGTTAGGATGCGGGAGTGGAGGGATAGGCTACAGGAGGGGAGGGTTAGTGTTAGGCTGTGGCACGGGTGTGTTTGGGTTAGGGGGAGGGTTATGGTAAGGGTTATAATACTTACAGAAATCTGACGGGATTCTGACCACCGGCATCCTAACCATCGGCATCCCGTACCCAAACCATATAAAATGATAAATACAGCATATAAATTCACTAGCAGCTAGTGCCACCACTGAGGAATGAGGCACAAAGTGTTGCATGCCTCAGTAACGTCATTAGTTTGTATTGCATTAATATTCTATGTTCTCTGAGTCTATACTCTGATTTTATTTCAGATCATAAAATGTCTGCGCTGTGTAGCCAATGGTTACAATGTAATGAAATATGCCATATTTTGCAAAACAAAAGCAGTGTGTCCTGCTTTAATAATACATTTCCCCAAGCTGGAGATAGTTGTCAGTATCATTTTTGCCTTAAATAGATGTCTGTGTGGATTGATAAAGATTGTTGCTACGTATTAATTTGTAACATTGCTTGGAACAAAAACACGATAGCAGCACTTGTGATTAGTACACGGAACATCTGCAAAGATAATTAAACATCTAGGAGACCTTGATAACATGTGCGATAACATTTTCTGATATGTTCTGTAAACAGCTACCATTATAAGAATATGGGGGTGGTATATTTAAGTTGTCAGAAAAGGGAAAAAAAAATCCCCAGTGTCAGTGTGTGTTGGGAGAGCTGAAAAGCAGGTGTCACATTATATTGGATGGGAAAAGCACAGAATTGGCTCCATTGTCTGTATTGCTGGAGACAAAGAGGCCATCTTTGAAAACGACAGGGAAGATTATAGTGTCATGTTATAAATGTAGAGTACGTGTTCCTTACCTTTGTTCAAGAACAAAATAAATGAAAATAATAAGACAGGATAGTAAGGCACCAACGAGTGCTAAGAGTAGAGCTGTAGACTGTACTATAATATATATATATATATATAATATATATATATAAATTGTTCACATTGAGTGATTATTTGCAACTGCGCACGAGCAAAAACTTCTGAATACACCTACGGTATTGGAAAGGTAGCATAGAAGTGATGGGCGTTCCTGGGCGATGACTGGGGGTGGCTAGTAGTACACACAGAAATGGCCCATTCACTGGGCGTGTTATGGTAGCGTCGTGCTCGTGTCAGTGCAAGCGAATGCGTTCACAGAAGCACATCCGCCAGCATACAAGGCCATGGCCTGACAGGGAAACTGCACCTGACATAGGGCTGTACAAGCTTCGATGGTGTGAATAGTGGTGTCTAAGGACGCACCAATCAGTACTATAGCGCGTATGGACGCTAAAACTGGGCGTCTCTATGCTTGCAGATAGGCGGCCACCAATAGACGCTGCTC
Organism: Taudactylus pleione; assembly: GCA_031769625.1. Lineage (NCBI taxonomy): Eukaryota > Metazoa > Chordata > Amphibia > Anura > Myobatrachidae > Taudactylus > Taudactylus pleione. The sequence goes on along the minus strand of JAUIMM010000091.1, from coordinate 12,133,376 downwards.
TGCGAGCTTTTGCCTGCAGGCCTGTTGTAGTAAATGATAAGGAATTGTAAACTGTGATTTATTATGATATACTACAAATTTGTAGCTCTAAAATGTGCCCCATTTAAAAAGTTTCTTATTAAAGGAAGTCATCCTTTACAAATAGGTATGAGGCAGCTGGTAGTAGATTTCGAATAGATAACATGGGGCTGTTATCTGCAATGTTAAGATATTTAGGGGTATATTTACTAAAGTGCGGGCTTTTAGAAGTGGAGATGTTGCCCAGAGCAACCAATCAGATTCTACTTAACATCTATCTAGCAATTTCTAGAAGATAATAGCTAGAGGCTGACTGGTTGCTATGGGCAACATATCCACTTCTAAAAACCTGCACTTTAGTAAATATACCTTCTTAGATTCTATTCATAGTATAAAATAAAGTCCCTGGAAGGCACCTGTGTGTTTGTTCCTGCTAATCTAATCTCAGGAACCGTTGGACAGATTTTGATGCAGTTTTCACTACTCTATCGAGCATTTGTTGAGGAAGGTTTAGGTGTATGATACATTGATGTGTGACAAAAGGGAGCTGAGCAGTGATGATTTCAGTGAAGCAAGTCAATGAAAAAATGGACGTCCAAGCGCTTTCTTGCCTTACGCTGCATTAAAGTTATAGTACAACGATGAACTTTAAGTAATATCATGTGATATGTATTATCTGGTTTCTCCAGAAAAATTGATGTAAGCCCTGTTAAAATTTAAGTTTTTCCCTTTTTTGTACCATTCCTATTTCATTTATGTGAAAAACAACTCTTTAATTTCAACCGAGTCCATTTCCCGGTAAGAGTCTGCTTTGGCATGACAATAAATAATGCACAGGGACAGACACTTAAAGAGGCTTCAGTTGACCTAAGTGGAGACTGTTTTGCTCATGGACAATTTTACGTGGCCCTTTTGAGTGTCACTTCAAAAACTAAGGGCCTGATTCAGAGCCGGACGCTCTGAAAGAGCGCTCGCTCTGAATAAGGGCGTTTCTTTTTTTTTGGTGTGGCCTCCGGGCCGCTCGCATAGCTGTGGGTGACCACCCTCAGCTATTGCGAGCGGCCAGGTGATAGTCGCAATGGTCTCGACCATTGCGACCATCGGGGCTTGCGATGAGACCCTTGCGGTAGGGTCTCGTACCCGCAAGCCCCAGTGATCTTCTGGCTCTTAATAGAGCCGGAAGCTCACCACTGACATGTGATGTCAGTGGGGCCGCCCCCAAACGGCAGGCGTTCCGTCCCCCCTGCCCACCTCCAAAACGGTGCGAGCTGTCGATCGAAATCGACAGCCGCCCCCTTTTGGTGCGAGACCCGGAGCGACAGAGCGCCCGTCGCTAGCCGGGTCTCGCACATGCGCACGTCGGAGCTGGCTCTGGCGTGTGCATGCGCAGTGGCCAAACATCGACCCGCTCGTGAGTGCATAGCGCTTGCGAGCGGGTCTGAATCAGGCCCTAAATCTTTTAGTGTTGACATCAAAAGGAATAATGACTAATGTCGTCTACAGGGCAATCTTATAAGATCTCAGTTAAACAAAACTATTGCCGTAAATTAAAAATTGCTCCTGTGCGAAACTGGGGCAGGTCGCTACTTGTGAATGCAAATTTTTACAAATGACATAAATATAAATATATATTCATTTATTTTTACTACTTAATTAAAGTGAAAAAATATTGCAAAAATGTACTAATATTTGAGTGCTGGGACATAGTATGCAAGGAAGCTCTGTCCAAAGCAAATCACCTCTCCAGCTTGTTACCTTTAATGTGCTACACTAATGCTAACTCAGCAATAAAATATATATATGTCCATTTTCACGCTGTTCTCACATTGTACTGCGCAATATTTCCCCTTTTACAAGGAATTCTGCTTCTCTTTATTCTCCCTACCAAATTTTATGACATTCTGGTTGTTACAGTAGATCAAGCTATAGACAGAAAGTGGGTAAGTACCCGCATATGTGCTGTGTGCACAAATAGGGTAATTTCAGCACAGTGGCAAACGAAGGATTTGTAGAGGGGGGTTTCCAAATGCTTGATTTTAGAGTGAGTGTGGTCAGTCCATTAAGATTAGCACATATCCAGCTTTAATATGTTACATACAAAGTATATTGTGTTGCATAATTCCAGCATATACAGGACCAGCGATCACAGTAAGCCATTAGATGCGGCAGTAGGTCCATCCTGTCTGAGCAGAATGGTTTTTTTTCAGATGTGGGCACCATTCCAGAGCATTGGAGCAAGTCCAGGAGTCTGAGGGAGCAGCAGAAGAACCTAGCACTGCCCTGGACATATATGTACATATTGGTCTCCTTATGTACTGGATAGTGTATAATTGTACAGTATTAATTATTAACCCTATTGATGGTCTATAGCAGTGCACCCCTAACAGTGCATGTTTTCCACATCTCCTAGTTGGTGCACAGGTATATTTATTACTAGCTGACACATTTTGAAAGATCCACAGTTGGTGCTAACCATTTCATTTGTGATACTGAGAAGAACATGCAGCACTAGTAACATTCTATTATATTACTATTTCTATTGTGGTCATGGTGTGTGCTGGAGAGGGGGGTTTCCAGGCAGATGGAACCCCCCCTTGCGTTTGCCTATGGAGCAGATTATTTTGCACTTCTTAGTTTTTGAGGTCAATAATGGACCTTTATTGTCATTTTAGATCCACTTTAACTGAATGGGCTGATGGTTATGGGGAATCTTTTGAAGCACGGGGCATAAATAAACAATACGACATAAAGATTTCCACAACCATAGCATCTAAATTATTCAGCTATTCTATAAAATAGTTAACAATGACAATCAGACAATAATTCCATTTACATTCTTTATGAGAAATGTCATGCTGAATTTCACAAAGGAAAATTATTACAATAAGTTGTACAATTTGTTTTTAAATACAGGTTCAGGAATGCAATGGCCCTTTCAATGTGAAATTGCTACAGTTTCTTAAATATTTCTTTCAAAAGTGATTTACACTGACTTTCATTAGAACTTTTCCTTTCTTTTGGCATGTGGCTTATTTTCTACATGAAAATATATTAAAGCATCTTAGGCCCTCATTCAGAGCCGTTCGCTATTTGCGGTCGTTCGTTTAAAAACAAGGGGTGGCTATTCAAATGATCCGTACGCACATTGCAGTCTGTTCACACCTCTAAGTCTGAACGAACGAGCAAAACATACGCTCGTTTATTTGTTAAAAACGCCCCCTGGCCGCTCGCACCATACGTCATGTCCGCTATTTATTAGATTAATCGAGTACATCGACCAGCGTATGAACTGCTCGCTATTCTTGTGGTTGGTGTTTGCTACCACAAATTTGCGAGCAGTTCTGGCTAAAAGACAACCAAGTGACGTGGTCGATGACGCTGCTTTGTTAATTATGCACACCCTTAAAACGCCCATTTTGACCTTTAAGCACGCCTGCGTTCGGATCTCCACTCCCCATTTTCAAGCACCTTCCCCTGTTACCACCCACATACGCCTCATTCTGTCACTCAAAATAGCAGGCACTCGCAATATAGCGTACAAACGATTTTCGGCCGCACTGACTGGTTCGCGCATGCGTACTAAAAACCGTACGCATGCGCAGATGTGCAAACATCGCTCGGAACGAGCGTACTGCCGCTAACGAGCGGCTCTGAATGAGGGCCTTAGTTCTTTAGAATGATTGAATCAGACTTGCAAAACTGGTTACCAAGTACCGCATAAATAACTTCAATTCAAAATGCTGTTTTGTTATGTAACTTTTCATGGTGGTTTATTTTCGGAATTGTAAATACTCAAACATGTATAACTGTGCAACTACCGAAACTTAAGGAAACCCAAAACGATTGGCAGAACCTATGATGATAGTTGTCAGCGGTGTGTGATGGAGTTCAGTCCACACGATGTAGCTTAACCAGGGATTGGTTTATTAACCAGGTAGAACATCAGGATGTGAGACAACTCCAGGTTAATGCAGCACAATGCAGGAACAAGCAGTACGAGACAGATCAGCCAGAAGCAGGTTAATTTAGGTGGTGTGTGGAGGGATGGAGCATGCACCAGCAGATATATTTAGTGGAATACAGTGACCAGTAAGCAGTGGTGACACAGTATATTATCAGTGTATCCAGCACTGTCCGGCACAATTTCTTCTTGAGAAGACTCTCAGGGGCACATCCTTACTATTCGGAGGACAATAAAGGAAATCCAGGGGTGGCTCAAGGGGCGAGCTGGCAGGGCTATTGCCCGGGATGCTGTGGTATGGGGGTGCAGTCACAGTCACCCACCAGTGCCATCTTTTAGAGGCACACTCCATGCTGCCCCTGTTTACTATAGTGCCGGTCAACAACCACTGGGCACTAGGACCCAGGATCTGTCCTTGCATATACAGCTTTGTATCTTCCTCCTCGGGGCGGGGTCGGACTGGCTGGCCGGGAAGATCTCCAGTGGGCTCCAGTGAAGTAGAGCTCTACCCACTTCTGTGGGGGGCAGGTCCCAGTCCAGAGAAAAATGCCCGCAAGCCAGTATTGCATTACACTATCCAAGAAAGGGATGCAGTCAGGAAGCCAAGCCGCCTTCCCGACTTTCTATTCCCAGCAAGGTACTAGTGATAGGCGTCGAAATCCCGACGCCTGTCATTAGACCTATGCTGGTAGAACGGCATACCGAACTAAGGTAAACTGGGCACCGGGCGCGGACAGACATGGGGGGGTTAGGTTTTAGGGCTCCCGGGGGGACTTAGGGTGAGGCACCCCACTGGGAGGGTTAGGTTTAGGCTAGGGGAAGAGGGAGTTAGGGTGAGGCATCCCTGGGGGGAAGTTAGGTTTAGGCACCCCCCCCGGAGACTTAGGGTTAGGATGCGGGGAAGGGGAGGTTAGGTTTAAGCACTTAGGGGGGGTTAGGGTTAGGCACTTGGGGGGGAGGTTATGATTAGGCACCACTAAGGGAGGGTTAAAGTAGGGAGTAAGGTTAGCGATACTTACCCAAATTAATGATCGGGATCTTCACCCCTGCCAGGCTGCCGCTGTCGAGATTAGAACTGCCGGCCATGCAGCCGGTGGTATTACATACTGATTCCCCAGGAAGCACCATATGAATGAGTATTTATTTGAGATCTTCCAGACATTGCCCAATGTCTGTTGGAGTGGGTAAAGCTTCTTAGCGTGAGCTGGAAGGAGTAAGCAGGGTGGAAGAACAAACACGAGAGACAAGTAACCTGGCTTGTGAAGACACTCACAATCATAATTTTAGTTATATTTTGATTAACAGATTCTTATCACTTGTCTAATTTGTGTGCATTCTGTAGTGGATTATAGATAGTACAGTGTAATTGTGTCTAATTTTGCATTGGGCATTATACCCAATCTCATTTTATGTTTGAGGAAACAAAGAGTATAAAAAAAGCAAATGATTGAGATTCCCTTTAAAGTTTGGGTGGCATCTGGGCAGTGATGCCACAAGTGCAGCAAAAAGAGCCATCATGTGGGTGTGACATGAGTGTGTAGATATACTACTGTGCTATTCTGAATCACTCAATGGGAAGTCTTTTTCTGACGGATCTCCTGAACTCTGCATGAGGTTGGTGGAACAGCCGATACGAAGGATGATGGAAGCAACTGTGAATGCAAAAACAGTGGGCGCTGCTGCTTCCCAATGGATTCCTCACATTAAGTATATGGATAATCGCATGGTGGGAACCGCTTGGTAACCTTTAGTAACCTAGCAGTTCCCACTATTGAAGTCAATGGTGGGAACTGCTCATTGGCTGAGAGAGGCGGAGGCTCACCTCTCTCAGCCACTGAACGTACAGCAAATACATTTCTATAGGAAATACCATGCCTGAGCTGTCATTCGCTAAGTACCGTCCTTAGAGGCCGTTACTTACAGTATGTCTGTGGGTCCGGGTTTTTGCGGTTTGTTATTTCAGAAGACGGTGGATTCCTACATGGACCATAGAGGACATGACACAAGGGGTAGGTGAGTATGGATATTTTTTTTTACAGCTTCCATTCAGGATTCTACTGGACAAGGGGACAGACCAGCACAGGGGACAAGGTAAGTATGTAGTGTTAGTGCAGGTGAGTGTGAGTGAGTGTGTCAATGAGTTAGTGCATGTGTTGTAAGCTAATAAAATCTTTGGTGTCTGTTTTTTTAATTTATTTTATAGTTATTTTTAACAAAGAGTTGTGTCTTCACAATGGCAAAACATCTGGAAGCGAGCTTTGACATTGCGAGTTGTGGGGGTGTGAGAAACATGCAAGTTTGGGTTAAGATGAGTTCTAAAAATGTGCAAGTCAGTGCTTAAAGTGGTCCTAGAGATGTGGTGGAACTCACATCCTTGGCGCTATCTTAATAAAGAGACAGTGCGCACCATAGGTGTGTGCCACAAAAATGGGCGTTGTCTCAAAAGAAAGGGGTTTGGTCACACAATAGTATCTCCAATTCAAATTACGCCACATGGTAGAACAATCTTATTCACATTATGTATGCACATAGTGCCCCTGAGTCACATTACACCACATAGTAGTGTCCCTTATTCATGTTATGACACACAGTAGTGCCCCTTTTACCCAATGTCTGCATTATTGCCCCGTATACACAATGCCCACAGTAGTAGTGCCCCTAATACACATAATACCCACAGTAGTAGTGTCCCTTATGCAATGCCCTCTGCAGTGTTGCCCGTTATGCAATGCCCCCAATAGTGGTGCCCCTTATACAGTGCCCACTGTAGTGGTGTCCCTTATGCAGTGCCCACAGTGGTGGTGCACCTTATGCAGTGCTCCTAGTACTGGTGCCCCTTATGGTGTGCCCCCAGGAGTGGTGCCCCTTATGCAGTGCACACTATGCTGTGTCCCCATTAGTAGTGCCCACAGCGGTAATGCCCCCATTAATAGTGCTCGAGTAGTAATGCCCCCAGTAGTAGTGCCCCCTGTAGTAGTGCCCCTGTTGTAATGCCCTTATTACTAATGCCCCTAGTGTCCCAGTAGTAATGCCCCCTGTAGCAATGCTCCCAGTACTAGTGCCCCCAGTAGTAGTGCCCTCAGTAGTAATGCCCCAGTAGTAGTGCCCCCTGTAGTAGTGCCCCCAGTAGTAGTGCCCCCTGTAGTAGTGCTCACAGTAGCAATGTCCCTGTAGTAATGCCCCCATTAGTAATGCCCCTAGTGCCCCCAGTAGTAATACCCCTGTAGTAATGCCCCCAGTAGTAGTGCCCTCAGTAGTAGTGCCCACAGTAGTAATGCCCCCTTTAGTAATGCTCCCAGTAGTAGTGCCTCAGTAGTAGTGCCCAGAGTAATGCCCCCAGTAGTAGTGCCCCCAGTAGTAGTGCCCCAGCAGTAATTCCCCCTGTAGTAATGCGAACAGTCATAATGCCCTCTGTAGTAATGCCCCCAGCAGTAGTGCCCCAGTAGTGATGCCACCTATAGCAATACCCCCAGTCATAATGCCCCCATAGAAGTGCCTGCAGTAGTAATGCCCTTGTAGTAATGCAGTGTAATGTGAATAAGATTGTGGTATAATTTGAATTGGAGATACTGTAGTAATGTCCCCAGTAGTAGTGCCCCTTACACAAAAAAAACCCAGTAAACACAATACTTACCTTAAGCCCCGTTCCTGCGTCCGCCCCACTTTAACCCCAGGTGCAAGTAGAACATCATACTCGCACATTTCCCGAACTCGGACCCTATTACATTTTGCCGTATATCACAGTCAGAGGAGCATTCCCCTAAGAAAAGTTCTGGCCCTTTTCCTGAATTTATTCCGCCAAAGGAAACTTATTTAAGATACAATATGTTAGTATGACTTCTAAGAAACAATATAAACAAAGTATGATCCCAACACTTTTGGAGATACAAACTTTAAAGCAATGTTTAAAACTGACATCCAGCAAGTTTTCTTTGCACATATTGTTTTGCACACTCATTTAAACATTTGACTATTTGGCAAAGAATTATTGATCTTATGGTATTAATTAACTTGGAGATATGAGGGGACCTTATCCAACAGTTCTGTTTGTGGAATTTGTAATGTAAATGTAGTTGTTCCATTAATTAATTCCAACTCCAAACTGCCAATAAAAGCCTGTACATGTAATATCTGTGAGCACAGTGTTGTATATCTTCAGATTTTCTAGCCCTATTCCTTCTAGTTCATTTTTTCATCAGTGATTATTATCCATACACTCTGAAACTGCATCACTCCATCACTTTACAACCTTAACTTTTGTGTTCTAATGCCTGTTATACCCCTTTTACACCGGAGCTAAAACCCGGGTTTTTTAAGGGTTAACCCGGGCAGCTCCCTGGTGTAAAAGGGCAGGGGGTTGGATCGCCGGGTCGAGTGACCCGGCAATCCAACCCAGGTAACTAGCAGGGTTTAACACTGGTGTAGCCCGTGAAACCCTGATATGGGAACAGCGCACTCCGGGTCACGAAGACCAGGAGTGCGCTGCTAGCCGGCCGATTGGTCCGGCTTCAGTGGCGCTTGGAGATGATGTCATCTCCAAGCGTCCACTTTCACTCCACAAAAGCCGGGTCTATGCAGACCCGACTGCGGTGTGAGCGGCGCTGACTCGGGAATATCCCGAGTCAGCGCCGGCAAAATTCCGGGTGTGATCCGTATAGGAACTTTGGCCCTCATTCAGAGCCGTACGCTCTGAGCAGAGCGCATGCTCTGAATGAGGGCCGCCCTCCATAAAAATGGAGCGTCCTCCTGGACGCTCGTATAGCTGTGGGTCACCACCCACAGCCTATACGAGCTTGCAGTTTGATGGCCGCGATGGTCGTGACCATCGCGACCATCGAAACTGAGAGCTGGAGCCTGCGGTTGAGGTTTTCAACCGCAAGGCCCGGAGTGATTTTGGCTCTATCAGAGCCAAAATCACTCCCACTGACATCACTAGTGATGTCAGTGGGCCGGCTTCTGACGGTAGGCGTTCCCTTGGGAACGCCCCCGTCAGGGAGGCACGCCCCCGGCACGCCCACCAAAGGAGGCGTGCTGTCAATCAACATCGACAGCACGCCCCCTTTGATCAGACACAATGAGCGAAGGACTTTCCTTCGCTCGTCGCGTCTGGCGCATGCGCACGACGGAGCTCCCGCCATCGTGCGCATGCGCAGTGCACAACATCGACCCACTTGCGAGCGGACAGCGCTTGCGAGTGGGTCTGAATCAGGCCCTTTGTTCCAACTCCGGGTCAGACCCGGAATTTAGGTGGAAAAGGGGTATAACAGACATAAGCATGACATGGATAAATAAATAAATAAAAATGCCTTAAGCACACCACTCGTGCTTCACAACTCAGTGGTATTATGGGCATAGGCAAATCCAGGGGGGTTCCGGTTGCCTGGAAACCCCCCTCCTCAGCCCACACCATGACCACAGTAGAAATAGCAATATAATAGATTTTTACTAGTGCTGAATGTTCTTCTCAGTATCACAAATGAAATAATAAGCACCACCTGTGGATCTTTTAACATGAGTCAGTCAGTAATAAATACACCTGTGCACCAACTAGGAGATCTGGAAAACATGCACTGTTAGGGGTGCACTGCTGTAGGCCATCAATAGGGTTAATTATTAATACTGTAATAATAATAAACTATCCACTGCATAAGGAGACCAATATGTACATACATGTCCAGGGCAGTGCTAGGTTCTTCTGCTGCTCCCCCAGACACCCGGACTTACAGTGCTCTGGAATGATGCCCAAATCTGAGATAAAAACATTCAGCTCAGGCAGGATAGCCATACTGCCTTTATCTAATGGCTTGCTGTGATCTCTGGTCCTGTATATGCTGGGATTATGACACATAATACACTTTGTATGATGCATAATAAAGCTGGATAAGTGCTAATTATGTCCTCTCCATGGACTGGCCACACTCGCTTTAAAATCAGGCATTTGAAACCCCCCCCCCTCTCAAAATCCTGCGTTTGCCACTGATGGGCCTGATTCTTTTGCCTCAGTTTGACTGCGTCTTTATGCTAAAGCAGCACCCGTTGGACCTTATACAGAGACTCCCAACGGCTGCAGTGCTAATCCGTTGCTGTGCATATTAATAAGATGCACCATTGGTCGCACTATCGGAGATTACACCAGCCCTATGGAGTCGCAGAATCTCCATCTGAACATGGCCTCCGTTGTCAATGCAACTGCGGCAAAAGATCCAGTTGCTTTCCGCAAAACACAGAAACGACCACAGAAACTGCCTCTCTCTGCTTCCAAATTTGTTCTGCATCTTTCGACGGTAACCATTGGCACACATCCGTAGTGCGGCTCGGGCGCATGCGCACACAGAAAATATTGTCCGCTTACGTGCGGCATTGTCAAAGATTGTACAAATGTTTTGTAGATATGTGCGCGGAAACCCGTGTTTTAGTTTTGGTCTTGGTTCTAATTCATCTTTGTGTTTTGGCAAAACCACCCTCAAGTGTTTTGGTTCGGATTTGGTTTTGACGAAAGTCGATTAGAAATCGATTAAAAATTTATAAAAAAAAATTGATAAAAGTTATTTTGGACCTGTTTACATGCAATCCAAAACCCGAGTTCGATTTACAAATCCGAGTTCCGAACTGACTGCAGAACCGAACCGGGACTCTGTTCAACTCAGCACCCCAAAGTGATTCCGAACTAGGACTCAATTCAACTCGGAACCCCTATGTTCGGAGAAACCCTGCCGCACATTTCTATTTTTTTGTTTACAACAATCGCTATCTACACCAGGGAACCCCGAAGGAAAACTTGTCAAAAGATTGCAGTCATTTTGTAATATCTTGCGCACACAGAGCCTTGTTATTTTAGTCAGGCGAATCTTTGGCCAGTTTTCCGTACACTTGTGGCAGCTGCTCACCAGTTTATGCTAATTCAAGAATCTGCCTTTGCATAACAAAAATATAGGCAACTGCACGTGGAAGCCTCTACCACCCTCTGTTCTTATGTCCGTCATTAGTATCGGGACTTACATCAGCCCTGTGCGGGGTGCAAAAGATCTGCCTGAAACAGACATCATATCTCCGTCTGCACATTATGATCGATCCACGCCCCTGGCGCACCATAACACACCCACGAGACAGATGAGTCCTGTGCGATCGCATGGCCTCCACTTGGTTAACACCGAGAAATGGGCATTTATGGAAAGTGTGGTCCACTGACGGACGGATCGACCCAAACGCACCAACAATCTCCATCCGTGTGCGGTCACCTGATCCGGCGCATGCACACAGCGTATGCTGATTTCTTTCTTAGGTGTATGTGTAATATGCTGTAATCTGCAAGATCCATGGGCACGTGCAACTCAGAATCAGCCCCTTGGAAAGGAACCCCAAACTCAGCCTTCTGCTTCCAGATTCATCAAGAACAAGTTAATAGAGTTTGTTATTAATTAAAAAAAATAAAAAAAAAAAACATTAAAAAGGAAAAAATTTTATTTTTATTAAAAATAATAGTAATAGTAATAATAATAATAATAATAATAATAATAATAATAATAATAATAATAATAATAATAATAATAAAAAATGATTTTTGGGGTAGCTCTGGTTAACTGAAGACAGATGATGTGCTTGCTGCAGCCTACTGGCATACTGGCAGAAAAACCTGGGCCACTTGCTTGTGTTTGCCCTTCAGACTATAAGTTTCTAGCCAGATCCTGATATCACTCACATTTGAGTTGCTTGCAGAACACTGAAGAAAATAAGGGAAAATTCAGCAACAACATTCATCTACACTACAGTAGTACACAGAGGAGGAGAAGATTCAAACCTTCAAGAGACAAAGTGGATAGGTTGCCCTAGCAACCAATCAGCTTCTAGCTATTATTTATATTGTACAGTCTATTAAGAGATACATTGGTTTACCACTTCCAACCGTATACAACCTTCTTAACTTAACTTAACTAATAAATAACGACACAGACACAAAGCAGCTTGGCTAAAAAGGTCACAGCTTTTATGAATAATTAATTAATTAATTAACCTAACCAAGGTGGCAAGAGACGCTGCAAGCTCAGTTCTAGCTTTAGAAATACGAGTGACTCGAGGGACGACTAAAACGACCCTCCTATAGACGCACTTATGATGTGGGGGTCTCGCTTCCCTCCTGGGCCAATCCAAACGCCTCCGTACAAAAGTGTTCTGGTCCCCTCGTACAGAGAAGGACAAATTCGCCACGCACCTTGAAGGCAAGCGCCCCCACAACATTTTCTTGCCCCACATGAAGCCACTGAGCTGCAGCGAACTCCCGCCTGCTGTGCCTGCCCTGATAAGGGAAGAAAAAATAAACACAACAACAAACTAATTTGGGTGGGATGGTGGGTTTCATAAAACGATCACAGAAAAGAGGCTGAACCTAGGCAAAGCCTAAACCTGTATACCCTAAATCTGACCACTCCTACAAGAACCCCTATAGCCTGAGAACTGACCCCCTGACACACTGACATCACTAAGTCACCTGAGCCAACAAGCCTGTCAATCAAAGCCATCAGCAAAAAAACAGTTCTCTTATCTCCACTCATACTTAGGCAGTTTTCGCTTGTTAAAAACACTGATTGGCTGACTGAAAGCTGATTGGCCTGCTTCTCCACTTTTTCTCTTCAGGAGGTTTGATACATCTCCTCCTATGAGATTTGCCAATTTTGCTCATCACTATGATTGTAGAGCTGTGTCCACCATATGATTCCTTGGGGTACCATATTTAAATACACTTGTTAATTTTACACAAAACAATTCAATATATTTAGCATCAGCATAGACCCTGAAGTTTTACTACTACTACCCACTACATTATCATCCACAGTGTCTCCCTAAATACATAAAAGAAGAAAAATGGCATAATTTAATATGTAAATACAATTTTAATACTTAGCCAGCTGGTCATCACCATGCTATCATGATGGGCCTAATTTTATGTGAATGCCTTGAGCTGTAGTCTCATTGTTAATCTGGCCTTGGTTGGTTTTGAAGGATAGAAAGCAGTTTAGAAGGAGCAACTTTACAGATCTTTTCAAGAGTAATAGACTCATAACCTGTGCTACAGCGTTCCTGTTTTCCGAAGTCCTGATTATCCGTATGCTGTATATGATTGACTCATATGCTTCTGACATGTTTGTTTCCTCTTGGCTGCTGATTTGATTCAGTTTCTTTCAATCCAATTAATTTGGTTCTGATCCAGCTCATCTTGACTTCCCCTTTTGGTGATCAACTTGGCTTACCTGCAGCTCTCTAGTGTTCCAAACCTAGGTTGTTGACCAATCCTTCTGTCTATTACCAGAAAGTAACATGCCTGAGCATGACAGGATCAATATGTTATGGTTCACATTCAATTTGGTTAAATGCATTTAAAGCCACATGTAGCCCAATTCCAATGTATCCAGCCCAAGTTCAATCAAGCCCAGTCCAATACATCGCAGTCCAAATGAAGAAAAAGTCCATTCCATCCCAAGTCCAATGTACTGAGATTCACATTAAGACTAATACATTGTTCAGTCAAATGTGCATAGATTCTGATAGATCCTGATCTATTTTGTAGATATTTAGTAGACCCAGTATTCTATACCAGCATTTACATCCTCCACAGTAAATAAACTACATGTTTCATTAACAAATGTTTAATTAATGTAATTTGATACAATTTACAACTCTGACATCCATGAAATATTACCTTGGACCATGGCACTTTGCAAAGGGGAATGCACACTTACTGCAAAGTCTGTCTTTCATGTTTGTGACTTTCCATATTTTGCACACTGTCTGAAACAAGACTGTTACTGTAACTCTTGGTGACCCTAAGTATGTACAAATAGTGTAACAGACGCCGGGAAAGAAATGTTTATACAGTAAATTTAACATAATTTTCAGGTGCTTTCTTATGGGCCCATTTATCAAAGTGTATTTGTTATTATAATCCCCCAAAACACCAATTTTTAGGGGTTTACCTCAAGTATTAAGTATCCCCCATATGTATTAAGAAGGGACCGCAGCAGGTATCTCCGATACTTGCTGTGATCCCTTCATTACCACTGGCAGCCTCCTCCCCCATAGGTTTCTATGGGGGATGCGATGCTGCCAAGTTTTCTAATATCCACAATGCGATGCATTCCTGATATTGGCCCCCGCAGCTAATGCCATCTGAAGATGGCATTAGCCGCTGTAGCCTATGGGCTACACCTTGCATAATTTGCCGATGGAGGGATTCGCCGGAACCCTCCCCGGCTATGGCAGCTGTACATGTGCAGTCCACGGGACTGCGCACCAGCCCCTGCACTGGCCGACAGCTCTCCGGAGACATCACAGGGACGGGCTCCTGCATGTTCCGGATGATACATCCGCCCGCTAAGATCATATTTTGCAATGCGATCATGGGCGTTACTGGCATGCCCTGATCGCGTTGTCATAAGGGTGGGATAGTGGCCACACTGATTTTTTATGCTGGGTGCACACTATGCGATACAGCTGATGAACGATATATCACCAAGTGCATCTGTCCGTGTGTACAGCTGATATGTCTGTCAGAGCCGTAACTAGACTTTTTGGTGCCCTGTGTCAGAAAGAGCATTGGCGCTTCCCTCATTTTCCAAAGGGACGTAATGCACCCAAAAAAGGGCCATGGCTTCATGGGGAAGGGCCAGGGAAGAGATTAGAGAGACCAGGAGATGCTGGGGATGAAATAAGAGGAAGATACAAGCAAGAATGATAATAAACAGAAATTTGACAGGCCCAAACAGTGCCCCCTGACCTGTGGTTCATGTGTGATGGCACCGGCCTCTCTACCCTAGCTACGGCCCTAATGTCTGGGTACTACAGTACGTTATTCATAGACATATTTCATGGGTAGTGCAGCAGGGCAGAGGTCGATATATCTTGCAGATATTCAGTACATCTGCTTGTGTGTACAGACGACCCACCGATCGACCCATTACACCATCCGCAGGACAGACCAAGCAGCTGATCTTGGTAAGCAACCACACATACCAATCAGCTGCATGATTTGTCTGCCCAGACATCACGACTGGGTGGGGAAATTAAAATGCCCGCCCAGTTGTGATTTCTGCGGCTGATTGGTAAGTGTGGATGCTTACCAATTTCGACTGCTTGGTCTGTGGGTCGTTTATTGGTGGGTTTGTCTGGCTTAGTGTGTACCCAGCTTTAGGTGCATTTTTTATGCTAGCAACTAGCATGTGTGAGCTTTTAAATGCATTAAACAGGGACATCCATGGAAATAGATCAAATAGCATCTCTAAAATGGGTTATACCAATGGGTGGGTACCCAAATGTTTGAAACAACATTGAGGTTTTGCATTGGCTACATGGAACAGTTTTAGAAATTTTAGTAAGACATCTCTTTGTGGTTTGCAGGGGGAGGCGGGGTCGTGGTAGAATGGGACAGTCATACTTAACATATTGTTTTCATACATTCGGTTTGTACACTTTTAACTTAAACTAGTCTATGGATCTTTGTACAACATTCCACCTCCATAGCTAAAAAGCTCAAGCTATGATATTCCATCTAGGACAAAGCAAAAAAAATTACATAGTTATTATGGAACTAGGCAGCCAAAGGTTTTAACTAGATTTATTCAACATGCAATGTAGGATTTAATTATTTCCCTAGTAATTGTTTTGTCCATTAGGCCAAACTTGAACACTGAACTTTCAAATGATTTTCATAGATGCATCAGGTGATGCTTACGCCAGATAGCTGTTTAAATCTCTTTAGAACTCTTCAGCCAAAGATTTGGACCAATAACTTCTTTAGTGTAAGTCATGCAGAGAACCTAGACAGAGCAACTGAACAGTTATAGTAAACCGTCCATCCATTAAAGTTTAGATTTCAACTGATTGAGTTGATGCTAAAGAAACAAAATATAAGGGCACACTTAAAACACTTCTGAAATTACTCAAGGGCATCAACATACAGTATATATTATATTACTAAGTGCATTTATGAGTTTGTGTGATGTATTTCACAATTACAAATTCAGGATGTGCTTATATCTCACAAGTTGATCAGTTATGAGCAAATATGATTTTTTTTTCTTACTTTTAATATACAAATGTAATTTTTGGTTTTATTATATTATCTAAAAATACACTTTAATTTGATTGTATTTATTTTTTAAGTTTTTATTTTGTAGTTTTTGTTAAAGTATTTTGTGAGCTAGATATTAATCAGAAGAATAGTTCTATATATATATATATATATATATATATATATATAAAGAAGCAGATGGGTGTGGCGCCAATACTCTTTTAAAGTGAATTGACAAAGGCCCTGATTCAGACCCACTCGCAAGCGGCTGTCCGCTCGCAAGTGGGTCGATGGTGTGCACTGAGCATGCGCACGACGGAGGGAGCTCCGTCGTGCGCATGCACCAGATGCGACGAGCGAAGGAAAGTCCTTCGCTCGTTGTGTCTGATCAAAGGGGGCGTGCTGTCGATGTTGATTGACAGCACGCCCCCTTTGGTGGGCGTGCCGGGGGCGTGCCTCCCTGATGGGGGCGTTCCCAAGGGAACGCCTACCGTCAGAAGCCGGCCCTCTGACATCACTAGTGATGTCAGTGGGAGTGATTTTGGCTCTGATAGAGCCAAAATCACTCCGGGCCTTGCGGGTGAAAACCTCAACCGCAGGCTCCGACTCGCAGTTTCGATGGTCGCGATGGTCAAGACCATCGCGGCCATCAAACTGCACGCTCGTATAGGCTGTGGGTGGTGACCCACAGCTATACGAGCGTCCAGGAGGACGCTCCATTTTTATGGAGGGCGGCCCTCATTCAGAGCATGCGCTCTGCTCAGAGCGTACGGCTCTGAATGAGGGCCAAAGTGTATAGTGAACATATAGCAAACAAAACCCAAAATATTAAGGCGTCAACTCTGAATCAACATAAAAAATACTCGTGTTAGTATTTAAAAACAATGTAGACAAGGGGGGGAGTTGATATTAGAGCGACTAATTTGCTAAAAATTGTGTAAATGTGAATAAATAAATTATATAAATATAGTGATAAGACAATAAAATGAAATAAAATAACAAATTTATTATAGACACAGAGTAAGGGACCTCAGAGATAAAAAGGTTTCCCTTAATCACACATATATAAAAATAAACAAGAAAGTATAAAATCCAGAGGCATTTCATACATATATAGATAAAAATATAAAATCAAGAGGTATTTCATACAATAGTAATCAGACGGAGACTATATTTGTTAGAGTATACACTTAGTTCTTGTTCTTAAAGACAGTTTTACATCTACCCATGGTGTCTCATCCTGCCATTTATTCATAGCTCACCATAACTACAATGTTTAAAAATAATCAGTAGATTACTGACAATAGTATTTACTATACTCACTTAACAAATATAGAAATTCAGTACATGCTGGATGGTCCAATACTTCAAAAATTTGCATTCATGATCTGCAAAATATTTGATACAAAATACTGTACTGTAAAAGTGGTCTGCAAACTGTATCATAATCTAGTATTAGGGGTGTGCAGTGGCCACTTTTCGTGTTTTGGTTTTGGATCTGGATCTTTCTTCGTGTTTTGGATCTGGATTGGTTTTGCCAAAACCACCCTTCGTGTTTTGGGTTCTGGGTTTTGTGTTTTGGATCTGCATTTTTTTTTTAAAAAAAGCATAAAAACTGCTAAAATCACAGAATTTGTGGGTTTTTCTGCTCCTATGCTATTATTAACCTCAATAACCTTAATTTCCACTCATTTCCAGTCTATTCTGAACACCTCACACCTCACAATAGTGTTTTTATGTCCAAAAGGTTGCACCGAGGTAGCTGGATGACTATGCTAAGCGACACGAGTGGGCGGCACAAACACGTTGCCCATCTAGGAGTGACACTGCAGTGGCAGACAGGATGGCAGTTTGAAAAACTAGACCCCAAACAGTACATAATACAAAGAAAAAAAAGAGGTGCAAGATGGAATTGTCCTTGGGCCCTCCCACCCACCCTTATGTTGTATAAAAAGGACATGCACACTTTAACAAACCAATCATTTCAGCGCCAGGGTCTGCCACACGACTGTGGCTGAAATGATTGGTTAGTTTGGGCCCCCACAAAACAAGCTGGCAATTAATCTGTCCCTGCACAAACTGGCTCTACGGAGGCAAGATGTCGTCCTCATCCTCCTCATCCACCGATTCCTCACCCTCTTCAGTGTTGTGTACATCCTCATCCTCACAGACTATTAACTCGTCCCCGCTGGAATCCACCACCACAGGTCCCTCTGTACGTTCTGGAGGCTGGTCTCCCTGGAAGAGTTGATAATTCATTTTTATGAACATCATCTTCTCCACATTTTGTGGAAGCAACCTCCTAGCCTTTCACTGACAAGGTTCCCGGCTGCACTAAACACTTTTTCAGAGTACACACTGGAGGGGGGGCAACTCAGGTAAAATAGAGCCAATTTGTACAGGGCCCTCCAAATTGCCTCTTTTTCCTGCCTGTACAGGTACGGACTGTCTGACATGCCTACTTGGATGCTGTCACTGATGTATTCCTCCACCATTCTGTCAATGGTGACAGTATCATATGCAGTGACAGTAGACATGTCAGAAATTGTTGCCAGGTCCTTCAGGCCGGACCAGATGTCCAAACTTGGTCGTGCCTGCCCTGCATCACCACCAGCGGGTTGCTTAGGATACCTAAGTTTTTTCCTGGCAGCCCCAGTTGCGGGAGAAAATGATGAAGGAGCTGTTGACGTGTCATGTTCCACTTCAGCTGACAGTGTTTTCACCAGCAGGTCTTTGCACCTCTGCAGGCTTGTGTCGGCCGGAAAGAGAGACACCACATAGGCTTTAAACCTAGGATCAAGCACGGTGGCCAAAATGTAGTGGTTTGATTTCAACAGATTGACCACCCTGGAATCCTGTCAAAGCGAATGAAGGGCTTCATCCACAAGTCCCACATGCCAAGCAGAATCGCTCCATCTTAGCTCCCCCATCACTTTCACCAGCTGCTTCTGCAAAAGCCTGATGAGGGGAATGACCTGACTCAAGCTTGCAGTGTCTGAACTGACTTCACATGTGGCAAGTTCGAAGGGCTGGAGAACCTTGCTCAACACGGGAATCATTCTCCACTGTGCTTGAGTCAGGTGCATACCCCCTCCTTTGCCTATGTCATAGGTGGATGTATAGGCTTGAATGGCCTTTTGCTGCTCCTCCATCCTCTGAAGCATATAGAGGGTTGAGTTCCACCACGTCACAACCTCTTGCTACAGGTGATGGTGGGGCAGGTTCAAGAGTGTTTGCTGGTGCTCCAGTCTTCGGCACGCAGTCGCAGAATGGCGAAAGTGGCCAGAGATTTTTCGGGCCACCCAAAGCGTCTCCTGCACGTCCCTGTCGCTTTTCAGAAAATTCTGCACCACCAAGTTTATTGTGTGAGCAAAACATGGGACGTGCTGGAATTTGCCCAGATGTAATGCCCGCACAATATTGGTGGCGTTATCAGATATCACAAATCCCCAGGAGAATCTAAGTGGGGTAAGCCACTGGGCGATGATTTCCCTCAGTTTCTCTAAGAGGTTGTCTGTGGTGTGCCTCTTACTGAAACTGGTGATACACAGCGTAGCTTGCCTTGGAACGAGCTGGCGTTTCTGAGATGCTGCTACTGGTGACGCTGCTGTTGTTGCTGCGTAAGTTGATACATCTACCCAGTGGGCTGTCACAGTCATATAGTCCTTAGTCTGCCCTTTTCCACTTGTCCACATGTCCATGGTTAAGTGGACATTGGGTACAACTGCATTTTTCAGGACACTGAGGGCACTTTTTCTGACGTTTCTGTACAGTCTCGGTATCGCCTGCCTAGTGAAGTGGAATCTAGACGGGATTTGGAACCGGGGACACACTACCTCCATCAATTGTCTAAATCCCACTGCACTAATGGCGGATACCGGACGCACGTCTAACACCAACTTAGCAGTCAAGGCCTCAGTTATACGTTTTGCTTCAGGATGACTGCTGTCGTACTTCATCCTCCTCGCTAAGGACTGTTGGAGGGTCAATAGTTTAGTTAAAGTAGTGGTGTTCCTACTTCCTCTCTGGGATGATGAACGACTCCCAGCAGCAGCAACAGCAGCAGCGGCAGCAGGAGGCGTAGCAATGCAGGATCCTCCGGGGGAATCCAGGATAGGAGAGTCAGTCATGCCAGTGACATGGCCTGCAGGACTACTTCCGATCCTGACTAAGGAGGAAATTGACGAGGAGGGAGTTGCCGGTGTGGTTTGCAGGTGCTTGGATACAACAGGATAACAGGATTTAGGTGTCCCTGGACTGCTTACGGTCTTAGCCAAAGTTTCTGAACTTGACAGTAACTTTTTATGAACGCGCTGCAGGTGCCGTATAAGGGAGGATGTTCCTAGGTGGTTAACGTCCCTACCCCTACTTATTTCACCTTTACATATGGTACATATGGCAAGACAGTTGTTGTCCAGATTTGGATAGAAATATTGCCAGACCAAAGAGGTGGAATGTGATGGGCTTTTTCATCCCACAGACAACAACTGTCTCCCCCGGAGCCTGATTTAAACAAACCACATCACCATCAGAATCCTCCTCGCCAACTTGCTTCTCAACGCCAGCTACACCAGTATCCTCATCCTGTTGTACTTCAACAGTGACATCTTCAATTTGCATATCAGCAAGTGGACTGTGGGTGCTCCTTTCAGCACTTGCAGGGGGCGTGCAAATGGTGGAAAGAGCCACCTCTTCCCATCCAGTGCTGGGAAGGTCAGGCATCGCAACCGCCACCACACTTGGACTCTCCTTGGGGATTTGTGATCTCTTCTTAGAATGCACAGTTCTTCGCTGTGCTTTTGCCAGCTTACCTAGTTTGATTTTTTTAGCGGGAGGAGGGCTTCCATCGTCATGTGAAGCTGAACCACTAATCATGAACATAGGAAAAGACCTTAGCCGTTCCTTGCCACTCCGTGTCGTAAATGGCATATTGGCAAGTTTACGTTTCTCTTCAGATGATTTAAATGTTTTTTTCAAGGTCATTTTCCTGAACTTTGTCATTTGGGATTGTATGTGCCCTCTACTATGACATTGGGCATCAGCCTTGGCAGACGACGTTGATGGCATGTTATCATCTATGTCATGACTAGTGGCAGCAGCTTCAGCACTGCCACTAGGAAGTGGATCTTGATCTTTCCCTATTTTATTTTTATCAGAGAAAGTTTGGTCCTCCATTTATGTTATATTGATATATACATGCGGCTAAGGCGCACACAAACACAGAAAATATTTTTTTATTTTTGTTTGGAGTGCACTTTGGGGGTTACAGCACCCTTTAACGGTCAAGCCAGCTGGCCCTTTACTTATGACACAGGCGCACGCTTGGCAATAATATGTTGATGCACGTGCGGCTACTGCGCACACAATTCACATATACAAAAAAATATTTTTTTTTCTTTTTTTTGGAGTGCACTTTGGGGGTTACAGCACCCTTTAATGGTCAAGCCAGCCGGCCCTTTACCTATGACACAGGCGCACGCTTGGCGCTACTTTGTTGATGCACGTGCGGCTACTGCGCACACAATTCACAAACACAAAAAAATATACTTTTTTATTTTTTTTGGAGTGCCCTTTGGGGGTTACAGCACCCATTAATGGACAAGCCAGCCGGCCCTTTACTTATGGGACACAGGTGCACGCTTGGCGCTGCTCCTTTGTTGATGCACGTGCAGCCACAGTGCACACAATTCACAAACACAGAAAACATTTTTTTACTTTGTTTGGAGTGACCTTTGGTGGTTACAGCACCCTTTAACAGACAAGCCAGCCGGCCCTTTACTTATGGGATACAGGCGCACGCTTTGGCACTACTTGTTGATACACGTGCGGCTACTGCGCACACAATTCACAAACACAGAAAAAAAATATATTTTTTTTGCATTTGGGGGGAACACCCCTGATGGACAGAGCACCCCCTGGACAACACTACAGCACCCCTTTTGGACTGGGACACTGCACAGGACTTTGGAGTGGACACAACACAGTCCAGCCAGCCCCTATGGTCTTTGGAGGAGTTGACACAACCCCTATGGACAACAGCAGCACAGCACAACACAGCCAGCCCCTATGGACTTTGGAGGAGTGGACACAGCCCTTATGGACAACAGCAGCACAGCACAACACAGCCAGCCCCTATGGACTTTGGAGGAGTGGACACAGCCCCTATGGACAACAGCAGCACAGCACAACACAGCCAGACTCTATGGACTTTGGAGGAGTGGACACAGCCCCTATGGACAACAGCAGCACAGCACAGCACAGCACAACACTACACTACACAGCCCAGCCAGCCCTAACTCCCACCCTCCCTCTTCACTGTCCACAGCCGAGTGAGAAAATGGCGTCGACACGGGTACCTTATATAGAATCCAAAACCCACGAGACCCGGAAGGCGGGATGATGACGTTTTGCCTCGATTTCAGATCCGAGTCAGGTGGGAAAATTCGAGCCTGACTCGGATCGGCCTCGGATCAGGGGGCCCCGGGGGGGTTCGGATTTCAGAAATCCGAACCCGCTCACCCCTAATATATATATATATATATATATATATATATATATATATATATACAGTATATAATGTGGGAATTTCCTTTTTGATTAATTTTTTTCGCAGATTTGTAGAGTAGAGCTGATGTGTTCATGCAATCAAGTGTAAAAATATCACTTTCAAATTACCTACAAATATGAATAGTAACCACCCCATGGGGTGTACTAAGCCTTGGAGAGAGATAAAATGGAGAAAGATAAAGTACCAACCACCCAACTGCTGTCATTTTTCAAAAACAGCCTGTAACATTTTAGTTAGGAGCTGATTGGGTCTCTTTCTCCAAGGCTTAGTACTGTACATCTCCACCATATTTTAATAATAATTTTTAGTTTTATCATTAGCTTGTTGGGAACTGTTTAGTGTTATTTAATTTACAACACGGGGAAGCTGAAGCAGCCTTTATTTCAAGTGCAACTATTTCAGTTATTTTAATTACATTGCAATATGTGTGCATGTATTTGGCTTTGAAATGTTCCTTAATAGTGCATACCATAGAAAGTGGAAGAGGACTAATTATTATTATTTATTTAAATAGCACCACTAATTCATGCAGTGCTGTACATAGAATATGCCTTTGTCATCAGTCCCCTGTCCCATCAAAACTTACAATCTAAAGTCCATAATACAGAAATGCAAATACACATACACACATTTGTTAATTTTGTCAGAATACTATTAACCTATCAGAATGTTTTTTGTTGCCGGGTTGTTACACATCCGGGATTGCTCTGGACAGTCCATAATTACAGAGATCTGTCCAGTGTACGGAGGGTTGATAATCCTGGATAGGTGTTGTCTGGGAATCCCACTGGGTGGCTCTGGCTACAGTAGTACTTACTACTGATGTCAGTCAGCCAGTCCCTCTCTGCTGCTCCGCCTATTGGCCACCACACCTTGCACCTTCTATGAAACTTCTTCTAGCTGCCAGCATGACTGCAGTCACAGGGAGCACCAGCATGTTCTGTAGTCTGTGTGCAGCATACAGTTCAAGTGTCCTGACACTGTCTGCTGCTGTAAATGTAAGTCATAGCAAGGGGCCAACACTGGATTTGATGGCAGACAATCATGATTCATGGTATAATAAAGAGGCATGACTTAAAGAGGCTCTGGAATTCAAGATAATGAGGGGGCTCTGGCACAAAAGGTCATGAGGGAGTGCTGGCACATAAAGGCATGAGGGGCTCTGGCTCATAAGGGTATTTGGAGGAATGATTCATATACGATGCAGGAGTTGGCTCTGACATATAAGGGTCAAACGTTGGCTTTGGCATATAACGGGGCATAAGGTGGCTCTGATGGTCTATAAAGGGCACCTGTAGAGCAGATGGTGTATAACGGGGAAAGTGTAGGAGTCTAATGTCATACAAAGAGCATGAGGGAGCTTTGATGGCATATAAAGGACATGTGGGATCTCTGAAGGCATCTGAAGTTGCATGTGGGGTCCTGAAATCTAAGAAATGAAATAGTTGTAATCCTACATCGGTTTTGGCCAGGTCTCCTTGATTTTCCCTCTGTCAGGGTTTCTAAAAAAGAAAATGTGGTAACATGCACATGCTTTATGGAAACTGTAACTAAGGGCCTGATTCAGCTTGGATTGCAATTGCCTCTGCGAATTCTAATGGATTGCTATTGCTAATCTATGCAGATGCACCCGCAACCTTACCCGTGCATAGAGACGTCCACTGCTGCCTTCTGTTCCGCGAGTGCACACACAGACCGGCGTACACATTGGGAACAATGGCCACCATCAACCACTAGTGGCTAGTCTGATCTGTCTCCAATTCTGCAAGTCTCTACACATGCTGCAAAGCTGATTGCACTGGCTAAATTATGAACTCCCATTAAACAGCGTCCAAAAGGTAACACACACCAAAGTCCTTAAGACCCCTTCCCTGTCACCTCCCCCAGCATGGAATCTCTCATTTATTTCTGTGTGTTTGCTGGCTTGCGAGTGCTATCACAATGCGATCACACACATACGCTATACTGCATACGCGCATGTGCACAGCATAGAAACCACTCAGCTGCACTGATGTTTGCAATTGCGATTCTAGCTGAATGCTGCCCTAAGTGTGTCACTAATTTACTTCATCATCACAGGACCTGATTCAGAGAGGGACACAAACGCCATCACAGCTGTGATCTTTCACTGATCGCAATGGTGAAAATATGCAAATGACTCACTTGCCGTCCAGTACTTAGAGACATCCACCGACAGAATCTCACATCCGCCGCTCACGTATAAAACCGGAAGCATCAGAGACAACGAACGCAGATCAGATAGCCATCAGCCTTCCATGTAAGTCTACGCTGTCGCAGACACACACACCGAGGGCTCTCCTGCTGTAAGTAAGGACACAGCGGCTAATTTATGAATGCCCAGAAAACATTGTTTAAATGGTCCCGACATGCCTGCATTCCTCTAGCCACACCCCATTACCTCCCCCAAACGCTGACTGCCTGTCACTCACTTTGTGGGTTTTGGGCCTGATTCAGAGACAGGCTCAATGGCGGTTTATACACAGATCGCGCGAACTTCATACTGCACAAGTGCAGCAATTGCATTTCAAATACGCACGCACAGAGTACCCACTCTCAAAGTGAAGGACAGGTAGTCAGCATTTGGGGGTGATAACAGGGGGGGGGGTGGTGGTAAGGAAAACGCAGGCATGTCTTATTGTTTAAACGCCGTTTCATGGGCGTGCATACATTAGGAATTGTGACCTCTTTAGCAGCAGTGTGTCAGTAGAGCTGCCTAGTCTGTGGCTGGTCAGACCTGCTGCAAATGAAGCATAGCTGCCTGCTGTGCGTCGATGGCATCAAAGTTTACGCTGTTGCACGTTGTCGTTCAGATATGAGGCAGCAGTGGGCATCCCTATACTCGGCTCTGCTTTGGGAAGCATTAGCATACTGATATTAGCATCTGCAATCCGTGAATAGTATGTAGTTGAGTTCGCATTACTGCCCGTCTCTGCATCAGACCCTCTGTGCGAACGTATTCACATTTCAATCACTCTGCTTAAATATTACTATTGTGTCTATCTTCATTTTAGTAAATAGGTTGTCTAAAGTCAAAAGTGGGATAGTTTACCATGGAGTATACTGGTGACATTATGACTGCTATTGAAGGTAAATTCTGCCTTTTTGCATATTACATGTAAGTCATGTAACAGAGCAAATCCACCACGGGGTGCTGACCAAAATCAGGGCCGTTAAGAGTCGTTCCGGGCCTGGGTGAAGGAAGCATGACCTAATCATTGGAGGCGTAGCCACAAACCCATACAAAAAAATAAGAAGTAAAAAACCTAGTGGCAGTGCCGTGATGTGGCGCTGTGCCCGAGAAAGGGGCCCCTCAGCCCAGCGCATATCCAAGGGGGGCACAATCAGGATGATCGCTCCCCCCTACAGGCAGAGGAAGCTGCTGCTACTCTGCAGCAGCAAGCAGTCTCCCTTTGCGGCCCGGCACACAGCAGCGTGTGCTGGGCTGCTCAGCTGATAGGTAAGATGGACAGGGGAGGGAGGGGCAACGTCGGACCCAGGCCCCTCCAGAAAGCCAGGGTATTTAGTACCTGCGCCCCTCTTGGCGCACCCCTGACCAAAATCACCAATGGGTATGTTAGTGGAATGGTCAAAAGTGTAACAATTGCAGTTTAATACGCCCCCAAAAAAGCAAAATCACACCGCTGGGTCTCAAAAATCCCAAAACTGAATGAGGCATTAATGACCCAAAAATAACAACTTCTTGTAAGTAAGGGAATGTAGGATTCACTATTTCAGTTTATTTAAATGCAGGTAGACAATGCTGTCAAGGCAAGTCCGGTAATAGGTTATTATAATTATATTTATTAGCATGCATATATGAGGTTCCACAAAGTTCCACAACACTAAAAGAGCAGTGATATAGACAGTGTAGACTGTATCAACTTTACAGGGCAGCACAGATAGTGTAATAGTTAACATTACTGCATCACAGCACTGAGATCCTCAGTTTAATTCACACCTTGGCCCTAACTGTTCCATACATGCCTACCCTCCCGGTTTTCGCGGGAGGCTCCCGATTTTTCGGGTAACCCCCCGCACCCCCGGAAGGGTAGGCATTTCTCCCGCATTCTGCCCACTTCCTAGTGAAGTGGGCAGAATTAGGAGAATACCCGCGGCAATCGCGGGTCTCCGTGAAGGGGGCGGGGCTTAAGCTGTGATTCTGCATGAATCACAGCATTTGGCCCCGCCCCCTATGTAAATTGTGCCCAATCGCGGCAATTTTATCGTGAGGGGGCGGGGCTTAATGACGCAAATTCGTCAAGCCCCGCCCCCGTCAGCCCCCTGCTGCATCTCTTACCCGGGCTTCTCCCGGGAAGAGAATGTTAAAGGTAGGCAACCCTGAACTGTTTGGAGTTTGTATATTCTCCCTGTGCTTGCGTGGGTTTCTTTTGGGTACTCCGGTTTCCTCCCACAATCTAAAAATATACTGTTAGGTTAATTGGCTCCTGACAAAAATTAATGTGTGTGTGTGTGTGTGTGTGTGTGTGTCAGGGACTGATGTGAATGTTCAAAAATATTCTCTGTAAAGCGCTGTGGAATATATGTGTACTTTATAAATAACTAGTAATAAACCAGCATATACAGTATACATGATTACAAGCATATACATATTGTTACAAAAAGTCAAATAAAATAAGATCGTAGATTGTATAAGGAGAAGTGAGGGTCTTGCTTGTGAGAGCTTACATTCTAAAGGTAGAATAATAAATATGGGGAGACACAAAATGTAAGGCAGTGGGGGGTGGGTAGCATGTGCATGTACAGGGTCTTGATAATGTTGTCAGAGTATATATATGCTGGTGCTGGGTAGAGATGTGCTAGGATCCTCGTGTTTTGGTTTTGGCAATGCCACCCTCAAAAGTTATGGCTTGGGCTTTGGCAAAACCACCCTCAAGTGTTTTGGATCAGATTCGGGATTGCTTTAAATTGACAAAAAGCATGTAATTTGAACCAGTTTACATGCAATCCAAACCAGAGATTGGTTTTTAAAATCCCAGTTCTGGACTAACAGCAGATTCGAGCCGGGACTCGTTTTTACTCGGAACCCCAAAAATGATTCTGAACTGGGACTTGATTTGACTTGGAACTCCTAAGTTCAGGTGTCTTCGTTTTTTAGGAAAACCAAACCGTATATCCCTAGTCCGGGGTGCGCAATTTATCCAGGTGTTGGTTTATTAACCGGGTAGAACAGGTAACATACAGGTACAGGCTGTAGATGGCATGCCAGATGCAGCCTGGAGTATGCAGTGTATGCTAGGTGTTGGAGTGCACCAGGTATTATATACACACATTGTACTGTAGGTTGATAGCGGGAGGTCTACTGTACTCTGCGGTGGTGGCACAGGGCAATGGGGTTTCTGTAGGGCTCTCATAAGGAGAGTAACCTAGGAGCATGTCCGGTCATACAGGACGTCGAGAAGGAAAAACACATGGGGTAGCAGCACAGAAGATATACAGTCAGGGCCGGAGCTACCATTAGGCAACCTTATGGTACCTAATGGTAGCTCACTGGAGGGCGCCGCTGAGTCCACAAATAAAAAAAAATTATGGCATAATTCATGGCTGAGTGGCATATAATGAATTTGTGGCACAGCTGTGTGGCATATTAAGAATTTGCGGCAGTGTTATGAGGAACATTATGATTTTGGGGCTCTGCTGTGTGTAATATTCTATTTGGTATATTATGAATTTGGAACACTGCTGTGTGACATGTTATTTAACTGAGCAGACTGATGCGTGGCATACTATGAATTGGAGGGAGCAGGGGCGGTTGGTGAAATGTTGCCTAGAGCGCCCGGAAACCTTGCACTGGTCTTGTATACAGTATATTGGAAGTCAGGCCTCCGTGTAGAGCTGCTGGGTACTAGTGCCCGGCAGCTGCAGGCTAAAGGGAACAGAGGCAGCACAGAGTGATCCTCTAACAGTTAAGAGGTGTGTGGGCCTCCAAATTCATATCTCTGTGACAGCTCTTGTCAGATGGCTTATACAGTGTAGACAGAGAGAATAAAGTTTATGCCCTCAAAGAAAGAGTAATAGAAACCTTCTTTCTATCAATTTTGTCCATATGGCTTGTTTTTATTATTAGTTAAATGCATGTAGTCGCCCAATACAGACACAATAAGGCTACTTCTTTGTACCTTTACTATTACTTTTTTTAACAATCTACTTCCTGCTACAGTAGATCCATTTTTGCCTAACCCCCCACTGAGAATGACTGGACTACCACTAAAAATATTTCCTCTCATGGGGATCATATCAGGAACAATATATTCCAGCAGCAACTATTTTAGTCATAGGAATCTCATGTGTGCCCTCAGCCAGACAGAACCAAAGGGGTGACCTTCTACTACTCCAACCAGATGAAGAATAAGGCTTCCATTCTTCCTGGAGAGAGTGGAGAGCTGAACAAATGCGGCTGCATGGGCATCAAAAGGCCACATCCAGTTCTCCCAGCCCATTTAATGCCATCCCAAATGCCCCCAGTGCAGGGTGCTTTCAGCTGTTTCACACATTGAGAACCCTGCTAGAAACCTGGAACTGGATTTGACACCCCTGCCCTGGCCTAAGTGTGTGTATGTCAGGGGCATGCACACACCCATGGTGTTGTGGATCAATTGCATAGGAAGAGTTAGTATCAGACACAGAGTTGTGATGATGCCATTATATAGGTTATTCATAAGACAACACCTAGAATACTGTACTTAGTTCTAGTGGTCATATCTCTCATGCATAATGTTGACACCACAATGTTGATAGTTATGTCAGCATCTGCAGAATGTGGACATGTTCTCAATGTCGACATATGAAATGTTGCTATTCTGCAGGTACCGGAGGGTTAGGGTTAGGTTGTGGCAGCGGAGTGTTAGGGTTAGCCTATGGGAGGGTATGACCGCAAGATCCACCGGAAGTCATCAGGATGTCGCCATGGACATTTTGTCAACATTCTAATCATGTTGACATTTCATCAGTGTCAACCAGATGAATGTTGACATGGTCAATGTCAACATGCAAAGCATGTCAATGTTATGACCATATCGACATTATGAACATCGACACGGTCAAAATGTCCAAAAATAAAATAAAGATGGTGAAAATAAGTGCTTTTAAAATTGTGCATGGTCTAAATTGTAAAACTTACCAGGAAATACTAAAGTGGACTATTTACAGTATCAAACTAATTATGTCCTTAAAACATGTGAAAAGACAAAATTCAAGTTTCACACCAATTAATTAAAGCTACTGTACTGTAAAAGCAGGAGATATCAGAGACAACAGTGCTTGCAGCATCCATTTAGCTCTCCTCAATGGCGCAGCCCTGTCAGTTGTGGTTAGGTATATCTATATTTGTTACTCATCGCCGGGATGAGTGCTGTTTGGGAGCCTATGTCCCAGCAACTACACATTGACAAATAGCTCTGAAAAAACATTCCCTATTGCCATATAATAATAAGGAATGTTAATTTTCGGGGCAGCATTGCAATTCGTAATGAATAGGGGCTTGTAAGATCACTATATTCTTGGAGAAGAGGTATAACGTTCTTATCCGATATCCAATTCTGCTGCTATGTAATGTCATTTCATTTGGTCAGGTTATGTTTAATGAGTCTGTAAGCACAGATTACTTTACGATGAGCACAACTAACAAACATTTGCTACTCATTCATTTTTTATCAAACTCTAAATAAGTTGGATGCTTGTCTTGGCTATTACCAGCGGCACCAGTATTGTTTCTATTCTTGCAGTAGCTTAGCAATGTGGATTTGTGTCAACACCTTTGCCCATACCAGATTAATATCATTGCATGTTTGTCTTTCTGGTGCTACAAATAGCTTCTGCTACTTAATCCATAAAGGTGGGACTAAATAGAGAAAACTCGGTGTCACAGTTTTATAGAGGAGGTAATAGAGAGAAAGTGTCACTATTATTTCACTGCCAACTTGGGCTAACCAGTCTATAATTTCATGTGTTAGACTCAAATCTGCAAAATTACTAGAGATGTGCCCTGACCACTGTGTTTTGGGTTTTAGTTCTAATTCATCATCGTGTTTTGGTTTTGGCAAAACCAACCTCAAGTGTTTCGGTTTTAGTTTTGGATATCTTTGAAAATTTATAAAAGCAGCTAAAATCATATAACTTAAACCTGTTTTTGTCCTATAGCATTATTATAAAAATCACTAACATTACATGTCAGTCATTCCAGTAAACGTTGACCATCTCACAGCACCTGAAATCACAAGAGAGGGATATAAATGTAATTTAAAATATGCAAGATCTGGTTTTTAGATCCGAGATCTGAACTTGGTGAGAAGAGTCAGGACTGGGTTTTACGTGGAACCCCAAAGTGACTCTGTTCAACTCGGAACCCTAA
This sequence comes from Taudactylus pleione, assembly GCA_031769625.1. NCBI lineage: Eukaryota > Metazoa > Chordata > Amphibia > Anura > Myobatrachidae > Taudactylus > Taudactylus pleione. Next base: position 12,102,379 of record JAUIMM010000091.1, on the reverse strand, counting down.
ATTTCGGGTGTGTTTGGTTTTCAGCAAAACTGAACTGCTCATCTCGAAAATCTGCTGCTCTGGTTTAAGGGAAGTTAAAGGTGGCTACTTTATACTTATTCACACAAGTCATCGCTCTCAATTAAATATCTGGCAGTCAATAAAATAAACCTGGTTTTGGGGCTAGATATTATTGTTAAAGCAATAAGGACTTTAATTAGGGAGAATGGACAGACCGACCAATGATATTGACAGATGCAGCTCGTAATAATGTTTTATGCACCAGTCACTGCATTGTAACAAATAAACCATTTCAGATGCCAATATATTGCCTCTCTAGTTATACATTTAAATAGCAAACTAAACAGTAATGACCAATGCAAACGAGAAAAACAAAATGTATTAGATTCCAATACATTGTGAGCCACTGTAGTGCAAATTAAGGGCTGGATTCAATGAACCGTGAAAAAGCAAAAACTTAACGTCTGAGAAGTTTTTGCACAATTTGTGTATTTTGGTGCGATATTTTACACATCTTTTGTCTATGTGTGCTCCCGTTTTTTGCACTATCCTATTACAAAATATGTGAAAACGCATTTGTGTGCAAACTGTGCATGGTGAAACCAGCGAAAAGTACAGCATATTTTGGGGAAATCAGCCTGTACCCCATAAAAAGCCTAACTAGCATTGGAAATCAATATAAAAGTGTGTAAGTTGACCTAATAAAAATTATTTTGGGTTTTTAAATTGTGTCAAATGGCTGTTATATGCATATTTGTATAAGCATGGGAAAGTTATAAAAAAACATTATTTTTTGGAGAAAATAATTGCTGCAGTTAAATTGGGAGTGCATTAAAATGGGTGCAAGTATATTTTTATGTCTTAAAAGTGCACTTTTACATTTTTTTAAAATACACCTGCTGCAGCCACCTGCAATGTTTAAAACACCTGTCCTATCCATACAGCACCCAAAATACCTCACCCAGTACTATAAACCCATTTCCAAACACTTTTTACATTTTGACCCCAAAACTGAAATGTCATTATTAGGGTGTATTAAGTTAAATCCTTTTTTTTTTTTGCCTACACCGTCATTAAGGGTGGGGGGTCCAAAGGGTTCTGAACCAAGTCCCCACATTTTTTCACCTGCTCTGAGATGGTGAAAACAGTTTGTTGGTTTTTGTCTATGGAGTTTTTACACATGTGTAAACTTTGGCAATAAACTTTGGCAATAGGATTGCGTGATATGCAGTTTTGTGCCAAAAGTGCATCTGCGAACACTTATCGCCAAAACGCGGCTTTTCACAGCTAATTGAATCCGGCCCTTAGAAGGATATAAAGTGCAAAATAATGAAACCACTCAATGCTGCTATGTACTAAATGTACACAAAAGAGAAGTAAAGATGAAGGTTATGCTGGGTACACACTTAGACGACATATTGTCCAGCAGACCGCTCCGGTGTCAGATCGGCTAATTGGAAAGCTATACACACTGTTTCCAATTTTTGATGTGTCTGGCCAGTCATCACAACCACATCCAGTTGAGAGATCAGTGTCGGCGGCCCTTGCAGCCAGTGTACGTGCGGTCGGTGGGTCGCCGTACACACATACAGATGCACGTGTATCTGCATTGGCTGTACTGCAGGGCCAATCTAATATGTCTGTGAACAATGTAATTCATAGACATATCGGGTGTACACACCTGCTGATGCACTCGCAACATATACTGTAGATCGTCTACAGAGCAAGCGATATATATCGCCAAGTGTGTGCCCAGCTTTAGACTAGTCAGTACATTGCCAAATAGCTGCTCATCACAAGAGTTCCCCACCTAGACAAATGCAGAAAAAATTTCTATCAAAATGCATCTAAGGATCTTTTAGTAACTAATGGGGACATTAAAGGAACTGTGATTGGCCTGATTTTCCAGGGGGCGTAAACATTTTAGGCTTATATGGAGCAACTGACAAATCGCTGTTATTTAGCCAAATTAATTTTACCATCCCTAGTGGCCAGGTCCAAAGGTCCAAAAATAATACAGAACATAGGAAAAGAGGTCAACGAACAGCAAACAAACCCAGAGACTCTATAGAAGACTCTATCAAAGAACAACATAAAGTTATGGTTAGTATATACAACTCTTGTTCTAGGCACATCTATGCAACCAGCGACTTCAATTAAAAATACAAAAGTAATTTGCCAAAAGCTTTTTTAAAATATTTGTTTGATTCCAAGTGAATTCTTGGCTTAGGATCTTCTACCATTGAAAATGACTGCTTGGAGCTTCTTGGTAATAATTCGCTTAAAAGATTGAATATGAAAGAATAAAAATGTTAATAATAATGGTACATCTACTTTAGGTCTTACATATCTGATATGTAAGAATGTACTGTGTGATATATAACGTAATTCTGACATTGGGCTAAACACATTATGGAGACTAATTATTGCCTATAATTTTTTATACAAGAGAAAGATTGTTTTAAAGTTTTTGTTGTCACATTTTTTAAGATAGATAACTATATTTATTTTTCTTTCCATAGTGTATATCTATAACTGGTGGGAATATGTGATGTGTGGATGACCTGATTCAGATAAAAGAGGTGGTCTGGTTTTGGTCAAGGAAAGTAACTAAATCTGAAGACAAAGCAAATATATTATACAGATAAAAATGTACTGCTACAGTATATACTGTAGGCTTCTTTATTTTCTTACACACATTTCACACATGCTACATATACTATAAGTAATGCTGTCTTACATCGCTATTTTAAAAGTTACACAATTTAATTATTTAGAAAACATAACTGTGATTATTTTTTAGGTTCTTTTACTTCCAGCAATTGTTTTGTACAGTATTATCACACTTTTAAAATCATTTTAGGCCCCAACTGTTAATGTTTTAAAGAGGTTATGTAGCATATGAATTGGGGAAGTGTAGCCTATTGTACTATTTTATGTTAAGTATATGGGAAAAGTAATTCTATAGAGAGCTTATCTGTCTGTTTAATGAGATATAATTCATTATTATCAGTGGGAACTATTACATTGCTTGCATGACTAAAGCTGGGTACACCTATATGATGTATCATACAATATATCATCCATATACACTATAAGATGTATCGTACAATATATCACTCCGACGCGGATCAGAATGATATATCGTAAACATCGTATAGTGTGTACACCCGATCTGTTGTAAATCGCATTGTCGTATCTGCTGTTCTCTGTGTCAGATGGGACGATGCAATGAACGACGCGGTGCAGATGCATGCAGCAAGAATCGATACATCGCACCATCGTGCACCACATCATGCAGTGGGTACGGTGCGCACAATGTATCGGTACACCGCATCATTCCGTCACTGGTCGCATCATTGTATGGTGTGTATCCAGCTCAAGACATAAAAAAAAAACACATACTGTATAAATTCTATATATAATTAGTGAAGTTAGGATATAAAATAAACTCTCAAAAAATCTTAGTAAACGTGTTTGGCAGTCATGTCATGTCTTACTACAGACATACTAACACACGACCTATTTAGCAATGTGTTTTCATTCTGTCCTGTCTTTTACCCATTTGCTATGAAAGATGTGGATCCAATGGAATTTATTTATTAAAGCCCAATTTTGCCATATTTAGGGACTCTCCCTCTATATCAAGCCCAGCAGGATGTGTTGGCTATCGCTGAGTATGGCCACTGGTTGCAATCGCGGTGGCTCTGAGTGATGCTACTTAGGGTAAATCAAATGCTGGGTACACACTGGCCGATATATTGGTGATCAATTGATTGGCCAATATATCTGCTGGCCAGCGGCCAGTGTGTACAGACGATATGTCTGTGAACCTCGTCATTCACAGACATATCGCATTGGCTGTGCTGCACAGCCGATGGACAGATATATCTGCAGACATATCTGTCCATCGCCAAGTGTGTACGAGTGGTCTGTAGACTGCCCATACACACATAGTGGCTGCCGTAGGTAGGAGGGCGGCCCCAACTCCCTGCCAGTGGGACCTGTAGCTGCCGGATAGATGATGGCCATTCAGTGTGTATGAACGACCATCATCTAAAGATATAGCTGCAGATCACTCGATCTGCAGATATATCTTTCAGGTGTGTACCCACCTTAAGAAAGCTCTATTACCGACTGTCCCTTTATAATATCGACATCTCATGGCAGTGATGGCAGATTAGTCAAATGAAGTACATTGTTTGATCAAATGATATTCAATTTTTTTTTCTCAAATCTTTTTTTACAACTTTGATTTTTTTAATGCATATTTTTTAATTTTTAATGAACCTGCACCTGGAAACCCAGGATTGATTCCAGGTGTAGTGATCCTGTATGACCTAGCAATCTTGGGTCACACACAAGCAGTGGGGTCCATGTCTGTAGTAAGTCCATGTTTATTGCCGCCAGCCAGTTTTGAAAAATATATTTTATAATACTATTAATGAGTGTAGTTAGAAACAGGAGTTTCCGGGGCTGTTAGAGAAAGCTTGGCTCTTTCACCATGATACTGTAACACAACATTATTTGCACAAGCAACTCTGTTCTTCCTTATACGGACAGAGTCTAAATATTCTGGTGATCTGATAGACTAGAAGTTGTTTAGTCCCCAACCCCTTTACAGGGGCAGATCTAGATTTTTCTTTCAGGGCAATGGGGGGGGGGGGCTGTTTAAGAATGAATGCTGACTCCTTCCCTTTCTACTAACTACTTCTCCCACAGTCTTGGCTCCTCTCATTTTCAGTCCCATCTCATTTGGGCTCAGTGGAGGGCTTCTGGTTAGATTCTGACCCAGGAGTACTATGTGTGGAGTTTGTATGTGCTCCTTGTGTATGCATACTTTTGCCCTGGGTACTCCTGTTCCCACTTAAGGGCATAAAACCAATTTAATTGGTTTCTAAATTGGATGAACTATTTTGGATTACTTTTTTATATCAGAACAACAAAATTGCCTCTTTTGTGTGAAAGTCTGTCTGACTTCATTGATTTGGTAGCGGCATTTATAGTATAAAAGTATACAAATTGTTAACATAAAATGTTTATATAAAAAAAGACATAAATAAAACAAAGCCTTTATAATACCATGTGGTCTTTTCTGTATTTATAAATTACGTATTTATCGCTTTTACTAATAGTTTTCTTTTATCTTTTTAGAAGAACTTTTTATTGTATGGGTTTAACTCAACTTTGAAAAGTTCACTTTTACTCATTTCCTCAAGGAATTAAGAAAATACAGACTGACATTTCATCATGTTTCAATATGTCTTATTCATACTTCGGATCCAAATTTTGGCCTAAGCAGGAGTTGCTGGGATTTGTAAATTCTGGTGATCTAATAACACACATATGTACTTATCTTTCACAGACATAAGCACAGTGTCATACTTTTCAATACCACAAAAGATGGATACTGCCAAAGTGTTCTTAAAATGGGTTCATTAATTCTGAAAAAGATAAGAGTTTCATCAGGGATATACACAAGATACTGTTTATCTTTTTCACAAAGAAAGTTAATTAAATATTTCTTCATGTGTTTGGGAAAGCATTCAATCATTGATTAATTTGGTAAGCTTTTTAGATATAAAATAATGAATGGATTTAAACTAGTTTCAGATCTTTCAAAACATTTTTCAAAACATTTTGCATAGGCCAAAGCATCACTAAAATTGTATTTATGCTGCATGTCAAGACTTTAAAAATATAAAGCATAATAATAATAATAATAATAATAATAATAATAATAATAATAATAATAATAATAATACAAAGATAAATAAAAATGGAAGAAAAATAATACAATTACTTTATAAGAGGTCTTTTAAGGTTCTGCTTTGAAAGAAAATCCTGGGGAATTTATAATTCAAGTACAAATTACTTTAAAAAAAAAAAAAAAAAATTCAAAAACTGTAGGACTGAAAAACTTTTTGTGTTGCCCCTTAATTACTGAATTACCAGTTTCCAGTTTGGACACATTTGAGCAGATCTAGGGTCGGATTCAAATCTGCATGCAAATGCCATCGCAGCTGCGATATGCCCACTGAAAGCATCTCACGCAGGTCAGGCAGCCAGCCTTCTGAGTAATTCTAAGATGTTGCAGACACAGCGGGTCTCCAAACATGCAGCGGGCTCTCCTGCTGCAAACAAGGACACAGTGGCTAATTTATGCATGCCATGAAAACATTGTTTAAACGGTCAAACATGCCTGCATTTTTCTAACCACCCCCTGTTATCTCCCCAAAATGCTGACTACCTTTCACTTACTTTGCGAGTGAATCCTCTGTGTGTGCATGATTGCAAAACAATTGCTGCACCTGCGCAGTGAGGCTTTCACGCATGTGCAATAGCTAACAATCGTTCAAACTGCGGAAATATAAGCATTCCATGCAGATCTGAATCAGGCCCCTTGTTGTTAAATGTCTGCGCACACTGGAAGAGAGTAATTTTGATTTGATTTTTATTAGAGATTTATGGTTTGATTCTTCAAAAAACCAAATCCACCTGAATTTTGTGAATCTGATCAGATCTGAGTCGCTGTTCTAATCTCCTGAGGAGATCTGGATAAATCCGAGTCGTGGTTCTGATCTTACAGGGGTTTAGAATTCGGATTTTGGACTGCAATAAAACTTTTCATCTTTTTTTTTTTTTAAACCAGATCCAAAACCAAAACCAATAACACTGAGGTCAGCGCACATCTCTAATTTTTATGTGACCTAATGAATTTTATAATTTTCTCTGATGCGTTAAAAAATGTTGGAAAATCTCTTTAGGCCTCTCACCAAGGAATGTATATATGCCATCTTCCTTGTTGAAGGTAGAGTACTATTTTTCTAGGAATAGAGTTTCAGTCTTTCCCATATGTTGGATGCTATTCCCACTATGACCCTAACTGTGTGGAGTTTGTATATTCTCCCTGTGCTTGCGTGGGTTTCCTCCGGGTGCTCCGGTTTCCTCCCACACTCCAAAAATATACTGGTAGGTTAATTAGGTCCCAACAAAAATTAACCCCAGTGAGTGTGTGTATTTGAGCACGTGGTAGTGAATATAAATTGTAAGCTCCACTGGGCAGGGACTGATGTGAATGGACAAATATTCTCTGTAAAGCGCTGTGGAATATGTGTGTGCTATATAAAATAACTGGTAATAAATAATAAAATAAATAATACTGTTATTACTGTCTGAATTTTTAGCCTCTGTAAAAGGATTGTACTTCCATGAGTAGCTTGTTGGGAAGGTCATACGTCTAGCATGCAGGTCCGCCAACATGATATTCAAGGAGACACTTGTTCCAGGTGTTGAGATTCTGAGTGGCCGCAGTCCCTCAAGAAGCATCAGCCCCGGCCCCGTTGCCTGTGCCACTGCAGTATTTAGCAGGAAACAGGCAGAAAGAGGGAGCCTGGCAGCTGGCACATAAAAGTTTTTTTGGTGTCATGCAACACATGTGATGTCCTGTTAGGTAGAGGTTGGGGGGCTGGTGATAAATTGACACAGGGGATATGGAGCTAAATACATGGGGCTGGGAAGACACAGGGGGATGTGCTGGAGAGACACAGGATGATGGTACTGAGAGACATGGGGATACAGAGGGGGAAGAGGCTGAGAGACACATGGAAGTGAGACTGAGAGACAATTGGGGCAAAACTAAGAGACACAGTGGGGAAGAGGCTGAGACACAAAGGGGAGATGAGTGGATGGCTGGAGATAGCGAGATACTGGGGTGTTGAGGCTGGGAGACACAGATGGGTCAGGCAGAGGAACACACAGGGCGGTGAGGCTGAGAGACATGGGGGAGGCTGAGAGACAAAAGGGGTGAGGCTGAGAGACACAGAGTTGGGTAAGGCTAAAAGACATGGGGGGTGAGACTGAGAGACACACAGAGGGTAATGTTGAGAGACACAGGGGGGTTGATGCTGACAAACAAAGGGGGAAGAGGCTGAAAAACACAGGGGGAGGCTGAGAGACACAGGGGAGATGAGTGGATGGCTGGAGATGGAGAAAAACAGGAGGGTATCAGACTGAAGACACAGGAATGAGGCTTGAGAGACATGACAGGAATTGTCTTGGAGAGACTCAGGGTTAAGACTGGAGTGACACAGACAAGGATGAAGCTGGAGAGATGAGGTGCTGCTAGGTGGTTTGGAAAATGTTAATTGTTATAGGTCTTGAGAACTGTGGTTGAAAAATACTATTCTAGAGGTTGGTTTGGCAATGTCAGCCCCAAAACATTTTGTCTGGTACATGGTTACAGAAAATGATGTCCCTCTCCCAAAGGTGTACTTCAGTACATTCTATGCCGGCTCCCAGACTGAGGTACATGTAGATTAAGACAGGTATTGTTGTACAAACTGGAATTATATTGACCATACTGTGGAGTATCTACGAACTCCACATCATGGTCAATATAATTCAAATTATCCAGATGGAGTAGAAGTTGAATGGTGTAGGTAACTAAGAGGTTTGAGAATGTATAACACAGTGGTGTACACATGGCCCTAACTGTGTGTAGTGTGTATATGCTCCCCGTGCTTGTGTGGGTTCTTTTGGGTACTCCGGCTTCCTCCCACACTCCAAAAATATACTAGTGGATTAATTGCCTCCTGATAAAAACTAACCCTATTGTGTATGTGTGTGAGCATGTGGTGGGGAATATTGATTGTAAGCCTGTGACATGGACTGATGTGGACGGCCAGATATTCTCTGTAAAGCGCTACAAAAATAACTGGTAATAAATAAAACAAATAAATAATATAAAACGTACAAGTAAAACTTGTAGCAGCACTCCACATTTACTGACAGCAGAGTATCACATGGTTTTTAGTTTAGTATTTGTTGATGACATCATGTTTATAGCGAATACATATATGTACCCTCTCGCTTTTACAAAGCACATTAGTGCAACTACAGTATATCTGTAACAGACAGTGAAGTGCTGTCAAACACAATACCTACTGTTTGATCATAGCTTACACATAGGGATAACATAAAACTCATCAAACAAAGACATTCCCCTTCTATTAGGTGCAAATAAGCACAGGTCATTTTAAAAAGGTCAGTGTCCCTTTAAACTTGTGTAGCAGCCAAAGTGCATCTCATTTATAGGGTTCCTTGCATTTAGTAGATCTTCTATTTGCTGTAGTGGGCAGGTCCCAAGAAGAGCTCAGACAGCTGCTGTCTGTAATCCACAACATAAAAATCGAGTTCCTCGCTAAACAGCAATGGCACAGTTTATACAATTTTAACATTTATGAGATGGGGAACTTACTAGACACCCACGGCTTTGAAAAATAAAGGGTGCAATACACTCTACATTTAAACTGAAAATATGGAAGCTAGAGAATGGGTAGAAAAGACAAATGCAAACGATCTAAACTGTTCTGTTTTTGCATAAACAAGTGCCGTGTTTTATGTATTTTTGATAATTATAAAAGAAAAATAGTTTTATTTTTGCTAAAGGCTTTGTATGGTAAAGGGGAAGTGAGCGTCAAACTTTTTCTTTCTTAATTTGTGTTGTGCAAATACTGTATATTCTTTATGTATGTTCTATGTTTTACTGAAAAAATTTTTGCTCCCTCGGGGGTCTATTCGGATTCAGTATGAAACACCGCCGGCCGCATGGAAGACGGTTCAAATCCAGGCAGCACCAGCCCGACCTGGAAGGAAATCCCGATTGTCTACAAGGTATGTAAATACTAACCTAACTGAACCCCCTAACCCTAATCCTCCTTTAGGGTGCCTAACCCTAACCTCCCCCCCTGTGCCTAACCCTAATCCCCCCTCTAAGTGCCTAAACCTAACCCCCCCTTTCCCCGCTGCCTAAACCTAAGTCCCCCGGGGGGGTGCCTAACCCTAACATTCCTCCGGGGGTGCCTAACCCTAACCTCCCGAGGGGGTGCCTAAACCCTAAGTCCCCCCCGGGAACCCTAAACCTAACCCCCCCTCGATCGGGATGCCGGGCGCTGGTCTTCCGGCGTATGTTAGTTAACCCTCGCCGGGCTTCTGTAGTCTAGATGTTGGAGGTCGGCATTGTGACCGCCGGCATCATAAATGCATACAGTCTATTTAGATCCATACAATTCTCTGCCTCCCGTAGATATGCTCGATTAGAAAGTAAAGTGCCTCTACCTGCAGCATGGACGGAGAGTGGTGCAGTTATACACCTATAGGGCCTGATTATGAGTCATGTGCTATGTCTGTAGCAGTTAAGCAATATATTTTTACTAGACATACTTCGAAGTCGCACCGCGCATGACTTCCGATTGTGTTCATACAGATTCACAGTTGCGATTTCAGGCGCACTCAGAAGTGTATTAGGAATGTATTAGGCATTCCTGGGCAGTGATGGGTGGTGACAGCGAGGTGGTTATTCAGACACACAGAGATGGTCCGCCTTATGGGCGTGTTACGGCAGTGTCGCAGGCGTATTGCTGAAATGGTTATGTACGCAGACACTAAACCGTTCACATTGGAGGCCATTTTCAGATGGAAAATCTGCACCTAGCATAGGGCTGGTGTAAGGCAGGGTACACACCTAAACGACCGGCAATCGTGCCGATGTTCAGGGCGATTTGATGTCACCCTGGACATCGCATGATTGGTGGTACACACTTGAAAGATTTAATGAAAGCCGGAACAATCACAGTTCCGTCCTTCATTGACTTGTACAGGCTCAGATGCGATATCGTGCAGCACAGCCAATCGCACGATATCGCATGCGACCACGGGTACGCGCAAATTGGGCATACACACCGCACGATATGCCCGATTTGTCGTTCCGATTTGGCTAAATTGCCCAAATCGGGCCGATATCATACAGGTGTGTAGGCACCCTAAGTTTCAATGGCGCAACTGGTGGTCACATCTAAAGTCATCGAGAATGATAGCAGTGCCTGTAGACACTCAAAGTGGGCGTCTTAGTCCTGGCACATTCATACGCACAGATGTACTCCAGGGGAAGGGATTGATCGGTATTAGTAAAAAGTCACAGACGTGCGCCCAGCAAAGGACACAGATACAGACGCCGCTATGTCCATCTCAGAAATAGGCCCATGGGGTTCATTTTTATCTGGGGTTAAACAAAAATGGGGGAGCTTCAAATACTGTAGGCTGTGTAACTGTTGTAGCAGGTACTAGCACAGAATGTAGTGACAGCATTTCCCTACAAATGTTTATATATCTATTTCAATATATTTCCTTATTACTCCTTTAGAAATATTATATGGGAACGCGTTAGCATGCCTTTACATGAAGAGTAAACTGAGTTTAGAAAGACTAAATTCATGCCATGTGATTGTTTCATAACATGTTTCATAAGCGTTCTGTGTGATACATAAAATAAAAGAATAAAACCCGTTTGAAAATGTGTTCAGTTATGTTAATGCTGAATTTCTGCTGTCACTGTTGGAGTTTAGGCTTTACACTACAAAGTGGAAAAAAACATGTAGGTACAGTATGTTAAGTCACATGTATACTGTCCTGTCAACAGTAGCTTTGGAAGACATTAGTGTAATTATGTTTTACTTGCTGTAACTTAAGTTATTGCATATTTTTCTTGTGCTGTAATCTCCAAATCCAAAAGGATTTGTTCAATTGCAACTATATTAAGCTCTGTATGCAAATTTAACAAATTACCATTTTTGGAGCTAATGAGAATATTTTTATTGAATATGTACAGAATAGATCTTTTATTGCAGTTTGTTAACTATAAACATTTTTAGATCATACTACAATATAAATAACAAGTAATGCAAATCTGAAAATTGTTTAAAACACTAATAAAGGTTAAAATTAGAGAATACATTTAAACCGCTCCAGTCAATATTTTGTTTCATAAGAATATCTTCATTTAACAAATATATTATCAGCAACTGATTTTGTGATATTTTTGATTTATTAGTTACTTTTCATTTCTGTATCGTATATATTTTTAGTGATGTGAATTCATCTATTTCCCTTGATTCAAGGTTATAGAATCAAGACAATAGAGAGAGTATTTAATGTTTATATTATTTATTTGAATATTTTAAATCAGACCTTGATAAAAATGGTAACTGTGCTTTGTAACTTTCAGAATGATTTGAGAAACACACTAACTGTATAATGCTGCCACCTAATAAAACCCTCCATCCAAACAATGGCATGCATTTAGCATTTTCTAAAATTTAGTTTTTAATTTACATGTTTTCATTTTTATCATCAACATGATAAATAAAATGGATGTAAATGTTTCTTGGAGGAGTGCATTTAATTACACAGACTTTTTTCAGAAGAAGGAGTTTACATTAAGAAAACAAATGCACAACGTAGTAATGAACAAACAACAGAAAAACTGGTAATTAGCAGCTACTTAACTATATATCACTGCAAACAGATTAAACTACTAATTAAACAGACAGCACCTACCAGGAAGGAAAAATACCAAACAAACATTACCCAATCATATATTATTTTTAGATTGCATTTAGCAGTCCTATTTGATAATACTAACATTGTCATTAGTAGTCAATAGCAAAACAAACAAAAATAGTAAAACAACATCAAGAAAGCAAACATGTAATAGAAGAAGTAGTAAAGTACCTTTGCCATGATCTTATACAATGATTCAACTGCATTCACTAACTAGCAGAATACCTCTTTAGGTTTATAAAGGCATAACAACAACAACAACAACAATAACATAAAAGAGTCATATAAATTGGAAAGCAATAAAACGAAAAAATAATAAAAAGAAACAATTATTTTCACAAAGACACAGGAGAAGCAAGGATAAAGCCTGTGTAAGTTATTTTCAATTGTGACTAGTTTTCATCTTGGTGCTACCAAGCTTAGTTTAGTTTTGCTAATGCTAATGAAGACCTAATTAATGACACCACTTGTTAAATACAATGCAATTATTTGTCAATGGTACATTTACCTGACAAATCCCCATCTCCAAAGCTTCGTCCAAACACAAATCTTCTTCCTTTCAGTTTTTTTTCTTCTCCCCATCTTCTCTGCTGCATGGAACAGTGATCCTGCATAATCCAAAGCATAATGTAGCTCTTTTTCCTACAGAAGAACTGCTTTACCTCTTCCCCTTATAAATCAGACTAATGGAACCTGTAGATTAGATTGATCTTTTCACTATGTGGTTTTCTCAAGCATTTGACAGACTTTCTAGCTGCTTATAAAACCCAGGGTTTTCAGAGCTGCCTGTAAAAAAAATGTTTTGTTGTTTTTTTTTTATAAAAATTTAATATAAACTTTTTTAAAAAATCTTTTTTGTTTTTAACTTTTTTTTTTTATTTTTTTTTAAGCTTTAGCAATTAAGCATGTTCCACACAGAGAGTAAAGTGCTATTTCTCCCAGAACTCATCTAGAAACAAGTCTAGTATTGAGCACACTTTGTCCGATTCAAATCTGCCCTAACAAATCAGATGACATCTAGCTGGATGTCACCAGAAGAGACTACAATGACAGTTCACTTATCCTTTGCGAATCAATTCTCCCACAATGCATCTGTCAGACAACTCTCACTCGGTGAAAGCAATTTTTCTTGCTGTCTGACACTGTAATTGCTCTGAAATTTTCAATGAACGTTTTACAAGATCTCCCCTGAACCACGATGGAAAACTTAACTTTGGCAGAGAAAAAAAAAAATGATAGGCTGACAGGAAAAAAGATAAAAGGACCCTTTCTTTCTTTTACTAATTTTTTTTCAGTGCCATGCTGGCTGGAACAGGAATTCTTTCATATCATCAGCAAACTGTTAAACAGAAGGATAGATTACGTCCATTTATTTCATCAATCAGATTAAAAGCTCTCCCTTGCAGTGTCCTTTACTTGAGAGCTGTCTCTGACGTGCTCTGTGTGGCTCCACTGTGGTTTTGGATCATCTTAAGTAGACAGGCAGGAAAACTATGTAAATAATAGACATAAAGTAATATCAGGACCACTGCACAGCAGCACAACATATATTATTACTGTAAGATATATAGTAGAGGGAAGATAGTAAACATAATGAGAAACATACATTTCTTATCTCCTCCTTTAACGAAATTCAACTTTTTGCATTTTTTTTATCTGTATCTTTTCGACATCTTTGTCTTCATCCTGCCTTCCTTACCTTGCCCATTTTCTGCATCTTGATTTATAAATTTTTATGAACTCCCAAAAGGATGACAATAAGATGTTATGCGTGTCACATGCTGCGAGTCATAACATGTCCAAACTGAATGATATCGAGTAGATAGTTCCGTTATTATTATTATTATTATTATTATTATTATTATTATTATTATTATTACTATTACTATTATTATTGAGTTGGCAGTCAAATAGTATACACACACATATAATACACAATAAAAGCACGTTATACACCTGCGATTATTATATCAATGACAAACATCATTTATGGAGAATATTTTTTGTTAATTATTGTCATTTTCATTTTGTTTTTTTTATAGTTTTTTTAATGATTATTTATATAATGTAGCACCAACATACTCTCAGTGCTTGGAAACACATTGATGGGCCTATTCATCATCCCTTAATTTTTACAAAAGCAGGTGAAAATGATCATTTTCACCTGCAGTTGTAAAAAGTAAGTGTTCAGGCCATTCATCAAGAAGGTAAAGCAGGATCTATCGCAGATATCTCCTGCTTACATTACTCTGGTGGAATGGCAGAATTCATCAAGCCCTGAAAAATATAATATCCTTGGAGCTTGAGTGCGGGAGCATTCACCATCTTCAGATGGCATTTGCTCCCACTCTGGGGTCACAACCCGCTCCTTCCCTGCCCATCTCCTTCCGGCAGACCTCGGGGCTATTGTGCGTATGCGTCACCTGTACAGTAGGTCATGCATGCACACTAGCGTCACTGCTCCAAAAGAAGCAGTGAAAAGAGAGCAGTGAAGCCACTCGCAGGGACAGCTGATGTCGCATCAGCTGCCTCCGCTCCAGAGCAATGATGAATTGCTCCGGCATTGGCGGCGAGTTAGAATGTTAATCATCGGGATCCGTACGGACCCAGATAATTAACATCATGAATAGGCCCCATAGTAATAAAATCAAACTGGGTATTAACAAACAAACAAAAAGGTAAGCAGGCCCTGCTCACAAGATTATAATCTATAGATTAGCATAAGTAGAATAAACCTATTTTACAGAGTACAGAATTTGTTGATTGGGTGATATAATTGGATAGGAATGTGATATTTAGGCCCCTATATATTATTATTATGTAGCGACAACAAAAACTTTTGATTACTGTTTATTGCAGTGACAGAAAATCTTTCTTTTCCTCAATTTATTAATAAAGTATCAGCGGAGCAGGTGAGCGATACTCTCTCACCTGGCGATACTGTATGGTAGCGGTAAAGGAAGCACTAAATGAGTTCGCTGGATAACACATACACGGTGTAGCTGGAAGATGTGATTTGGGCTTCCACTTCCTCTTGTTAAAACAAAAATAAAAATCAAATGTTGAAATAAAATATATACAAATTATCATATTCTGGTGTATCTATAATGGGACAAGGGCAGCACTGTGACAGAATCTGCTGCACATATCTCTGGGAAAATGGCGCTGACGCCATTTTCCCGGAGATGTGTACATGCAGAGTAAGGGAAATAAATGGAAAAAAGGAGCCAGTGCCATTTTCCCAGAGATATATGCAGTAGATCCTGTGTCAATGTCAGAGCCTTGACTGTATATGTGAAGGTAAAAGGGCGGGACCTGTATGGTGATTGCACAAAAGCCCCCTCATTGGCTAAAACACCCTGCTTTGGAGCATTCCGAATGAATAAATGCTTTATTGAAATAAACAGCAATTTTTCCTAACCATAGTCTGAAAGCAATCACGATTGTGTAAAAGAAAAACATTTACTGTGAGTTACTGTTTTTATTTGTTAGACTATACACTTAGATCTTGTTCTTAAAGACAATTTTACATCTACCCATGGTGTCTCATCCTGCCATTTATTCATAGCTCACCATAACTACAATGTTTAAAAACAATCCGTAGATTACTGACAATAGTATTTACTATACTCACTTAACAAATATAGAAATTCAGTACATGCTGGATGGTCCAATACTTCAAAAATTTGCATTCATGATCTGCAAAATATTTGATACAAAATACTGTACTGTAAAAGTGGTCTGCAAACTGTATTATAATCTAGTAATTAGGGGTGTGCACTGGCCACTTTTCGTGTTTTGGTTTTGGATCTGGATCTTTCTTCGTGTTTTGGATCTGGATTGGTTTTGCCAAAACCACACTTTTTCCTGAACTTTGTCATTTGGGATTTTATATGCCCTCTACTATGACATGACAGACGATGTTGATGGCATTTTATCATCTATGTCATGACTAGTGGCAGCAGCTTCAGCACTAGGAGGAAGTGGTTCTTGATCTTTCCCTATTTACTTTTAGGGGACAAAGTTTGGTCCTCCATTTATGTTATATTGATATATACATGTGGCTAAGGTGCATACAAACACAGAAAAGAAGAATGTAAAAATATTTTTGGAGTGCACTTTGGGGGTTACAGCACCCGGTAATGGTCAAGCCAGCCAGCCCTTGATTTATGACACAGGCGCACGCTTGGTGCAGCTCCTTTGTTGATGGACGTGCGGCTACAGCGCACACAATTCACAACACAGAAAATAATAATTTTTTATTTTTTTTGGAGTGCACTTTGGGGGTTACACCACCCTTTAACAGACTTATGGGACACAGGCGCACACTTGCCACTGCTCCTTTGTTGATGCACGTGCAGCCACAGTGCACACAATTCACAAACGCAGAAAACTATTTTTTTATTTTTTTTTGGAGGGCACTTTGGGGGTTAAACCACCCTTTAAGAGATGAGCCAGCCAGCCCTTTACTTATGGGACACAGGCGCACGCATGGTGCTGCTCCTTTGTTGATGCACGTGCAGCCACAGTGCACACAATTCACAAACACAGAAAACATTTTTTTATTTTTGTTGGAGTGCACTTTGGGGGTTACAGCACCCTTTAACGGTCAAGCCAGCTGGCCCTTGGTTTATGACACAGGTGCACGCTTCTGTGTTTGTAAATTGTGTGCGGCTACAGCGCACACAATTTACAACACAGAAAATAATAATTTTACAATTTTTTTGGAGTGCACTTTGCAGGTTACAGCACCCTTTAAGAGACTTATGGGACACAGGCGCACGCTTGGCGCTGCTCCTTTGTTGACGCACGTGCAACCACAGTGCACACAATTCACAAACAGAGAAAATAATTTTTTATTTTGTTTGAAGTGCACTTTGGGGTTTACAGCACCCTATAATGCTCAAGCCAGCCAACCCTTTACTTATTGATGCACGTGCTGCTACATCGCACACAATTCACAAACACAGAAACATTTTTTTGTATTTGTTTGGAGTGCACTTTGGGGGTTACACCACCCTTTAAAAGATGAGCCAGCCTGCCCTTTACTTATGACACTGGCGCATGCTTGGCGCTACTTTGTTGATGCACGTGCGGCTACTGCACACACAATTCACAAACACAGAAAAAAACATTTTTTTATTTGTTTGGAGTGCACTTTGGGTGTTACACCACCTTATAACAGATGAGCCAGCCGGCCCTTTACTTATGACACAGGCGCGCACTTGGTGCTACTTTGTTGATGCACATGCGGCTACTGTGCACACAGGCCCTGATTCAGAGCCAGTCGCTCTGACAGAGCGCTCGCTCTGAATCAGGGCCGGTATTTTTTTTTTTTAGAACGGCCTCCTGGCAGCTCGCATAGCTGTGGGTGACCACCCACTGCTATAGCGAGCGGCCAGGAAGATGGTCACGATGGTCAAGACCATCGCTACCATCGGGCTTGCAACGAGACCCTTGTGGTAGGGTCTCATTGCCGCAAGCCCCAGAGAGATTTTGGCTTTAACAGAGCCAAAATCTCTCCCTCTGACATCACTCGTGATGTCAGTGGGGTCGCCCCTAAATGGAGGCGTTCACATGGGAACGCCTCCGCTTGGGCAGCCACTCCCCCGGCCCGCCCACCAAAGGGGGTGAGCTGTCACTCAACATCGACAGCTCGCCCCCTTTGTTGCGAGACCCGGAGCAACGGAGTGCCCGTCGCTATCTGAGTCTCGCGCATGCACACGACGGAGCCAGCTCCGTCGTGCACATGCGCACTGGCCACCATCGACCCGGTTGTGAGTGCACAGCGCTTGCAACCAGGTCTGAATCAGGCCCACAATTCACAAACACAAAAAAAATTATAATTTTTTATTTTTGGAGTGCACTTTGGGGGTTACAGCACCGTTTAACGGACAAGCCAGCTGGCCCTTTACTTATGACACAGATGCATGCTTGGCGCTACTTTGTTGATGCACATGCTGCTACAGCACACACAATTCACAAACACAAAATTTTTTTTATTTTTTTTGGAGTGCACTTTGGGGGTTACAGCACCCTTTGATGGACAAGCCAGCCGGCCCTTTATTTATGACACAGGCGCACGCTTGGCACATACTTTGTTGATGCACGTGTGGAAACTGCACACACAATTCACAAACACAGAGAAAAAATGTTTGAATTTTTTTTTGGAGTGCACTTTGGGGGAGCACCCCTGATGGACAGATCACCCCCTGGACAACACTACAGCACCCCTCTAGGACTACAGTTTTTATGGGACACTGCACAACACATGCCAGCCAGCCCCTATAGACTTTGGAGTGGACACAGCCCCTATGGACAACTGACTGCACAACACAGCCCAGCCAGCCCCTATGACAGCTGCACAACACAGCCCAGCCAGCCCCTATGGACAACAGCAGCACAATACAGCCCAGTCAGCCCCTATGGACTGAGTGGACACAGCCCCTATGGACAAGAGCAGCACAACACAGCCCAGCCAGCCCTAGCTCCCACCCTCCCTCTTCACTGTCCACAACCGTAGTGAGAAATGGCGCCGATGCGGGGACCTTTTATGGAATCCAAAACCCGCGAGATCTGGAAGGTTGGATGATGACTTTTTGCCTCGATTTCAGTACAGAGTCATGCGGGAAAACCCGAGCCGGACTCGGTTCCCCGCTCGGATCGGGGGGGCTCGGGGGGGTTCCGATTTCAGAAATCCGAACCCTCTCATCCCTACTAGTAATCACTTCATAGTGAGCAGAGGTCATGGTCCTGTGAAAGCATATCAAAACGTTGCATGATTAAGAGTCGTATTCAATTTGAGCGGACCTGCAATACTTTTCCGCCTCCCAAACTTTTCGCCTACATCTCGTGTTTTGTAGGCGTAAAAGTATCGCGCGCGCGCCCGCGTATCCCCGTGTTCAATTTGAAAGTACGTGAAAGTGGGACCCGGCGAAACTTAAACAAGCGGAAAGTACTGTCAGATTTGAGAAAATCAGCCTGAGAACCCCCAAAAGATGCTCTGACATGGGGGTTTGCTATGGTTAACCCCGATTTGGCTTGTTGAAGGAATTTGGTGTTTTTAAACGGGCTCAATAACTGCTAAAAAGCGTTTTTGTATAAGTGGTGCAGAATAGTATTCAGGATTTTTCTTCAAGTTGCAAAAGTTAAGTTTAAAATATCAACCTGCCGCAAGCCCCTGCAATGAAAAAAACACATGGGGTATTCTTGGGGACCCCCCAGAGTCTAGTTCGCTAGTTTTTAACTTTGTCCCCCAACTTTTTTTTATTTCGCCCCCAAATTCAAAGATTTTTTTGGGGGTGTTCTTAAGTGTTTTTTTAAATATTTTTGACACAGTTTACCTTTGGTGGACTGTCTGAAGGCTGCACGGGGTTTCCCACAATGTTGCACCCCAAAACCCCAATTCTGCACTTTTTTCTGCCTGCTATTCATAGCAAAACTTTTCCGCCTATTACATTGTATTGACTTTCCGCCTAGGTGGAAAGTTTTTCAAATTCAATATGGTGATACTTTTCCGCCTGGCGAAATGACGTTATCGGCGAAACTTTTCCGCGGATTCCGGCTTTTCGCCTCAAATTGAATACGGGCCAAATTGAATAAGTGTATGAGTAAGCGCCCTAAAGTTGTATATATTTTAGGTAGAGATAAGCGGTTCGGTTTTGCTGAAAACCAAACAATTCCAAACTTTGGGGTTCCAAGTAGAACCGATTCCCGACTCTGATCACTTTGGGGTTCCGAGTAGAATAAAGTCAGGTTTTCTTGACATGTTCAGAACTCAGACCTTACCTTGTGATTTCAGGCGCTGTGAGGTGGTCAAAATGCTCTGGAAATTAATGTTACTGAAGTGAATAATACTATGGCAACAAAACAGGTCCAAGTTACATGATTTTAGCTGTTTTAAATAAATTTTTAAAGAAAATCCAAAACCGAACCAAGACACTTGAGGGTGGTTTAGCCAAAACCAAAACATGACAATGATTTAGAACCAAAGCCAAAATATGGGGATCTGCGCACATCTCTAAAGGTGGGCATCCACTACAAGATCTGAAAACAACTGTACGATTACGACATTGTAATCGTGCAGTCGTTTGTCAGTCTGTGATGTGCCTGCACTGAACGAGCAGTCATTCAGTGAAGGGTCATCAATCATCTGCAAACATGCTGAACCTGACGATATCATCAGGTTGACCAGCTTGTTTCGCATGATGATAGATGTCTAAACAACCAGCGGGCACGCACATCGCTGGTCGTTTTAGACATTTTTGCCAACGATTTACAAACAATTTATGAACGATTGAACGATAACGATATCATTATCGTGTAATTGGGCATAGCAATCGTGTAGTGGATTCGCGGCTTAACTTTAGGTAGACCCATTCCTCTTATAAGGTGTAATTTGGCACAATCCAAAAGCAGCCATAAACGAGGTTCACATGTCTCCTTGTGGCTTTTATATTTCTATAATATAATGTATCAAATATTCTAAAGAAAAAAACAAATTGCCCATAGCTACAAATCAGCTTCTAAAAGTCACTTTACAGAAGGTGTCAGCTTGATAAATATTAGCTATAATCTGATTGATAGCTATGGATACCTTCTACACTTTATATCTTTAGAAGATTTGAAACATTTCCCCCTCTATGTTGTAGCTCTTCAATATATTTTTGCACGTAGTGAAGCAATATGACACATCCATCCAGTAACTCATGCAAGCACTGTATTAGTAAATCAATGGCTGACAATGTACAAACTATTTTTTGCAGATTGTGAACACAGGAGATCATTGCAGTAGTACTGGAGGCATTAAATGAGGAGTCACTTACTTCTGGGGTATAATGGGGCAGAAGCCATTGACTGTAGTATGCAGGTTGCAGATATATTATATATATATATATATATATATATATATACTCTCTTATAGCAATGTGACTTGAAAAATAATTTACATAACACAAGTGCAAGTGTAGCTTCACAGAGAAGTGCATGAATATTCAGATGAAGATAGCGGAATATTTTTTTCTCTCTGCAAATGGACTTGAATTTTCCTTTAGCCCTGAAGTCCCAGAGACTGACTCTTGTTGTTCCTACGGTAATAATGGTATACACTGTGTACCTTTAATGTGCACATCTCTAGACCCTCCTCTGCCAAAGTGATTAAAGCAAATAAAAATAAAATAAACACATGCAATTCCTTAATTTAATATAAAAATGTAGCTAAACAAAACTAAATTCTAGGAGAAAACTGAAATGTGTAATGTAATTTAAAAAAAATGTCCTTAGACTTAGTGACAATAATCATACTGTTTTTTTATTTTTTGCTGTTATATGTGATGGAAGCAGTGGGGAACATTGGCAAAAGCAAAATGTGGTAGAGTAATTCTGAGGGGGAGATATATCAAACCTTCTAAAGAGGACAAGTGGAGAGATTGCCCAGAGCAACCAATCACTTCCAATAGGTGTTCCCCAAGGTTTTAGCAAGGATCGCCGTAGAAATCGCGTACGCAGTTCTGCTGTGAAAGTATGCTGATAATTGTAATCACAAAGTGCTCTCACTGGCATCAAGTAGACGTCCACTTCCCCTCTCGCACATCCGTAATACCTTGCAATCCAGCCAAAACATTGGTAACATCAAAGTACATCGGAGTCACTCACACATATAAAGCAGGTCTGACCCTACAACTAAATTGCTAACTTTCCTGCACACAGTGAGAGCTCAGGCTTCGTATGCCATCGCAGTGGCTAATTTATACACGCCCCTTGCAACAGCGTTCAAACGCACTGGCACGCCTGCGTTTCTTGGACCACCCCCCATCACCACTCCCAAATGGTGCTTCCTGTCAATCACTCTGCTATAAGTCTGCTTAGTCACTGCGTTCGCAATCCTGTTCGCAGTGGTGCCTTCACGCAAGCACACTGCTATGCATACACATGCACAGTGCGCAACAATCGTCTGTCTGCGTACGCTCTCGCAGTTGCAATCCTTGCTGAATCAGGCCCTTGGACATCTACCATTCTCTCTCTATACGTCCTCTCTAGGTGAGCTCATCAGCTCCTTTAATCTTCAATATCATCTCTATGCTACCATTCCTCCCCTGACATTCCCCCCCCTCTCCTCACTCATACGTCAAACTGTCTCTCTGCTATCTCTTCCTGGATGTCCGAGTGCTTTCTTAAACTTAATATGTCTAAGACTGAGCTGATAATTTTCCCACCCTCTCACATAACCTCACTTCCCACAATTTCATTATCAATTGATGGCACAACTATCTCCTATAGCCCCAAAGTGTGCTATCTTGGAGTTATCCTGGGATCTTGCCTCTCCTTCAAACCACACATTCAGCACCTCTCACAGTCCTGCCAATTCCATCTCAAAAATATTTCCAAAAATAGACCCTTTCTCACCCAGGATGGTACTAAAACCCTCATACACTGACTGGTCCAGATTGCACTACTGTCACCTCCACCTATCTTACCTACCTGCTTCCCACCTCTCTACAATCCAATCTGACCTCAGTGCTGCTGCTGCTCGGCTCATCTGCCACTCCAAACATTCTACAACTGCCTCCCCTCTCCTACAAGTCCTACACTGGCTCCCTTTCCCCTTCAGAGCCCAATTCAAGGTTCTTAAACTCACTTACAAAGCCCTCACCCATTCCTCTCCCATTTACATCTCTGACCTCATCTCCATTCACTCTCCTGTCCGCCTTCTTTGCTCAACAAATGCACTTTGTCTCTCCTGCCATCTGATTACTTCATCCCACTCCCGCCTTCAAAATTTTACACAAGCTGCTCCCTACCTCTGTAACTCACTCCCTCTTCCTATCAGACTCTCCACCTCTCTACAATCTTCAAACAGGCTCTCAAGACCCACTACTTCATCAAAGCCTTCCAGCACTCATCCTAACCCGCTGCTACTTACTCCTTCCTCCCTGTCTACCCCATCTGTGCAACACCTGTTTGTCTGCCCCACCCCTTTAGAATGTAAGCTTTCACAAGCAGGGCCCTCTACCCTCTTGTGCTACTCCTTATACTGTCATCTACTTCTCACTCGGGTGCCTAACACCTGGTTGCTTATGCCCTGTTGCTTATTTGAGTGTTATGATCACTAAAGTACTGTATATAAACCTTGTTCTTGTTCTGCATTGTATTATACAGTAAGTCACTTCTCGCTTGTTCACTTATTTGTCTATGTACTTTGTAAGGCGCTGCGGAACACTTGTGGCACCAAATAAATAAAGGATAACAATTATCAGCTGCTAGCTATCGTTTATCAAATACATTATATAAAATGAGAGCTATAAGTCGATTGGTTGCTGTGGGCAACTTCTCTATCCATCCTCTTTAGAAGGTTTAATACATCTCCCCATTAATTCGTTATAGAGATGTGCGGGTCCAGATTTCTGAATTTTGAACACACCCGAATTTAGGGTTTAGAAACCAAGGTCAAGGTTCAGATTCATTTTTGTGACCCACTTCAAGCCGAGCCCCGGTTCGGATCTGTTGACAGTTCAGAACTCGTATTTAAAAACCAAATTCTGGTTTTGGACATTTTAGCTGTTTTTATTGATTTTTATTGTCTTTTAATCGATTTTTATGCAAAACCAAAACACTTGAGGGTGGTTTTGCAAACCCAAAACCAAAAAACTAAGATAAATTCAGATCCAAAACTAAAACACAGGGGAGACATCTCTAATTCTTTATCGCTACTTCCTGTTTTGTAACGTTATGTCCACTCAATTTGGAGTAATCAGGTGAGAGTTCATTATAAGGAAGTTAGGGTCATTTGGTAGCTGTACATTTCAATGAATGTTGAATAAGGAGATAATTGTGTATTTGAATAAGCTTTTACATATCAAATATAAATGTAATTATGAGTATAGGTAACAGTATCTGAATACAATGCTCCTGAGAGTAGAGCTGTCGTGGACCAGAAAATCTCATGTACTCATCGCTGTACAAAATGAATTACTTAGAAACATATAATTTATGAATACACTAAAAGTAAGATAAACAGCACCAACAGTAGTACCCTCTCCACATCATGTGTCTATTGACGGGATGCCGGGAGATTTATCAAGCCCCAGTACTAAAAGGTGTGGCCAAGCATATGGTAGTGTGGCCATGCCTCATTGTGAATATCTAAACCCTCTTTACATGCTGCATATTACATGTCCCCTGAACTGTCTTTGAAGTATGACTGTGTCTCCTAGACAGTCCACACCCCTGAAAAGGCCTGCGTCTGGTTACTTTGCACCTGCCTCCCCCCTCTCTTTCCTCTGTGCCTATTATAAATTTTTTATTATATTTATATTGGATTGTATCTGGTGGAAGAGCTGTGTGGATATGGTTAATCTTTTGATTTCTATGCTGAATGCAGGGGGTTGGGTATGAAATACCGGCACTTGGGATACTGCATCTCAATAGACTGACAGTAGCATTCTGATGCTTACAATCCCCACAGGGGAACAGTAAGTACTGTAACCCTGCCCTGTTCACCCCCTAACCCTCTTTTCCAGCACCCTAACACTAACCCTCCCTACCCCGCACCCTAACCTTCCCGGTTAGTGCCTAACCCTAACCCTCCTCCCTTAGTGCCAAACCCTAACCCCGCCGGTGGTGCCTAACTCTAACCCCCCTGTTCACAGCCTAACCCAACCCCCCGATGGTGCCTAAACCTAACCTTCCCCCCACCAGCGGCAAGCAGCTAACCCTCCCCGCTATACTTACGTTCGGTATGCCAGCTGTTGGGATTCTGGCATCGGCATCTCCACTCATGTCAGGATTCCAGTGCCAGTCTTCTGGATTTCGGCAGCGGCATGCTGGCTGTAGGTTTATTATCTACATCCCGAATGCTGGCTGGTCACAGTCACGTCCCTGAATCTGTGACAAAAAGCAAAAAAATTAGATTTCACTTTGCATGATGATAAATATTGGTGAATAAATTTTTGGAGGTGTAGAGAAGGAATATAGGGATGCATCCCAAGTTTAAATGGTGCCAATTAAGCTTTTTTTGTTTGTGTACAAAAGCATGATTTTTGCACATCCTCTTGAGTGGCAGTTATAAAGTGCCAGCTATTACTCTTTACAGAGTCTCATGGTAATTTATACATTAGATCTTATATGAAATTAATAAATAACTTGTTTATTACACTTATAACTAAATATAAATTAGACTCCAATGAGCACTATATAAAAATGGAAAAGTTGAGGTCATCAAAAAATCCTATTATGAGCTATAATCAGCTATAAAATGTCATGCATAGTATCTGAGCAGAAAAGGGACAAAAATCTTTATGGAGGCATACAAAAATTTTGTACTTACTGTAGTGCTCAAATGCATGTATTTCACCAAAACAGCTAGGGTTGTACCTCTGCATTTCTTCCGTTTAGTAAAATATCTGTCCCCCATTGGGTGAACACTCTAGTTGGACAGCTATAATTTCTATGGCGTTGACTAGCTAGTTGATATAATTCCATGGTATACATCTGAGACCTTGGAAAAAGCCAGGCACCATATGATTCCCATAAGTTCATGTTAATCCGTTTATTGCATTAATTTTAGTGTATTTGCATTATGGAGAAGATAATTCTCAATGTCACAAACCTAGGAAACTGCCGATATGGTTCCAAAATCTTGGGAATGAGTTTAGCTAAATGTATTGAACTCCTTTGTCTTTGGTTCTCAATCCAAATAAGCATATGTGGGATGAGATGGAGAAATCTATTTGAAATTCAAATATATACTGCCAGATAACTTGCAACAAACAGGTAGACATTCAAGTAAAAAAAACAAACCCTTTTTTGATAGAGATGTGCGTGGGCCTGCGTGTTTTGGTTTTGGCAAAACCACCCTCAAAACTTTTGGTTTTGGCTAAACCACCCTCACATGTTTTGGATCGGTTTCAGTTTTGCTTTTGGATTACTTTAAAAATTGATAAAGGCAGCTAAAATAATGTAACTTGGACATGTTTTTGTTTCTATAGTTTTTTGATCACCTCAAAGTACCTGAAATCTATTTAGATTTATTTGTTTTTCATGCAATAATATTTCCTTTTAGAAAAAAGCTTAAAGCAAACAAATTGATGAACCTACAGCAAGATGTGAAAATATAAAATGTTTGTTAAA
Source organism: Taudactylus pleione (assembly GCA_031769625.1). Lineage (NCBI taxonomy): Eukaryota > Metazoa > Chordata > Amphibia > Anura > Myobatrachidae > Taudactylus > Taudactylus pleione. The sequence goes on along the minus strand of JAUIMM010000091.1, from coordinate 12,075,853 downwards.
ACCTGTTTTAAATTTGTCAAATTTCATTATATTTTCTAAATTCTACAAAAGCACTACCAACTCGGCGAGAGGGACTTAAATACAATCCAGAATATGCGAGATCCGGTTTTAGATCAGAGTTCCGAACTTAGCAAGATAACCTGAGTCACCTGCGGAGACCAACAGTGATCCAAAGATGCTTCTCGGAGACCCAAAGTGATCTGGACAAGGACTACATTCAACTCAGAACTCCAAATTTTCGGTTTATTCAGTTATCAACAAAACCAAACCACTCATCTCTACTTTTTGAGTCTGTCCCCAATGACTTTGCTTCTTCAGAAGGGTACTTACAACTTGCTATTGGGTAGATACATAGGACAAACTGTCTACTAGTTGTTACTGACTAAATAGGTCCATACCTCGGTTAGGCTCATTCCTAGAGTGCTAAAAGCACAGTTGAACGTGCTCAAATTCAACTCTGTATCTATGAAGTCAGCATAATGAATTGACTGTAGAGTAGGTATATAGCATATTTTTTTCAAGTGCATCAATATTTCAGGGATGTACTTTAGTATCCAAACTTTTTTTCCCCATTCTCTGCGGAGAAATACAGTTTTATGAGAATGAGAAATAAGTGCAGGCTGCTGCCATTTGTACAGAGAGCAAAAATCAATAGGTGCTCTACAGCTGTTATTGATAGTTGCATTAGGAGCACTATACGTTATTACATTTATACGGCTCTCCACTTTACAAATGCTATCTCTAGAAAGCTGCATTTATTTATTGAGGTGGCTTTTTTCATTTGTGACACAAAATAATGTATGATAACTGATCATTCATTAAGGTAGCTCTGGCTTTCCCGAGTGCTCTAGGAGTTAAATTGTATTAAAATGACATTTTCTCCTTCAGCATAAATACTGAACTTTTTATGTTCTAATAATTTACCTTTAGATCATCCCATTCTTGTTTTAACTATTAAGGGTATGATAAACTTAATACATTTAAAAAAAAAAAAAATGTTTTTGGCACCAAAATGTATAACCCCTTTTGTTTGTTTTTTTTTAGTTGTGATTATTGTGGTTATTAAAATAACATTGAAAAATTTTAATTGTTTTACATTTATCTAAATAATATTTTGCATGTTACAAGGAGTTGTGAAATGGCCTGCAATTTATTGTTCTGCGTGGCTGTCAAGCCAGGATTTCACGGACGTCATCAGGTATAATTTACTCTTGCAAACCCTAACATTTATTGATGCTTTGTGAACAGTTGGATATATTGTTAGTTCTTTCGTTTGTGTTAAAGCACTACTCTCCTGCCTACGTTTCAGTTATGGTTGGTAATAGTTTCTTGCATGAAAATAAGCCATTTATGCAACTCAAGAATATTTTTTGTGCTCTTTTTAAAGGGCCACTAAACCGAAAATTCAACTTTAGCCAGTGTGCAAATTTTTTTCTTAAACATCAAGAAATTAGTATATATTTTTCCTTTTAAATGTATGTCCTTCAATAAGGTTATTGGGCGAGAGTCTTGTGTACAAAAGGTGACACAAAACATCATGGATGCACTTGCTTTAAATAACTTGCTGTGTTTTAAGCCCCTTAAGTGTGTTCTAACTTATTTATGATTTTTTTTTTTTGTGGTTCTTTTATATAAAGCAACTTGTAATTTAGATATAATTGTTTTTCATGCAATAATATTTACTTTCTAGAAAAAAGCTTAAAGCAAACAAATTGATGAAACTACAGCAAGATGTGAAAATATAAAATGTATGTTAAAACCTGTTTTAAATTTGTCAAATTAAATTCTATTTTCTATATTCTACAAAAGCACTACCAACTCGGCGGCAGGCAAAGTCAGGCAAGCTGGTGCAAAGATATGCACGGTGACAACCATGCCCACCAAGAGCCTGCACGGTGCCAGTACTGATGGGAGGTGTGGCCTAATTGTGGGAGGCGTGGCCACAATCCCTTAGGAAAAGGTAGAACAATACTACATGCAGTGCACAGAAGTGACGCTGTGCGCTGGGGAGGGAGCGCTGTGAGCTCCTCAGCCAGGTGCAAATCCAGGGGGGGAGATCAGTGTGGTTGCTCCCCCCTACAGGCAGAGGGGAAAAGACTGCTGCTGCTCAGCAGCAGCAGTCTCCCTTCTCCCACCACTGCCCAGCACATGCAGCGTGTTCTGGGCTGCTGACAGATAAGAGGGAGGGGTGCAGCATCGGACCTGGGCCACCACCAGGCCCCTCCAAGAAGCACGATCCTGAGTAATTAGTAATAACCCCCCTCTCGGTGCCCCTGGTGACAACCATAAGCAGCACTAACTATTGGCTTCTGATTTGCTGACTGCATACTGACCCCACAAGTGGGTTGTAAATTATTCATTAGATTTGAAGTTGCAGCCATCCATTCACAATACGTATCTATCATTCCCATATGGACTACCATTGGATTTTTAAAGGGGTAAACTACAGATGTGTTATTTTATTATTGTTTTTTAATTACATTATATATGGAAAAAGTGACTTTCCTATTTATTATTGTCAGGAAATTATTCTTTCTTGCAGATACAATACTTCATTGCTTTATTAAATTGCATATAAATAGGGTAATGTCAATTTAGCCTGTACTACTGACACTTTTAAGTCACATTTCTACCCTATCTCTAGGCTTAAGTATACACATCTGTACCTGGCCTGATCTACATCTTGTGCAAATACTATTGTTTTTTAATTGGATACATCTTCAACAAACCCCCGACAGAAGTACACATACTCAGTGGCGGTTGCTCAGCAGGGGCTGCAGCGTAGACCAAAGATAGCAAAGGGGGACCGGATAAAACACAACCCTAACTGTATCTTTAAACTTGTTTTTAATATTGCCGGATGTCTGCCTGGAAGGTAAGCTCCTCGGGAATCAGTGCTGTGTATCACAGCTGATCCAGCCGGGACACACCAATCAGCTCCTTCCTCCTGTATCTGCCCGCCTCACAGACTCCCATTGGCTCATTACACAGGAAAGAGGGGGACGGACAGATACATAAGGAAGGCACTGTACCTGGGGAGTTTACATTCCAGACAGACTGGTATTTTTAAAAACAAGTTTAAAGGTACAGTTAGGGTTACATTTTATCTGCCCCCCCTCTCATTTTTGGTCTGCGCTGCAGTCCCCACTGAGTAACCGCCACTGTACATACTGCTACTGTATACTGTATATTTTTGCATATGTTTTTTCTGCATAGTGTATGTTTGGTGTAAAAATGCTTAAAAAATAAAAAATACGGAGACACAAAGTCTGTATCTAACATATACATGTTGATGTACTTGGGACAACTAAGCCAAATACACTTTTGAGGATACAGCAGAGCCTCTTAGTATAGTCTATCTGTATCGAGAATGATTTCTCTAGTAACTTAGTATCTACAATCCCAGGTGATCTCAATGGACCTGATTTAGAGCTGTACGCTATGCTGATATATATATATATATATATATATATACAGTCAGCCATTGTTTTTATTATAGCGCATGCATCTAAGTCGCACGGCGCCTGCGCCCCAGTGACACAGACACAGAGTTATTGACAGTTAGAGACCGTTTGTGGATGGTAACAGAGGGGTGGTTAGAAAAACGCGGCTTTGTCGCAACCATTTCATAGGCGTGTTGGAACCAGTGACTGCATCTTTGTACACAGTTTTCACTGGTTCTTTCATCTTAGTTACGTCACCCAGTGACTTACTCAGGGCTGCGACTATCTAATGATTTGTAACCGATGATGCGACTTTTTACTCAGATGCTTGGATTTGTAAAGCCGCTGGTGGGTGCCTCAAAACTGTACACCTTCCGGTGGCTGCGAATTTAGAATATTTTTGCACATCCTCTGTGTACACAGACGCAGCAGTGGCAGCATTAGCGTACAACTCTGACTCCATGGACAATATGTACCCGATAAAATCATGTGAGAAGAGGAATAAGGAGTGTGACTCAGCAGCTGGGATTTGGCCACTGAAGTGACAGGGATAAATACTAGTGAGGAATAGGAGTGGGTAATTTGCAGAGGGTTGAGCCCTCCTCCCCCGTATTGTCGTACTTTTGCTATTATTGTGTGTCATGCGTATTTATAATAAACAGAATTGTCTCTTTAGAAGGTGCTAGGTAAATGTTAAGTAGTAGCTGATTGGTTGCTATGGGTAACATCTACACTTCTAAAAACCCGCACTTTAGTAAATATACCCCATAATGTCCACCTACATACAACCCATTTCTGCCTTATTTGTTGCACTCAGTGCCAAATAAATTGTTCTAATCAGCATGTGGAGATCTCCAGAGACAGAATCTCTCACACAATTCTCACATGTATTTATTAAGATATTTTTATTGTATATTGTTATATGTAAAACAAAGAGGAATTATGTGACATTAAAACAAAAAAAGAAGATAGATGGAATAAACCTAAAATAATAAATATTGTATATGCAATAAAATATTCTTCTGTCTCTGCTTTGCAAAGATTAATCTATTTCAGTGCAATATGGTTATATTACTAGACTCATTTATCAGACACTAAGATGTGGAACTGTAGAGAGAGGTTAAAATGTCACCAAGGGTATCTTCATCACTTCAATATCATTGCCTTAAAAGGCACTGACCAGAATAAGGAGATGACCTAATTTCAAAAATATTATAGTACCAAGAACTCAGTTTCAACATTATAATTCATTTTCGAGTGGAATATTTCAAATTTATTATCAGTTTCCTGACGTATAATGGCTAATCGTTAAGGGTAGGCACTTTAACATAATATGAATACGCATTTCTCCATAGGTAATGCAACAGCATTAGCATTATTGACTAAGGTACATTAAACTTCTTCACTAATACTTAATGGAAGGTTAATGTAAAAGTCATAAGATTAAATGGCTTTTACTTAAAAGAAGTATATTGATTAAAATAACTTAGTGAGAATTTTAAAGCCGTTGAAATAAAAGCAGTCACACTTTTTATATCATTTTATCTAAGAGGAGTGCAAAATATTGGGCCAATATTACTGGAAGTTATTGTATTAATTGCCCTCAATACTGTAATTATTCGGCATTTCTAACAAATTGATATTATAAATTGAGAGGGAACGAATTATTGTAGCTGATTTAGAGATAACTTTAAAACCTGATAATTATATGAATTGCTAGAATGTCCTTCAAGTTTTAATTTATTTTCTAGTGAATGGGGCTGTGGAAATTGTACTCTGTTGTTGAACTATGTTATTTTAATCAAATGGATTCTGCGTACTCATTTGTATACTTACGGGGTAAGAACTACAGAACTAGAGATAAGAATACAAATCCCACAAAATAATTCAAAACAGTGATAGAAAAGTTACAAGATTAAGGAGATTTATCAGTGATTGCAATTTTACTGTAATAAATTCCCCTGTTAATCGCGTCCTTACCAGCATTTGCACCCCTCGGTATATAGTGTTACCAAGATGGGGGGAAGATGGTAAGGTACTAATTACCCAGCCCACTCATTGTCTGAGGAGCGCAGTGGGGGCCCAGCGAGCTGTGGCATTCATACTATTTTTTATTTATTTTGCTGAAGGGGCATTGCCATGCTTCCGAGAAATTGGCCACGCCAGCACGCACTTTATTTCGGTGATATATAGCTCTTGATATAGATGTGTCCCAGTGATGTAGTTACTTGTGGGTTTGTTTCTGGCAGCTGTAAAGTGCAGACACCACCAAACCACCAGAGACGATCACTGTCGACCAAGCATACCCCTCATATATGTGCTGATGGTACACACAGGGCCGGTGCTAGACTACTAGGCAACATAGGCAAAACGTCTGCCTGCGCCCCCTCCCCCGGTACTCATTTAGCCCCTCAGGTGAAAATACTTTACAGAGGTGGAGTGGCGGATGAGTTTTGTGGTAAAAAAAATATATTTATATTCATCTATCTATATATATATATATATATATATATATATATATATAAACACAAAACTTATTATCTGCCACTACACCTCTGCAAAGTAATTTTCACCTGAGGGGCTAAATTAGTATGAAGAGGGGGACGCAGGCAGAAGTATGTATATATACACACACATATATATTTATTTATATATATATATATATATATATATATACACACATACATACACATACAGTATCAGGGGTGGTAACTAGAACTTTCTGGGCCCCATAGCAAAATTTTTTAGGGTCCCCCACTAACTTAGGTCTTACTCAATGCCCACAGTAGTACAGCCCCTAAAACACTAAATGCCCATTTGTAATGGTGCCCCTTATGCAATGCGCACTGTAATAGTGCCCCCTACGCAGTGCCCCCAGAAGTAATAATGCCCCTAAAAGTAATGCCCCTGTAGTAGTGCCCCCAGTAGTAATGCCCCCTGCAGTGCCCTCAGTAGTAAAGGCCCCTGTAGTGCCCCCAGTAGTAAGGCCCCTGTAGTTCCCCCAATAGTAAGGCCCCTGTAGTTCCCCAATATGATGCTCCCAGTAGTAAGGCCCCTGTAGTGCCCCCAATAGTAAGGCCCCTGTAGTGCCCCCAGTAGTAAGGCCCCTATAGTTCTCCCAATAGTAAGGCCCTGTAGTGTCCCCAGTAGTAAGGCCCCTGTAATGCCCCCTGTAGTGCCCCCAGTAATGCGGCCCCTGTAATGCCCCCTGTAGTGCCCCCAGTAGTGCAGCCCCAGCAGTGCCCCCTGTAATGCCCCAAGTAATGCGGCCCCTGTAATAAGCACCCCGCGCGTGCGCACACACATACATACATATACATACACATACATACATACATACACACATAAAAAAACACTTACCTTAAACCCAGCTCCAGTGCCTGCTGCCATCCGTTCCCGGGGCCCACTCCTCGGAACTATGGGAGTGACGTTATGACATCACTCCCATACTGCACTTCAGGACCTGGAAGACGGAGCTCAGGAGTGAGCTCCGTCCTCTGGTGCCGGGGTAGTGGTGGAGCGCGTTGGGGGGTAGAGAAGGAGAAGGGTGCCCGCTGATAACACAATCTCAGCGGGCACCCGGCATTCGAGGAGGGGGTGATCGGTGGGCCAGGCACCCTCTAGTGGCCGGCACCCCTAGGAAGATGCCTAAGCTTGCCTAGTGGAAGCGCCGGCCCTGGGTACACAGGAAAGTGGCAATGGTGATGAACATACAGTATATGTATTGATGATATACCTTGTTCACCTAAATAATTATCACTTAAGTTGTCATTTAGGTGATCAGTTTTCTCTTAATGGCGCCTGAAAATTGTCTAAAATGTTTTTCATTCAAATAAATGCAGATGTTGCTGAGGTTTGAATTATGTTAACATATGTGACATTAAAATGTTGTAGGGTGTTTACATTATTCCTATGTTTTTGTTCCCTGTGTTTTATACTCCATGGGAATTTTAGAGTGGTGCGAGCCTTACCACTTAGGGCCGGATTCAGTTAGGTGCTATAAGTGCAGTTTTCACGGTAAATCATCGCACCTGCAATAATATAATTTTTGCACCCGTGACTTCGCGGTAAATTATCGTACCCGTGATAATTGAATAGTGAGAAACAAGCGAAAAGTTTTCACCATCTCAGGCCAGGTGAAAAAAAAATGCTAAATCCATAGATTTGCCTAAAAATTGCGTAATTTGGTGAAAACGACCAGTCAAATTCTAGGTGGAAAAAAACCCAGATGAAAATGGGTTTAACGTATTGGGTATGGTATTTCTGGGGGGGGCTATATGGATGAGTCAAGTGTTTTAAACATTGCACGTGGTTGCAGCAGGCTTTTTTACTGGTTTTTAAAAGTGCATATTTTAAGGCTGCTAAAGAATTTTGTGCACTTTTAAAATGGCGCGCCACAGGCTGGTCACTCTCGCGTCCGTCCAAAGCTGCTCTAATGGCGGAGCGGTGGAGCGCCATGCGCTCTCTGAAGGTGCGAATCGTTTCACCCACATAATACAGCCCACACGGGCATATGATGATATAGATAACAAATTGCATTTGGCATGTAAGAACATGAAAAGAATGTCAAATTTGCGGCCCGTGTGGGGATGTTTAAAATAGCTACCGGGTTCTAAATATAAAATCATAGATCACATCCCTAAGGACATTAGGGGTGGTGATCGCTGTAAGAAATTGAGCCAATATGAGGCACGCTGGATATATAAATTAGATACAATATCACCTAGAGGGCTTAAAGAAACACTTACCATGAATGTATGTGTATAAACTAGACTCAAACATCTTCTTTATTAATTCTTTAAACTTTTTCTGCATTTTTTATGTGATGTGTTTGTGATGTTAATATGGACGAATCTAGGAGTTGATTATGCATGGCTAAAACATCAAGGTATATATTCTGCGAATATTGAGGTATTCAACATACCTCTGGATACCTTTCTCTGTGATCTTTTTGATGCTATTTGTGCAAATGTATTTCTTATGGCACACTTTAGGCTTTTTGATATATTTCTTATGCTGTTTGTGCTAATAATTATTAATATCAACATAGGACTTGGGTCAGCGTATGTGATTCCTGAGTAAATTTAATCTTTGTGACAGAATATTAAGATATACATAGAGAGATATATATGATAATGATATGCTTATATTTAGGGTGTGTATTTTTGACCACTTGTATATGTGGATAACACTTAGGGCCTGATTCAGACCCAGTCGCAAGTGCTGAGCGCTCTCAACCGGGTCGATGGCTGCCCACAGCGCATGCGCACGACGGAGCCAGCTCCGTCGTGCGCATGCGCGAGACACGGCTAGCGACGGGCACTCCGTCGCTCCGGGTCTCGCAACAAAGGGGGCGAGCTGTCGATGTTGAGTGACAGCTCGCCCCCTTTGGTGCGTGGGCCGGAGGGGTGGCTGCCCAAACGGAGGCGTTCCCATAAGAACGCTTGCCATTTGGGGGCGGCCCCACTGACATCACTAGTGATGTCATTGGAGAGATTCCGGCTCTGTTAGAGCCGAAATCTCTCTGGAGCTTGAGCCACGAGACCCTACCACAAGGGTCTTGTCACAAGCCCGATGGTCGCGATGGTCTTGACCATCGCGACCATCATCATGGCCGCTCGCTGTAGCTGTGGGTGGTCACCCACAGCTATGTAAGCGGCCAGGAAGCCGTTTAAAAAAAAAAAAAACCCGGCCCTGATTCAGAGTGGGCGCTCAGCCTATTTCCTCTTTTTTAATGTTTTGCATAGTTTGGCACTATCACTGTATATGTATTACTGGATAATTCCATGTGCTGGTCACATGGTCTGAAGTAAATTTGTAATAGCACATATTTTTTCTCCCTTCAGTGCAGCGCTGTCAGCCAGAAAGGTGTTTTGGTTGTAGGGGTTGCTAGGCAACCGCATGTGTCATCATCTCCGTCACTTCCGGTTTCCGGACAGACGGAGGTCCCGCCTTCCACTCGGGTGGCAGCGCTGTGTGGAGGGGAGTCTTAGCTTTATAAGGTAAGATATTTGCACAGACAAGTTTGAATGTTTTGATACACTATGCGTGACCCATCCTGATGAAAAAGTCTAAGGACTTTGAAACGTTGAGTATATGGATGTCACTGTAATGACCTAATACACGTTTTTGTACTATAACCACTGGGAGTGCCGCCTTGTTCTTTAAAAGGGACGTTTTGGAGACTGCATTTGTTTGGGAAGGCACCCCTGTGCTGAACATTACATCCGGAGTGTCAGGCTTCCTTGGCAGATATATATATATATATTATATTATATACATATACAGTATATATTGTACACTTTAATTCTTGTAAATGAGCCCTATTGGTATGTGAAAGCATGTGAAGAGTAAACTGTACCATTCATTCAGTTTGCTGTGGCCAGAGATAAAATGTCCTGTTATTATATTCATTATCAGACTCTCTGAGAATAGTCAATAACGCTCAGCTCCAAGGAGAAAAGTCACACAGAGGTGATAATAACCTCTAACAATACTGTAGTCATTCATTCAGTGACTATTGCTTCCTTTAAAAAAAATTCAATAAACATTATGGGTAATAAAGTAATTCAAAATAAGCACAGAAGGGATGCTGATGTTTACACTGCTTTGGTAATTGTGCATTGTTACTCTCTGCATTTGGCTCATTTAGCCAATTTTTACATAGTCAATATGTTGCATTTTCCCTTTTTTTTCCACTCTGCAGCTAAATCGGAAGCCATCAATGAAATGTATGTTCAATAGTCATACATCTCTAAATGTGACAAAGACAGCAAAATAAAAACCGCTATGAATTAAAGAGTAAAATCTGATGGTTGAAACATTTGGTTTATTTATTATGCCAAGTTGCCGACTGTTCTACCTAATTGCATATTAACATCCTTGAATGGAGAATGAAGTGGAGGAAATAATAATGAACTGTTTAGTGATGTAAGTAAAGCAGAATCTACAACAGAGCAAGGCTCAGGATCATTGTTCAACTGGACGACACACATTGGTGTTCAAATTGGGTTGGGTATGGGAAGCCGGCACTCAGGATCCCAGTGGTCAGAATCCTGATGCTGGCATCCCAACATGATTAGGATACCAACACCTGACGGTAAGTGTTCTAAAACTACCCCTAAACCTAACCCTCCATCCCCGAAGCCTAAACCTAGCATCCCCCGCCAGCAGCCTAAACCTAACCTCCCAATAGCCTAAAACTAACCTCCCCATAGCCTAAACCTAGCCTCCCCATAGCCTAAAACTAACCTCCCCATAGCCTAAACCTAACCTCCCCATAGCCTAAAACTAGCCTCCCCCCCAGCAGCCTTAACCTAACCTCCCCATAGCCTAAAACTCACCTCCCCATAGCCTAAACCTAGCCTCCCCCCTCCCAGCAGCCTTAAGCTAACCTCCCCATAGCCTAAAACTAACCTTTCCATAGCCTAAATCTAGCCTCCCCCCAGCAGCCTAAACCTAACCTCCACCCGCAGCAGCCTTAACCTAACCTCCCCAGAGCCTAAACCTAGCCTCCCCCCAGCAGCCTAAACCTAACCTCCACCCCACAGCCTAAACCTAACCTCCCCATAGCCTAAACCTAACCTCCCCCCACATCTTAAACCTAATCCCCCCCTAGTGCCTAACCCTAACCCTCCCCCTAGTGCCTAACCCTAACCCCTAACCCTTCCCACTACTTACAGTCAGGATGTCAGTGGTCGGGATGCTGGCGCCGGGATTCTGACTAGTGTAGGCATTCTGAGCCCTGGCATCCCGACAGCCAGAATTTAAACTACATCCCGTTCAAATTAGATCTATTCCTTCCACATTCTGGCCAAGCATCTGGATCACTTTTGCTGTGGTTGTCGGCTGCTAATGTGGAGGTTTACAAAAACAAGAGATTAGGCGCTAATAAATAAAAGGAAGATATATGTATATGTATGCATATATCTATATATATATTCTTTCAGTCAAATGACCAAAATATTTTTAATTAATAGCAGCAAAATGACGTGTGTGCTTGTGAATACACACCTACAGCATCACTTAATATGGTGTAACAAAGACATACAAAGAAAAAAAAATGTCTATTTGCGTTGGTAAGACACCATTAATCTATAATTATAAAATAAAATAATCAAGGGGGTCTGATGTTCACTAAAAAATATATATATTTATTGATATATTCTATATGCAATGTATATTTATTCAGACTAGAATATGACTAGCCATATTGCAAACATTTATATTTGAACATGTAACACATACATATGTACCAACAAATACTGCATATAAAAATACATAAAACCAATTAAACTAAAATAATTATCACAATAAGTCCATGGTGATCTCCAAGTCTAATCTATGAATGACACTGTGCTTTTAAAAGGACTCAGGGCCTGATTCAGACCCGCTCGCAAGATGCATTCGCTCGCTTGCAGAAAGGGGCCGGATATGTAAATTAACTGCTGGCACTGCGTCGCGTAAGGACGCCCACTGTGTGCTAGCGAGCTACGGCAAAGTGCCCTCGCAAGTGTCTGTAGATGCCCCCTTGCCACTCGCAACACACGTCATCTCAGGGAAATGTTTGATTAATCGGGACCATCGAGAGCCATCGGAGCTGCTCGCAGTCCTTGGGGTTGCCTTAACCTGCCGCAAGCACAGCGATCAGTGCGGGCTGAAATACATGGAGGTGACGTGTACAATGGCGCTACTTTGTTAATTATGCACGCCCTTTAAATGCCATTTTAGCGGGCAGACACGCCTGCGTTTGCAGCACCACTCACCCGTTCACATGCACCTTCCCCTGTTACCACCCACAGACGGCACTATCTGTCACTCCAAGCCGCGACCTGATAGCAGTGGCGGGCTGGGCCGGGGGGCAGGGTGCCACCTGCCCCACGGGCCGGTACATTTTTGCCGTCTGTGTGGGCCGCAGGCGCGCTGCGCTTGCGCAGAGAGACTGCAGTCGGGAGACATGTATATTACACTCCCGGCTGCTCCGAGTGTGTGACCAGACAGATGCAGCGTTTTGGGGGCGGAGCAGAGCTGTCTGAGTCACAAGCAGCAGTTCCCTGTCTGGTCTATTCTACACTAGTACAAAGCTCAGCTGCTGCTGCTGTCCGGGTTTTAAAGTGGCTGGCCACTCCCTTAGGGCCAGCCACCAATGACTTGAGCTCCTTCAGTCTGGCCCCTCCTCTCCTGCTCCCTTCTCTGTTCCACTCCGTCCTCTCCCGACTCCTCCCAGGACCCATGTCTCCTCCTATTCACTGCTCCTCTCTGTAGCCATGGCTGCCTGCAGTGCCTACATTAGCATCATATAACACAGGTAAGTGGCTTGTTGTGAGAGGGGTAGTACTTGCCTACTTGTGCATGATATAGTTTATATACTGTATGTGTGTGTGAGGGTGGGGGGGGTCTGCTCATATGTGTATGATCTGTGTGTGGGGGCAGGAAGGGGAATGCTTGCTTATGTGTGTATGATATGTATATGTGTGTGTGTGTATCAGGGAGGAAGGGGAATGCTTGCTTATGTGTGTATGATATGTATATGTGTGTGTGTGTATCAGGGAGGAAGGGGAGTGCTTCCTTATGTGTGTATGATATGTATATATTAGGGGTGTGCACCGGCCCCTTTTCGTGTTTTGTGTTTTGGTTTTGGATCTGGATCTTTCTTCGTGTTTTGGATCTGGATTGGTTTTGCCAAAACCACCCTTCCGTGTTTTGGGTTCTGGGTTTTGTGTTTTGGATCTGTATTTTTTTTAAAAAGCATAAAAACAGCTAAAATCACAGAATTTGTAGGTTTTTCTGCTCCTATGCTATTATTAACCTCAATAACCTTAATTTCCACTCATTTCCAGTCTATTCTGAACACCTCACACCTCACAATAGTGTTTTTATGTCCAAAAGGTTGCACGGAGGTAGCTGGATGACTATGCTAAGCGACACGAGTGGGTGGCACAAACACGTGACCCATCTAGGAGTGATACTGCAGTGGCAGACAGGATGGCAGTTTGAGAAACTAGGCCCCAAACTGTACATAATGCAAAGAAAAAAAAGAGGTGCAAGATGGAATTGTCCTTGGGCCCTCCCACCCACCCTTATGTTGTATAAACAGGACATGCACACTTTAACAAAGCAATCATTTCAGCACCAGGGTCTGCCACACAACTGTGGCTGAAATGATTGGTTCATTTGGGCCCCCACAAAACAAGCTGGCAATTAATCTGTCCCTGCACAAACTGGGTCTACGGAGGCAAGATGTCGTCCTCATCCTCCTCATCCACCGATTCCTCACCCTCTTCAGTGTTGTGTACATCCTCATCCTCACAGAGTATTAACTCGTCCCCACTGGAATCCACCACCACAGGTCCCTCTGTACGTTCTGGAGGCTGGTCTCCCTGGAAGAGTTGATAATTCATTTTGATGAACATCATCTTCTCCACATTTTGTGGAAGCAACCTCCTACGCCTTTCGCAGACAAGGTTCCCGGCTGAACTAAACACTCTTTCAGAGTACACACTGGAGGGGGGGCAACTCAGGTAAAATAGAGCCAGTTTGTACAGGGGCCTCCAAATTGCCTCTTTTTCCTGCCAGTACAGGTATGGACTGTCTGACATACCTACTTGGATGCTGTCACCGATGTAATCCTCCACCATTCTGTCAATGGTGACAGTATCATATGTAGTGACAGTAGACATGTCAGAAATTGTTGCCAGGTCCTTCAGTCCGGACCAGATGTCCAAACTTGGTCCTGCCTGCCCTGCATCACTGCCAGTGGGTTGCTTAGGATAGCTAAGTTTTTTCCTGGCAGCCCCAGTTGCAGGAGAAAATGAAGAAGGAGCTGTTGACGTGTCATGTTCCGCTTCAGCTGACAGTGTGTTCACCAGCAGGTCTTTGCACCTCTGCAGGCTTGTGTCGGCCGGAAAGAGAGACACCACATAGGCTTTAAACCTAGGATCGAGCACGGTGGCCAAAATGTAGTGGTCTGATTTCAACAGATTGACCACCCTGGAATCCTGGCAAAGCGAATGAAGGGCTTCATCCACAAGTCCCACATGCCGAGCGGAATCGCTCCATCTTAGCTCCTCCTTCACTTTCTCCAGCTGCTTCTGCAAAAGCCTGATGAGGGGAATGACCTGACTCAAGCTGGCAGTGTCTGAACTGACTTCACGTGTGGCAAGTTCGAAGGGCTGGAGAACCTTGCACAACTCAGAAATCATTCTCCACTGCGCGTGAGTCAGGTGCATACCCCCTCCTTTGCCTATGTCATAGGTGGATGTATAGGCTTGAATGGCCTTTTGCTGCTCCTCCATCCTCTGAAGCATATAGAGGGTTGAGTTCCACCGCGTCACAACCTCTTGCTTCAGGTTATGGCGGGGCAGGTTCAAGAGTGTTTGCTGGTGCTCCAGTCTTCGGCATGCAGTCGCTGAATGGCGAAAGTGGCCAGAAATTTTTTGGGCCACCCAAAGCGTCTCCTGCACGCCCCTGTCGCTTTTCAGAAAATTCTGCACCACCAAGTTTATTGTGTGAGCAAAACATGGGACGTGCTGGAATTTGCCCAGATGTAATGCCCACACAATATTGGTGGCGTTGTCAGATATCACAAATCCCCAGGAGAGTCTAAGTGGGGTAAGCCACTGGGCGATGATTTCCCTCAGTTTCTCTAAGAGGTTGTCGGCGGTGTGCCTCTTACTGAAACCAGTGATACACAGCGTAGCCTGCCTTGGAATGAGCTGGCGTTTCTGAGATGTTGCTACTGGTGACGCTGCCGCTGTTGCTGCGTAAGGTGATACATCTACCCAGTGGGCTGTTACAGTCATATAGTCCTTAGTCTGCCCTGTTCCACTTGTCCACATGTCCGTGGTTAAGTGGACATTGGGTACAACGGCATTTTTCAGGACACTGAGGACACTTTTTCTGACGTTTCTGTACAGTCTCGGTATCCCCTGCCTAGTGAAGTGGAATCTAGACGGGATTTGGAACCGGGGACACACTACCTCCATCAATTGTCTAAATCCCACAGCACTAATGGTGGATACCGGACGCACGTCTAACACCAACATAGCAGTCAAGGCCTCAGTTATACGTTTTGCTTCAGGATGACTGCTGTCGTACTTCATCCTCCTCGCTAAGGACTGTTGGAGGGTCAATTGTTTAGTAAAAGTAGTGGTGTTCCTACTTCCTCTCTGGGATGATGAACGACTCCCAGCAGCAGCAACAGCAGCAGCGGCAGCAGGAGGCGTAGCAATGCAGGATCCTCCGGAGGAATCGTGGATAGGAGAGTCAGTCATGCCAGTGACATGGCCTGCAGGACTACTTCCGATCCTGACTAAGGAGGAAATTGATGAGGAGGGAGTTGACGGTGTGGTTTGCAGGCGCTTGGATACAACAGGACAACGGGATTTAGGTGTCCCTGGACTGCTTACGGTCTTAGCCAAAGTTTCTGAACTTGACAGTAACTTATTATGAACGCGCTGCAGGTGCCGTATAAGGGAGGATGTTCCTATGTGGTTAACGTCCCTACCCCTACTTATTCCACCTTTACATATGGTACATATGGCAAGACAGTTGTTGTCTGGATTTGGATAGAAATATTGCCAGACCAAAGAGGTGGAATGTTTGGTCTTCTGCCCAGGCATGACCATGATGGGCTTTTTCATCCCACGGACAACAACTGTCTCCCCCGGAGACTGATTTAAACAAACCACATCACCATCAGAATCCTCCTCGCCAACTTCCTCCTCAGCGCCAGCTACACCAGTATCCTCATCCTGTTGTACTTCAACAGTGACATCTTCAATTTGCATATCAGCAAGTGGACTGTGGGTGCTCCTTTCAGCACTTGCAGGGGGCGTGCAAATGGTGGAAAGAGCCACCTCTTCCCGTCCAGTGCTGGGAAGGTCAGGCATCGCAACCACCACCACACTTGGACTCTCCTTGGGGATTTGTGATATCTTCTTAGAACGCACAGTTCTTTGCTGTGCTTTTGCCAGCTTAACTAGTTTGATTTTTTTAGCGGGAGGAGGGCTTCCATCGTCATGTGAAGCTGAACCACTAGTCATGAACATACTAGTCATACTAGTATGACACACACTAGTCATAGGGAAAGACCTTAGCCGTTCCTTGCCACTCCGTGTCATAAATGGCATATTGACAAGTTTTCGTTTCTCTTCAGATGATTTAAATGTTTTTTTTAAGGTCATTTTCCTGAACTTTGTCATTTGGGATTGTATGTGGCTTCTACTATGACATTGGGCATCGGCCTTGGCAGACGACGTTGATGGCATGTTATCGTCCATGTCATGACTAGTGGCAGCAGCTTCAGCACTAGGAGGAAGTGGTTCTTGATCTTTCTCTATTTTATTTTTATTGGAGAAAGTTTGGTCCTCCATTTATGTTATATCGATTTGATATATACGTGTGGCTAAGGCGCACACAAACACAGAAAATATTTTTTTATTTTTGCTGGAGAGTAGTGCACTTTGTGGGTTAAACCACCCTTTAAGAAATGAGCCAGCTGGCTCTTTACTTATGGGACACTGGCGCACACTTGGCACTGCTCCTTTGTTGATGCACGTGCGGCTACTGCGCACACAATTCACAAACACAGAAAATATTTTTATGTTTGGTTTGGAGTGTACTTTGGGGGTTACAGCACCCTTTAAAGGTCAAGCCAGCTGGCCCTTTACTTATGACACAGGCGCACGCTTGGCACTACCTTGTTGATGCACGTGCGGCTACTGCGCACACAATTCACAAACACAGAAAATATTTTTTTATTTGGTTTGGACTGGAGTGTACTTTGGGGGTTACAGCACCCTTTAACGGTCAAGCCAGCCGACCCTTTACTTATGACACAGGCGCACGCTTGGCACTACTTTGTTGATGCACGTGCGGCTACTGCACACACAATTCACAAACACAGAAAGAATATTTTTTTTTTAGCACTTGGGGGGAGCACCCCTGACGAACAGAGCACCCCCTGGACAACACTACAGCACCCCTTTAGGACTGGGACACTGCACAGGACTTTGGAGTGGACACAGCCCCTATGGACAACTGACTGCACAACACAGTCCAGCCAGCCCCTATGGACTTTGAAGTAGTGGACACAGCCCCTATTAACAACAGCAGCACAGCACAACACAGCCAGACCCTATGGACTTTGAAGTAGTGGACACAGCCCCTATGGACAACAGCAGCACAGCACAGCACAACACTACTCTGCACTACACTACACTACACTATACAGCCCAGCCACCCTCCCTCTTCACTGTCCACAGCCGAGTGAGAAAATGGCGCCGACGCGGGTACCTTATATAGGATCCAAAACCCGCGAGACCCGGAAGGCGGGAAGATGATGTTTTGCCTCGATTTCAGATCCGAGTCAGGCGGGAAAAGTCGAGCCTGACTCGGATCTGCCTCAGATTGGGGGGGCTCGGGGGGGTTCGGATTTCAGAAATCCGAACCCGCTCACCCCTAGTATATATGTGTGTGGGGGGAGTGCTTGCTTATGTGTATATGATATACAGTATGTGTGTGTGGGGTTGTTTTGCTGAGACTTGTAATGCTCTTGAAGTCTTACCTTTTTACTGTAGGCCACATATTCTATCAGATAAATGTTACCTCTAATTTTAGAAATAATGTCAGTAGTGTTACTGTGTTTTCTACTGTAGGCTATATATTGATAATGAAGGCAGGGTTTGCAGGGTAAAGGTATTTGGCATAATATGCTACATAGGGCCTGATTGAGCAATTCCTGTTATACGGCACATGTCTATGAGTCACACTGCACATGCGCACAGTGATATTACCAGCGACGGTCGCAGTGAGGACTTGGATGCAGTGTGATTGATGGATCGGTTGTGGGAGGTAACGGGGGGATGGCGAGGCAGAAGCAGGTGTGTCTAAGCCATTTTGGCGGCCTGTGATTGTGAATTTGTACACAGTGAAGGCTCCGGTGTGTGCTTACTTGTGACGGACATTCTGAGCGACCATAGGGTTGCTCAGAAGATGGATGGTATGACTGATGGTGCATCTTTGTATACAAGCAATGGTTTTCAGGTACCGCTAGTGGGCGTCTCAGTACAAACTCCTGTGACTGAGACATTTGCATAATGCATATAGGTGAAAATAAAAATCATGTACATTCAGTAATATTAGTTTTTTTGCATATGGATTGGAACAGCCCCTGCATTATATATCAGTAATTAGAATGGTTCATGTATTGTTTATTGGTCACTAGAATAGTCTCAGCATTGGTGAGATGGGGCTAGTGGGATGCAGTCCGAATGCCAAAGGTCTAAATGCTGACGTCGGCATCCCGACTGTCTAATCACAGGAAGGTTCAAATGACAGGTGTCGAAATCCCGACGCCGGTCATTAGACCTACACCGGGAGCCCGACATCCGGCATACCTATCGAAGGTAAGCCGGACAGCCGCGGGGGGGGGGGGTTAGGTTATGGGCTCCCGGGGGGACTTAGGGTTAGGCACCCCCCCGGGAAGTTAGGCCTAGGCTAGGAGAAGGCGGGTTTAGTGTTTGGCACCCCCCCCAAGAGACTTAGGGTTAGGCTGCGGGGAAGGGGGAGTTAGGTTTAGGCACTAAGAGGGGTGTTAGGCACCCCTAAAGGAGGGTTAGGGTAGGGAATTAGATTAGTGATACTTACCTTAATAAGCAGTCGGAAAATTCACCCCTGCCGGGCTTCCGCTGTCGGGATTAGAAAATCATACTGATCCCGGGCTGGTAGGTGATATATCCGTAGCTCTTTTACATAACAGTTTGTCACAAATTGCAATAGCTATTTAAACCACACCCACATTAGGCAAACCACACCTACAACATTTTTTATTACATCCATTTCTTTGTTGCACGCACTGGTAGAAAAGCTGGCCTTTTGTTTGTGTCTGCCCCCCAGGCTGAAAGTTGCCAACCAGCCCCTGCCTGATAGTGTCTTACAAGCTACCAAAAGCAGATCGCAATGAATGGCTTGCGCACGCGCACTAGTGGCGAATTATATGCATGCGCAGATGGGGGAAAATCGCTCAAAGCGAGCGATTGCCCCTTAACTAGCAGATCTGAATCACGCCCTCACTCCATATATTCATAAGATATCGCTCCTGGTTTTAAGCCACAAATAAAATGCAGATGGAAACATGAAAGCTTGTATAGTCACCACTCTCCACTAATGTTAGTAGTCAGCACTCATTATGCTGTGCGGGATTAGGCAGTCCTGAATATGTCCCATGCTGTAAAGAGTGGTGCAGCGGCTGCGCTTGCACGCCGCCCGTATATCCACCTGCGGGGGTCCGCCTGGACCACAGATCCTGACGCTGGAAGTGGATGCCAGTAGCCTCTATATTCCAGATGGTATGGAGGATTCCGCAAAGGATGGGAACAACAATGAAAAGTCTATGGGAACCAGTCCCAGCGATGGCAAAGGGGCGAATGCACTAAGTTAACGATTGGCAATCTGCTCATGCGTATGAGTCGCAATGCGCATGCGCGAACCAATCATTGCGATCGGAAAGTGCTCGCCGTTGCCCACAGTTGGGCCGCTATTTTGAGTGACAGATAGTGCCGTTTGTGGGTGGTAACAGGGGAAGGTGCTTGTAAATGGGGGTGTGGATGTGCGAACGCAGGCGTGCCCGACCGTCAGAACGACGTAATGGGTGTGCATAATTAGCAAAGTAGCATCATTACACACATGACTGGGTTGTATTTTAGCCTAAACTGCTCGCAATGTTGTGGTGGGAAAAGGCTACCACAAGCACTGCGAGCAGCTCCAATGGCTCTCGATGTTCCCGATTAATCCTACAACTGCCGGAGATGACGTGTGTTGCGAGTGGCAAAGGGGCGTCTTTGTACAGGTGCAATTGCATAGTGCGGCCACTCGCTATTACTTAATTGGCGGCTTTACGTGACGCAGTGCGAGCACATGATTTAAATAGCCGGCCCCTTTTAGCCAGCGAGCGGCCGCAAATAGCGTCTGGTCTGAATCATGCCCTGATACACTTTTTTTCTTTGTATGCTAATATGGAGGTAGCACACACAGGAGATGAGCCCGAGTTAGACGCACTGCCGATGTCGGACGTAGTTGAACGATTTTTTTTATTCTGTGCATGCGTCTAAATCACCCTGCACCTGCGTCCAGATTCCGCACACAGAGGACCTCATTCAGAGTCGGTCGTTGCAGCCACACGGTCGTAAGAGAAAAGGGGCCGGATATGCAAATGATGTTGCGTCGTTAAGATGGGATCGTTAGCTGGACGTCCAAGGGGAGGATGCGGCCGTAAGACAAAAAATACGCCCCCTTCTCGTTCACTTTACATGTCATCTCCGGGCATATAAGGATTAATCGAGACCATCAGGAACCATCGGAGCAGGTCGTAGAGCTTAAGGTTGACCATACCCTCTCTTAAGCTCTACGATCAAGTCAGTGGAAAATCCTTCCATGTCATGTGTGCTATGACACTACTTTGTTAATTATGCACTCCCATAAAATGCCATTTGCATAGTCGAGCACGCCTGCGTTCGGATCTCCACTCCCCCGTTCACAAGCACCTTCCCCTGTTACCACCCACAAACTCCTCATCCTGTCACTCAAACTAACGACCTGGCCAAGTTCAAGGAGAGAGATATTTCCGATCGTAACAGCTAGTTTGCGCAAGCGCATTGCGAATTTTATGCATGCGCAGTTTAGCGAACATCAGTGGCGTACGACCGTGCGGCCGCAACGACCGACTCTGAATGAGGTCCAGAGTCACAGTAGTGATTGAGACGCACGGGAAATGCACAGTTTCAGAAATGTCTTGAAGACGTGCTGAGCATTCTTGAGCAGTGACAGTGAGCATCTAAAGATGCTCTAATTGGATCTCTCAGTTCTTGCACATTCAGTCACCCTGATGTACCGTACACCAGGGAAGGGCTTGTAGATGTATTTGCCTAAAGTCATAGAAGCAATACCGGCAAAAGGTGCACTCAGAATCATCCCCACAGGCAGATTTTAGTGACCCTAACACCAAATTCCTATAAAAACCTGATCGCTATATGATCAATTATATCAGACTTATATTAATAGACTTCATTCTCTAGTTGGGCTACATGAGCGACAATTTTTCTTAATACCTTTGGTAATTTTGTAGCGTTTGTGTATAGCTATAGAGAAATGATCTGCTGTTATATCTGTAAACCTTTCAGGAACTCAAAGATACTGAATATATTTGAGAACATAATACTTCCTCTCGAAAGCTATTTAAGGACACTAAGACGTAAAATGACTTTAAACAAAGACCAATAAATAAAGATTAATATCCCACATATCAAGATCTGTCAGGAACTCAGAAGCTTCGCACGTATGTGAGAAAGTTGCAAGATGTCTTTGAATTTCCCATTCTGCTCTATGTGCCTAATCCCCAAACACTGTAATTGTGGGTGCAATTTGTAAAATCAGTACTTGCTTTCAAAAATTGTCCTTTAAAAAGTAATTTGTTAATGACAATAAAAAAAAAATTTAACTTTTAAGACTTGTTGTACCGTTAATTTGTTTGTTTTAATTACTTTTGTTTGAACCAATTCTAAATATTTGTGATTTACAACTATTTGCTGAATACCAATAAAGTTTTGGAAAGCGGAACTTTGGGAGGATCACAAATAGACAGAAGTGGGGCCCAACAGGCACACTTGTAATAAACCTCACCATACTGTTAGTAAACAAAAATCACTACACTAACATTAATATAATAGTATTAGGAAATTTCTGTTCAGAATTATTATACTGCAATTGTTTCCACACAACAGTGGTTTCCTTAAGCCATACTAGAATATTTGCTCTGAGACAATCCATACGCGATGTTAAATAAGTACGGTGGCGCAATGGCTAGCATTGCTGCCTCACAGCACTGAGATCTTGGGCGGGTTCTAAACCCTGGCGGCTTGGTGGCTGTTTAGTTGTGGTTTGTTGTCAGTTTTGCTATCCACAGATTTACTAAGGTCAAAACCACTGCAATACCACGGTCAAGACACATTTTATAATAGACTGGGGCTAAAATGACTAAGCAACGGTTTTGGTGTGCCAAACCGCCACCAAACCATCGGGGTTTGGAACCCCCCCACCAAACAGCTGGGGTTTATATATGTACAATGCATTTGCCTATGTTTCCTTTGGGTATTCCCGTTTCTTCTAACAATCCAAAAACATACTGGTAGGTGAATAGGCTTCTGAAAAGAAATTAACCCAAATGTGTGGTATGGAATATAGATTGTAAGCTCCACTGGGGTAGGGAATGATGTGAATATTATCTGTACAGCACTGAATAATATGAGTGAGCTATACAAGTAATTGTTTACAAATAAATATGCCAGAACACCTTTATGGTAACAACGATGGGAGCATCACTCCCCTGCGATTATCAAAAGCAGGCACAACATACAGAGAATGCTTCTGACTATCACAGCTGTCTGTAACAAGTATAGCAGTCCTGTGGGGGGGCTGGACGTTAAGAATTTAGCATCAGCACACGTGCGTTTTTTATCTGCTATCCCTTAAGTGCAATAGAGGAAAGAATCAATTCTGTAGCTCTTTGTCTTTAAAGTGTCCAAAAGTGAGAATTACATCTACTATATAACTCAAGACGAGTGATTCTATGTCGTTCTCCATGCATAAGGCAGATCTGTGCAAACAATGAAAACTACATCAGGAATAAAGGACAAGAGCATCAGGGCTGTGCAGCTGTCCATAAACAACAGATATTGAGAATGACATCAGCCATACAGAATAAAAGAAGCTGTACTGTACAGTTATAATAATAGGAAAACTAACAGGAACTGAAACTTGGTGATGCTGTACAGCTGTCCATAGACACAATATAACAACAGACTATTATTTATTATTTATTAACAGTTATTTATACAGTGCCAGAGACTTGAAGGGTCCCTAGGCAAAGCACTGGTTTGGAGCCCTCCTCCCCTCTGAAATTTCCTGCAAAAATCCCTTATCTGACAAATTGGTGCCCTCATCAACTACACATGAAAAATAATATTTCAATAAAGCTTTTTTCCCAATTTAAAACATATTAGAATAATGATTTATTTGAAATTTTTGGAAAATGGTACTGTAAGTCCAAGTCCAGGCTTCCAGCCCTCTGCATATGTTTGAACTGGCAAAGAATAGTCACGCATGCACAGTCAGATGCATGAAGGACTGGTTGGGAAAAGGTAAGACTCCTCTTAAAGATGTCAGACAGTGTTGCAGGGGGGATAAACACACAGCGATAGGGTACCAACTGTAATGCAGTCTCCATAACTCAAAGCTATTTTGTAAGTGGGTTCTTTGAGAGAAGGGGAAGCCAAGTACACAAGTAGCCCCTATGAAGTAGCACGTTTCTCAATTATAGCCCACAGAGACATTCCACAGTATGTCAAAGTGTGGAAGATAATACTCTCATCCAGCGAGACCATTTGGACAAATGCCCTAAGGCTCCACTCACTTTGGACGCGACTATACATTAATTGCTACTGGATGGAATTCTGGGCCTGATTCAGACCCGCTCGCTAGGCTGCGTTCACACGCAGCCAGCCGATGTTTGCAATCTGCGCATGCGTACTCATCGCAGTGTGCGTGTGCGAACTGGTCCAGGTGATCGGGAAGTGTTCGCTCGCTGCGCATAGACAGCTTGCTACAATGAGTGACAGGACTTGCCAATTATGGGTGGTGATGGGTCGATGGAAACGGGGGAGTGGTGGTGCGAACGCAGGCATGCCTGAGCATCTCAATGTTGTTTCAGAGGCGTACATAATTAAGACACAGCATCATAGTGCACGTCACATGGTTGAAAATCACACTGAAATACTCACAGTGCTTGCGGTAGGTTTTGGTCAGCCACAAGTGCTGCGATCACTTCCGATGGTACTCGATGTTACCGATGGTTGCATACACTTCATGGACATGACATGAGATAGTGGGCGTCTTAAGACAGGATGATGGGCGTCTGCATACACAGAGCGATCGCACACTAAGACATAGTGGGCGTGCTATTGCCTTGCCGTGGGATTGTGGATTTGCATACTTTTGCTATGTGCGAACGCATCTAGCGAGCGGGTCTGAATCGAGCCCTCAATCACATAGAATAAAATGTAAAGTTTAATTTATAAGCATTCACTGATCCAGAAGATCCCTAGATGCAATTACCAGCACAATCAGGAGATGGTCTCCTCTTACTAGGTGGGCCTTTTGGGGTGTTAATGGTTTGTCTGGAGAATTGCCTCTCTAGCAAAGTCCACAGGGGTAAGCTTTTTGATATGGGCATATGCGCATTATGTAACCTGCACATGCAACATTGGCCCCAAACCTAATGCCAATAGAAAAATATAGTATACACCACTGTGCAGTGTAACTGTGGCAGCCATATTTGTATGAACCAGATGTATACTCACAAGTGTGTTTTTTCTGTCTGCATTAGGTTTTGTCCAGATTAAACATTTGCTACAACCATTTTTCCACAAGGATATCTATCTACACTGCAGTATATATACTGTAGTCATTTGTGTATAAGGGTAGAGACAGTGTGATTTGAAGCTTAGCTGTACAGTACTTATTGGGTATGGTGTCCCTGTCAGCTGCACACCAAAAATTATAAGTGCAAAAAAGAAATTTGTTTTCTAGTGTCTAAAAATATTTTCAAGTCTTTAATAATTTGGTATAAAACATATTTGAAGGGATATTGTGTGTTTTTGAAAGGCAGCATACATTACTGTACTTACTGGGTGTGGTGTCCCTGTCAGATGCACCCCAAAAATTGTTAGTGTAAAAAAGATTTTTTTTTTCTGGTGTATTAAAAAACTTCAGGTCTTTAATATTTCAAGTTAAATTACATCTCAAGGGCACACTGTGTGTTTTTGAGAGGCAGCATATATAGACTAACTTACTGGGTTTCGGTGTCCCTGTCAACTGCACCTCAAAAATGATAAGTCCAAAAAATAAAAAAATTTCTGGTGTCAAAAAAAATCTCAAGTGTATTAATAAAGCAGCATGGTTAAGATCTCTATCTCATTGCACGTTCACTTGGTGCAGAGGCAGTTAAGTTCATCTAAGGTAAAGTACTTCTTCAACATCTACTTTTAAAGAAGGTCAAGGAGTAAGAAGAAGGTGTAAGAAAGGGCACTCCAAATCTAAACAATGTTTGACAATCTGAAAGAGAATATTATCTCTATGAAGGGAAAATATATTGCTTAAAAACATAAAACTGACAACATGTCATACACCACACACAGTGGCAAAGAAAGGCACACACCATGGTCTTCCTTTGTGAGTTGTGGTCCTGCTACTGCTCTTTAATGCACTAGAATGCTTACTACAAAAGCCAGGGCCAAAGACAGTAACCTTGCATGCAGAACCTTCTAGCTCTGATTCTAGATGTGTCACCTTTTAAAACAGGCAAATCATAGTATCTGTACAAAAAGAACACTAAGGTTGAAGAACAAACTGAGTGTTCACAAACTTCACAGATCCCTGAGGAGAGTCTAAGGGTGTCTATGTGTGCTATGTGTGAGTCTAAAATTTCTGATTTTGACAATATAATCATAGAGAAACCTCCTTCCAATATTTTTGAACCCTCTGCAAATGTGAGGAGGAGTAGTAGTAAAATAAATGATGATAATGGTTAAGACATAGAAATTGAAGATGCTACTGTGGAAGAGCAAAAGGATGAGAGGAAAAATTGTGTATTAGACACTAATGAGGATGTTGACGATGAATGTGTTGGACAAGAACAAGTTGATGAAATTCAGGAGGATGACGTTGTTTGAGTCAAAGTAAGTCAGCAACCAGTGGCAGAAGTTCTTGCCAGTAATAAGAAGGACATTATCATGTCTGGACATAAGACCAAAAAAATACACATATCCTGACATTTGCCAAGGTACACAGAAAAAAGAGATTTGCCCCCCAGCACACTACAGCAAAAACAATACTTAAATCCTACATGATAATAGAGATTCAGAGGTATTAGTTACATACATTTGCAAATATATGAATAAGCGCCAGGCCAATCGTCAAGGCTCCTCTATACTGGCATCCCTAACATTAAGGGGTTCACGTCCGAGAAGCAAGGCACCCCAAAAAAAATCCAGTCAAGGGCCATCCCCAGGGCATCACATGAAAAAGGGAAAAAGGTGATAGTGAAGTGTAAAGAAAAGATGTGTAAGGATAAATCAATAAGTGTTAATGAAATGAGAAAGAATTAAAATGACATAAATAATATGCAAACAAATAGAGAAGTGATAAAAGAATTCTATGTGAATTAAGTGGTGATGCCATGAGAAAGGTCCAGTCAGAACCCCCCCGGGGGATCCAATCCCAAACGCTCACCCCAAAATAATTATTGCTGCATAATGGTAACACCCACTCTGGGCCATATAATTACAATTGGTGTACTGCATGATAACAGTACATATATAAGCTGAGAGCTAACTTACCTTGGAGGTACCCCAAAAAACCTCCACATGGCACTATAAGGATCAGCACATCCTCCTAATGCTGACTCCCTTCATGCCTCTCCAAACTGCAAAAAAATATGGTAGTTGCTCAAATCAGCTTAATTGCATAACACAGGTGCTTGTAAAGGGACGGGGTTTACACTGAACACAGAAAAAAGAGATTTGCCCCTCAGCACACTGCAGCAAAAACAATACTTAAATCCTACATGATAATAGAGATTCAGAGGTATAAGTTACATACATTTGCAAATATATGAATAAGCGCCAGGCCATTCGTCAAGGCTCCTCTATACTGGCGTCCCTAACATTAAGGGGTTCACGTCCAAGAAGCAAGGCACCCCAAAAAAATTCCAGTCAAGGGACATATTATTTACGTCATTTTAATTCTTTCTCATTTCATTAACACTTATTGATTTATCCTTACACATCTTTTCTTTACACTTCACTATCACCTTTTTCCCTTTTTCGTGTGATGCCCTGGGGATGGCCCTTGACTGGAATTCTTTTGGGGTGCCTTGCTTCTCGAACATGAACCCCTTAATGTTAGGGACACCAGTATAGAGGAGCCTTGACGATTGGTCTGGCACTTATTCATATATTTGCAAATGTATGTAACTTATACCTCTGAATCTCTATTATCATGTAGGATTTAAGCATTGTTTTTGCTGCAGTGTGCTGGGGGGCAAATCTCTTTTTTCTGTGTTCAGTGTACACCCCGCCCTTTACAAGCACCTGTGTTATGCAATTAAGCTGATTTGAGCAACTACCATATTTTTTTTTTAACATTTGCCAAGGTATCTGTACCAATTGTAGTACCAAAGTAGAGGTAGGGACGTTAACCATATAGGCACCTTCTCCACATAATTTGCAGCGGGTTCATGCTAATTATTTATCACCATCTGTAAAGTCATGTGCAATTGTAACAAGTAGTCCAGCATCAGCTACCAGCAGCATGTATAGATTCCAGCACATGCAATCTCCACCACTAATATCTTCATCATCAACCTCCTGACTAAAGATAATAGGTCATCTGCAACGAATTTTCAAAGGCAATCTGACTCTTTTCTATCCAGGATTCCCAAAAAGAATCATTTCACGCTAAGGCTGCTGCTGCTGGGGGTTAGTCTTCATCACAGAAGACAACCAAGAAGAAAACTAGTAGTTTCACACAAGAATTGGAACAATCATTTGTAAGAGGAACCAAGTATGACAGTCACCATCATGTTGTACAGCGGATCCCTAGAGTTATGACTGCTTTGTTAACATTAGATCTGCATCCAATATCTGCCATAAATGCATCTGCTTTGAGGCAGTTAGTTTCAAACACGTGTCCACGCCACCAAATTCTTCATTCCATTTTACCAATTTTTAGCAATTCCTCACCTGTACCAGGATGTAAAAAAAAATGTATTATTTGCCTAGAAAATGCAATTGTACTGACTAGCAACTTAACTACAGATATGTGGACAAGTAGAACATGACTATGACAGTCCACTAGGTGTGTGTTTTGCCTTTAGTAGCAGTATCTAACACACAACATTAGCTCATTCACAAGCAGAATACTCTCTGTATCATTATCTTTACTAAGAAGCATACTTACGCCAATCTGTTGGACAAACTAGTGATGATTATGAGTCAATTCAGTGCACCAGAGTGAAATATTATGACATATGGTCCTTTTGAATACAGGGTGGAAAAAAAGGCCTTTAATTTTTTCATTTATATTGGCCTGAAGCCTATGATTTGCTGGTGTGGAAATTTGTTATTTAATATATAATTATCACTTTTGACTTTCTACAATTATCAACTTCTATTGGACTGAGGTCTGTGATTTCATAAAATATTACATTTCGTATTGTACTAGGATTCTACTTTTAGGCTATTAGTTCTTCATTAATGTAAGAGTCGTATCGTTTATTAAACTGCTACCCTATCCGCCACGCAGTGTCACTATGTTTCACAGATGTGCTTTATTCTATTAAACTATTGTGTGTTTGTGCCACTGATCTGTCACTTCGTTTTGCCAGTTTGTTGCAGCTTTTGGCCAATATTGGTGAAAATAATTTTGTGCGCTGTGATGTGGTCAAAGTTGACTAGAAATGACTGTAAATGAATGCTAAGCTGGGTACACACTGAGACGATTGCGGCACGATATATATTGTTTCCGGCCGACTCAGAACAATATATCGTCCGCATCGCTAGCGTGTATGGCCAATATGCGCCCTCCCGCGGTTGCATGCGGCATCGTCTGGTTGGCTGTGCTGCACGTCCAACGATATCGCATGTGGACCAATTGCAGGAAATGAAGGATGGAACAAGCGATTGTTCTATTGTTCATTACCTCATTCTGATGTGTACCTAGGACCCGACGGGCAGACATATTGGCTGGGTACACATCACTCAGTGTGTACCCAGCTTTAGTGATGTTAATAATACTATAGATACAAAAACAGTTCCAAATGACATGATTTTAGCTGTTTTTATCAACTTTTAAAGAAATCCTGATCCAAAACCAAACCACTTAGCTAAAAATGATGATCTAGAATCAAAACACGATGATGATTTAGAACCAAAACACACATCTCTCTCTGTATGTATATATATATATATATATATATATATATATAATTTTTTTATATTTTTTGAACCATGCCAACCTTTAAAATGTTTTTCTTCAAATCAATACAATAAAATAATATTTCTGCTTTTAGAAATGTCAGTGTCTGTAGTACTTCACCTTAAAGTGAATTATCCTTCTCTTTATTATCAATTATTCTCATACAGAACAATTTAATGACACCATGGCCGTGCCACCATCATTTGTCCTTGGGTAGTTTGACCCTTTTAACTTACAAGTTCTTTGCCTTCATGCATTTCATAATAAATTTTCATCCATATAAGCTAACTAATTGCACTCTTTTTATTATTTCACATCCAGAGTATAGTCTATTACTTTACTTTTCCCCCCATTCAGGCATACATGTCATATGTAGTGATTTTGCATTAAGTAACACTAACAGCACATGGTGCTTTTTTTTATCAAGATATAAGTGGTTAGAAAGCATGTGTAAGGGCAAATATCTTTAGAAACTGTGAATTAACATGCTAAAAAAGTCATTAAGTCCAGAGAAATTGTCCTTACAGATAAAAGATCTGCAAATGAAGGACGCTATTAAAATGAAAAATAAAAATGAGCTACAGTACAATACAGAATTTCTCAATGGTGATTTCTATAAAATAGACACAGAAAATAGTCAAATAACAACAAGCAAGTACATTTGAGGTAATATATTCTTTGTACATTTTTATCTTGTATACACAATATATGGAGTGTATATAATAAATGCCATAATGACAATAAACATTTGTGCTAGAAAATAAAATGTAAATGCATTAAAAATATCTGCCAATGGCAGGAAGCTACTTAGGACCACCTCAGGCTATTGAAACTGTAGAGACAGAGCGTCAAAACCAGCAGAAAAATTTAATATGTTGTATTACAGTATACAGCACTCAGGTAACAAATTTATTTACATAATTTAAGAAAATACCCATTTATTGCCACGTATGCATATGGGTTGGGTATAATATGTCAACATGCTGGATGTTGACATTCCTTGTGTTGACACCATAATTTCGACATGTTCAGAATGTCCACTTTCAGCGTGTCTACATGTTCAGATGACATGTTCACATCAACAATGACAAAATGTCAACATTTTCAGAATCTCAACAATCAAAATGTCCACAGTACTATTTTATCCCTAGACTAACCCTTACCATAACTGCAGCCTAACACTAACCCTAATTGTAGCATAACTCTAAGCCTAACCGTAATTGTAGCCTAGCCCTAACTGCAGCCTAACCCAGACCCTAACTGTAGCATAACTCTAATCCTAAACGTAAATCTAGTCTAACCATAGCTGCAGCTCAACCGTAACCCTAGTTGTAACCTAACCCTACAGCCATGTCAAAAAGTATTGAGAATGACACAAGTATTGGTTTTCACAAAGTTTGTATCACGCTTTGCATTGTGGGGTCCTCTACTGTGGGGCTGAAAGTTGTGGTCCTGGGTTACGGAAGGAATCAGGGGCGAGGGGCCTGAATGTTCATTCTCCCCATCCACAAGCATCGGATGATGGCGAGACCTGACCAAGGGTGCGGAGTCTAACCGGGCGGGAGGTGTTCACCAGTGACCCCTCCAAGCGGGATATGGGCTTCAGCTGCACCCGGCAAGCAGGTCGCGGTCCCTTGGTCAGGGATCCGATGCGAGTGGGAATAGAGAAAGATACACCGCTATGGCCCACTAGTAAAATAATCTTTTTACAAATAGCACAAAGAAGCACACTGGGAAAGCTTCCTGAAGAAGTGCTGTGAGAGACCAGAGAAAGAGAATCCACTGGGGAGTCGGCTGTGCAGCTAACACTGGAGGGAAGTGATGATATGCTGCTAACACAAGGGAAATTGAGGATATACTGTTGTCACTGAAGGAGAGTGGTGATTGCACCAGTTTGGATGATGAGGTGTCTGTACACAGAGTTGAGCACAAAATACACAACGTACGACTTCTGATGCACCGGTGCCCGAAGAGGTAGCACTTGGAGTTGCACACAGACAAGGTGTTCTGACGCATTGCTGCACCACATTATGCCACTTGTAAATAGCACACAGGCAAGGTGTTCTGTCACACTGATGCACAAGGATATGACACTGTAAATAGCACACAGGCAAGGTGTTCTGTCACACTGATGCACAAAGATATGACACTGTAAATAGCAAAAAGGCAAGGTGTTCTATCCCACTGATGCACAAGGATATGACACTGGTAAATAGCACACAGGCAAGGTGTTCTATCCCACTGATGCACAAGGATATGACACTGGTAAATAGCACACAGGCAAGGTGTTCTATCCCACTGATGCACAAGGATATGACACTGGTAAATAGCACACAGGCAAGGTATTCTGTCACACTGATGCACAAAGATATGACACTGTAAATAGCACAAAGGCAAGGTGTTCTATCCCACTGATGCACAAGGATATGACACTGGTAAATAGCACACAGGCAAGGTGTATTATCGCACTGATGCACAAGGATATGACACTGTAAATAGCACAAAGGCAAGGTGTATTATCGCACTGATGCACAAGGATATGACACTGTAAATAGCACACAGGCAAGGTGTATTATCGCACTGATGCACAAGGATATGACACTGTAAATAGCACACAGGCAAGGTGTTCTGTCACACTAATGCACAAAGATATGACACTGTAAATAGCACAAAGGCAAGGTGTTCTATCCTACTGATGCACAAGGATATGACACTGGTAAATAGCACACAGGCAAAGTGTATTATTGCACTGATGCACAAGGATATGACACTGTAAATAGCACACAGGCAAGGTGTATTATCGCACTGATGCACAAGGATATGACACTGGTAAATAGCACACAGGCAAGGTGTTCTATCGCACTGATGCACAAGGATATGACACTGGTAAATAGCACACAGGCAAGGTGTATTATCGCACTGATGCACAAGGATATGACACTGTAAATAGCACACAGGCAAAGTGTTCTATCGCACTGATGCACAAGGATATGACACTGGTAAATAGCACACAGGCAAGGTGTATTATCGCACTGATGCACAAGGATATGACACTGTAAATAGCACACAGGCAAAGTGTTCTATCGCACTGATGCACAAGGATATGACACTGGTAAATAGCACACAGGCAAGGTGTATTATCGCACTGATGCACAAGGATATGACACTGTAAATAGCACACAGGCAAGGTGTATTATCGCACTGATGCACAAGGATATGACACTGTAAATAGCACACAGGCAAGGTGTTCTGTCACACTAATGCACAAGGATATGACACTGTAAATAGCACACAGGCAAGGTGTTCTGTCACACTAATGCACAAGGATATGACACTGGTAAATAGCACACAGGCAAGGTGTATTATCGCACTGATGCACAAGGATATGACACTGGTAAATAGCACACAGGCAAGGTGTTCTATCGCACTGATGCACAAGGATATGACACTGTAAATAGCACACAGGCAAAGTGTTCTATCGCACTGATGCACAAGGATGTGACACTGGTAAATAGCACACAGGCAAGGTGTATTATCGCACTGATGCACAAGGATATGACACTGTAAATAGCACACAGGCAAGGTGTATTATCGCACTGATGCACAAGGATATGACACTGTAAATAGCACACAGGCAAGGTGTATTATCGCACTGATGCACAAGGATATGACACTGTAAATAGCACACAGGCAAGGTGTTCTGTCACACTAATGCACAAAGATATGACACTGAAAATAGCACAAAGGCAAGGTGTTCTGTCACACTAATGCACAAAGATATGACACTGTAAATAGCACAAAGGCAAGGTGTTCTATCCCACTGATGCACAAGGATATGACACTGTAAATAGCACACAGGCAAGGTGTATTATCGCACTGATGCACAAGGATATGACACTGTAAATAGCACACAGGCAAGGTGTTCTGTCACACTAATGCACAAAGATATGACACTGAAAATAGCACAAAGGCAAGGTGTTCTGTCACACTAATGCACAAAGATATGACACTGTAAATAGCACAAAGGCAAGGTGTTCTATCCCACTGATGCACAAGGATATGACACTGGTAAATAGCACACAGGCAAAGTGTATTATTGCACTGATGCACAAGGATATGACACTGTAAATAGCACACAGGCAAGGTGTTCTGTCACACTAATGCACAAGGATATGACACTGTAAATAGCACACAGGCAAGGTGTTCTGTCACACTAATGCACAAGGATATGACACTGGTAAATAGCACACAGGCAAGGTGTTCTGTCACACTGATGCACAAGGATATGACACTGGTAAATAGCACACAGGCAAGGTGTTCTATCACACTGATGCACAAGGATATGACACTGTAAATAGCACACAGGCAAAGTGTTCTATCGCACTGATGCACAAGGATTTGACACTGTAAATAGCACAAAGGCAAGGTGTTCTATCGCACTGATGCACAAGGATATAGCACTAGTACATGATCACTAGGATTCAGTACAGAGGAGATGTACAGAGTATACACAGGAAATTCCACTTGGAAGAGTCTCTGGAAGATTGCATGTGAAGCCTGGAATGAAGCAAGCAGCAAACAGCAACCATCTGGGATTAACAAAGTTGATTAGGCAATTTCCTGTTCACCTGGAGTCCTGTTTATACCCCCAGGTAGCTTTCTAGGAAGAGCAAGTCAGCTGAGAACTGACACAGCTACCACTGGATAAGGATCTATCAGGTGATTCAGCCAAGATGGCTGTGCCCATGACCATCACCGCAGGAACTCCGATATGGAGAATTGTGTGACAGTCACCTGGGCCCCAGGGAGAATACTCAGCAAGTCACCTACTGCTGCACCTAGTGAGGGGAAGCCAGCGCTGCGGTAAGTAACAGCTGATCCCAGGCAAAATCCTGACAGTTTGCTGCTTCAGTGTTTTTAGACCTTTTTGTCAGAAGTTACTATGGTATACTGAAGTAAAATTACAAGCATTTCATAAGTATCAAAGGCTGTTATTGACAATTACATTAAGTTTATGCAAAGAGTCAATATTTGCAGTGTTGACCCTTCTTTTTCAAGACCTCTGCAATTTGCCCTGGCATGCTGTCAATCAACTTCTGGGCCACATACTCACTGATGGCCACCCATTCTTGCCTAATAAATGCTTGGAGTTTGTCAGAATTTGTGGGTTTTTATTTATCCATCCGTCCCTTGAGGATTGACCACTAGTTTTCAATAGGATTAAGGTCTGGGGAGTTTCCTGGCCATGGACTAAAAATTTCAATATTTTGTTCGCAAAGCCACTTAATTGCCTTATGGCAAGGTGCTGCATCATGCTGGAAAAGGTATTGTTTATCACCAAACTATTCTTGGATGGGTTTGAGAAGTTGCTCTTGGAGGATGTTTTTGTACCATTCTTTATTCATGGCTATGTTCTTAGGCAAAATTTGTGAGTGAGCCTACTCCCTTGGCTGAGAAGCAACCCCACACATGAATGGTTTCAGGATGCTTTACTGTTGGCATAACACAGAACTGATGGTAGCGCTCACCTTTCCTTCTCCGGACCAGCGTTTTTCCAGATGCCCCAAACAATCTGAAAGGGGATTCATCAGAGAAAATAACTTTACCCCAGTCCTCAGCGGTCCAATCCCTGTACCTTTTGCAGAATATCAGTCTGTCTCTGATGTTTTTCCTGGAGAGAAGTGGTTTCTTTGCTGCCCTTCTTGAGGCTATCTTCCAAAAGTCTTTGCCTCACTGTGCATGAAGATGCACTCACACCTGCTGCTGCCATTCCTGAGCAAGCTCTGCACTGGTGGTGCAGCAATCCTGCAGCTGAATCTACTTTAGGAGACGTCCTGGCGCTTGCTGGACGTTCTTGGGCACCCTGAAGCCTTCTTCGCAACTATAGAACCTCTTTCCTTGAAGTTCTTGATGATCCGATACATGGTTGTTTTAGGTGCAATCTTAATAGCAGCAATATCATTGCCTATGAAGCCCTTTTTGTGCAAAGCAATGATGACTGCACATGTTTCCTTGCAGGTAACCATGGTTAACAGAAGAAGAACAGTGATTTGAAACTCCACCCTCCTTTTACAGCTTCACGTCTGTTATTCTAACTCAGTCAGCATGACAGAGTGATCACCAGCCTTGTCCTCATCAACACTCTCACCTGTGTTAACGAGAGAATCACTGACATGATATCAGCTGGTCCTTTTGTGGCAGGGCTGAAATGCAGTGGAAATTTTGTTTTGGTTATTAAGTTCATTGTCATGGCAAAGAGGGACTTTGCAATTAATTGCAATTCATCTGATCACTCTTCATGACATCTGGGGTATGTGCAAATTGCAATCATAAAAACTGAAGCAGCAGACTTTGTAAAAACCAATACTTGTGTCATTCTCAAAACTTTTGGCCATGGCTGTAGTTGTAGCCTAACTCTAATCCGAACCCTAACTCTAGCCTATCCCTAACATTAACCCTTATTATTGCCTAACCCTAATCCTAATTCTTATTCAAGCCTAATCCTAACTTTAACCCTAATTGTGGGCCACTCTGTCCAAGAGGGCTGTCATTACATTCCTAAGGATCATGGGTGCAGCCTTGTTGGTTCTGATCAGCTGACGCTGGTATCCAGTCATTGCCTGTGTGCTGTGCTCACATGACTGCTTCCTCCTGTCCCCTGCAGGTGCACCCTATATAAAGCTGCACCTGCCACTAGCACACCATTGGAAAATATGGAACATTACTCCTCTGTATGCTCACTCACCAGTGTGTACCTCCTGAACTTCAATCCCTGCCTGAATCTGTGTTCCTGTCAGCTGGACTCCGGCAAGCCACTGCTGATGACTCTGTTTCTGTTACCTTGCCGCATTGCACTGTTATCTGTAGCCAGTCTGCACCTCTCAACCCGTGTTCAAGTTGCTGCTTCTCCTCTGGTCCCTGTCCAGTTCAAGGTCCAGTTCCAGTCCAAATCAAGTTATTGTTCTCCTCTGGTTCAAGCTCCTGTTTCAGTACAGATAAAGCTGCTATTTTCCTCTGGTCCCATTCTGGTTCAAGATCCAGTTACAGTCTGGATTAAACTACTGTTCCCCTCCGGTTGCATTCTCGTTTAAGCTCCGGTCTCAGTACGGATAAAGCTGCTGTTCACCTCTGGAACCATTCCAGTTCAAGCTCTGGTTCCAATCCAGATCAGTCTGTATATCCACTGCCTGTTACATTCCGGATCCAGTCTGGTTCAGCTTGTTTGCTACATTCTTGCTCCAGCCTGTGCAGTAGTCTGAGGTATCCTGTTTTTCCTAGAGACTATTATCAAGTGCCAAGTCCTCTGAGTTTAACTCGCCTGCTCATTGCAGGTTCAAGTGGAATATTCCTGCTCACTGAAGCACTGTGGACTGTCATCACAACAACAACAAAGCTTTTGCAAGGATCTACTGAAGTGCCAGATCTGTATAGCTGCTGGATCCACCAAGTTCAACTGTGCTTGCTGCTGCCATCACTCTTTTCTGCTGGACCCAATAAACATTATTGTCAGTGCCCCAGACCATGTCTTTAAGTGGTGGATGCTGTCTACTCCATTACCCCAGCCAGGAGGCAGTAAAGAGGCTACAGATCCAGCTCTATAATGAGCAATCCGTATCAATTGTTCTGCACCACTCAATATTTAAACCAACCAATTCACACATATCTACATCATGCACCTACTCAATTTACATTCTTTATCCTCCTATTCACTTTAACTATTAGATTTTTTAAACTTTTATTCTCTCTCCATAATTTTTTTCCAGCCCCTTTCCTTATTCCCCCTCTCTACTACTAAACTCACCCTCTTCTCTAATTGCTGTTTATACTCACCTTATTAACCAACCTACACAGGCAGAATCAAACATCACATGGGCAGCACAGATGGTGTAATGGTGGCATTACTGCCTCACAGCACTGAGATCGTGGGTTCAATTCCCACTATGGCCCTTACTGTGTGGAGTTTGTATATTCTCCCCGTGCATGCGTGGGTTTCCTCCGGGTGCGCCGGTTTCCTCCCACACTCCAAAAATATACTGGTAGGTTAATTGGCTGCCAACAAAAAAAAATTAACCCTAGTGTGTATGTATGTGCAAGTACATGTGATAGGGTATATAGATTGTTAGCTCCACTGGGACAGGGACTGATTTTAATAGACAAATATTATCTGTATCAGAATATGTGCGAGCTATATAAATAACTGGTAATAAATAATCACATACACCACTAATTATCCCCCTTTTTATTACAGAAATCTAGTTTATTCTCCTGAGACTATGGGCCCTATTTACTACAATCCGTATTTAGAATGCAGATTGTAGTGTGATATTTCCGACTAAATTTGCATTGCGAATTCAGGCAATATCACAGGGATTTATTAAAACACCCCTTGCAGGGACAGAGCTTGATAATAAAGCTCTGTCCCTGCAAATCCCCACTGAAGCCTGATCACTGTATTTTTCGGAAAAAATACAGTAACAATGTGCCGCGCATGCGCCGCACGCTACCGCTACACCCCCACCCCCCCGTGATCACGCGTCTTCCCCCACGTCCCCGTCCCCCATTCTGACTTTTGGGATGCCGCTGTTGGTATTCTGTGTACCAGCATCCCGATCGCCATAATCACATTCCCAACCCCTCTCAAAATAAGAGATAAACAAGATATTAAGAAAAGGCTGCTCTCATATAACACTAATATTTCTTTATCTATAAAGAGTTTAAAATTCCAATAAATAGTCATAGACTGTGGCTTGTTGCACAGCAAATGAGCATTATAATTTGTTGGCTTTCTGTATAATTGTATAGCATGGAAAATATTATTGGAGTTTTATAAACAGAGTCATTTTCTTGTGTGCAAATCAAGAGAACAGTCCATTGCAAAGAAAAGCCATTTTGATAGTGTAAATATTTGCTTTTGAAATGCTGGATGAGGGATTAGTTATTTTAAACTACAAAAGCAAAATTACTAATAATGATTGGTTTCAACTAATTAAATGCTTTTATGCAAATTCATGAACCATAAATATGACCTGAGAACAAAAGACTGCTTAACTGTTAGCATTAAGCAATACATTAGTGTATCAATTAAACAGAACTCCGTTAGGATGAAAAGGATGCAGTAGTGTTACTATGGAAACACAATGGTGTGAGGATTAACACCAAAATTGGAATTGAGATACACAGCAAAATGTTTGCAAATATGTCTCAAAACTTATGTTCATTTACAAATTATTAATTCAATGTGGTTTTAACAGCTGGAAACCCAACATTAATGCCTTGCGCTTATTGTTTTACTATACAGAAATCTACATTTTTCTTGAATAGATATAAAATGACAGATCAGCTGCATTTGTTGTCACTATATAATTAATTGTCACTATATAAATGGCAGTTAAAAATAAAAAAATAACTAATACTCAATGTTTATTAATTATATTTAATTTAGACAGAAAATTGTTCTTTTTTATCTCTTTAAAATAAACATTCATGGGATTTTTTTTATGGTTTGTCTTGTCACATACAGTATCATGACACTCAATCGACCTGTATGGATTGGGTACGGGATGCTGGCGTTTGGTATCCCAATGGTCAAAATGCCAACACTGGCATCCCGAGAAGGATAGGATACTGATACCTGTTGGTAGGTGTTATAGGAAATTTCCCCAAAAATGTCTCCTGTCTTGTAACTTCACCGTTCTATCTCTCCCCCTTCCTTTGTCTGCTCTGCTAATTGCAGAACCAATAAAAACCAGTTCTCACACACACTTGATCAAAGAATAGAGATTACTCCCCCATTTCTTGGGACAAGTTACAGCCAGAGTCTTTTATGTAAGAAACAAAGGCTGTGAGGACACATGTTCTAAGACTGCAAGCTGAACAACATCTAAGCCAGACCTGTGATCTCCAAGGACCAATAAGTATCAATATATATATATAAATATATATATATATATATTATATATTGCTTTGTAGTTAATTGTAACAGGGTTATATATGTACCGTGTAATCCTATTTTGATAAACTAATTTTATACAGATAACTCTGTGGTTGTTTTATATTATTTCATGTGATGATAGGACTTATGTAGTGGGACTAGGATTTATAAATCAAAGAACATTATAAGGAATTAAAGGGAATAAAAGTATCCCCTAACATTGGCGAGCCAGTCCTACTGTTTTAATTGTAATTTTATACTAGGATACAGTGGTGAAGTGTTAATCTGTAGGCCAAATATTTGGTAGAAAAGCCAGGGATAGGTAAGAAGTACACAGAAGGAAGTGTTACTAGTGTGTTATTATTGCAAGTCTTTTCTAGAAATTTGGACAGATAACAAGCTTTCGCCTGAATACTAGACAAAAAAATACAATTAATTACAGCGAACCTAGAAATATTTAAAAATTCCTGGATACTTGGTTATGTCTTTGTCTTCACAAATTTAAAGAGGTTTTCTGCATGCAGCAAGTTACTGTAAGTCTCGGTGACTTGAGGGGATCAGCTTTACTACGGTGAGAAATAACGCAGATCACAGACCGACAATGATCTCTGCAAATGAACAGGTAAGTGTGGATTTTATTACTATTGGCAAATTGAGCAAAAACAGTACATTTATAACCCTGTAATTCCCAACAAATACACCTCAGCTGAGATGCTATGGAACACACTTTTGTCCAGGAATGATGATGTTTGTCCATGCAAGATGACGTTTTGCCTCTTTCTGAGTCCCATTTTTTGGAGGGAAAAATCCGAACTCGGTGTGCAAATTCAAACCTATCCGAGCCTGCACATCCCTAATTTTTTCCCACATATTTTCATCAGGCACTAGCAAAAGTATTAAGTGTGTTTTCATGACCAGAATGCCTATTGGAATATGTGGATGATTTACTTCTCCATACAGAAACTATGGAGGAGCACTTAACTCTTCTACAGGAATTGTTAGGCCTCCTTTTTCATGCAGGGCTCAAATTGAGTCATCATAAGGAAAACCTGGCTAGGTCAGAGGTCATATTCCTAGGGGTTAAGATTTCTCATGGGACAAAAGGTATAATGGCTGCCCGTATTGAAGCAATGGTCAAGTTTCCCAGGCCTGGCACTCTACAAGACTTACGCAAGATCTTGGGGGTTCCAAACTTCATGAGGGAGTTCATAGAGGATTTTGCAACAAAAGCAAAGCCCCTTTATGAACTGCTAAGAGGTGAGGAACCTTCATTAAAAGACTGGGCAGAAACACAGGAAGTGGCAATTTCTACCCTGAAAATAGATCTTTCCTCTGCCCCAGTGCTAGCCACTCCACACCCAGAAGGTGAAATGGCCATTCAGGCCCATGCTGGCCCAGAGTCTATATCAGTGGTCCTGCTACAACAAGTAGGATCTGTGAGTAGACCACTAGAGTATTTCTCAAAACTTCTTTCACCAGTTGAAAGAGGTTTTGATGAGTGTGCAAAGCAACTTGCAGCCATTCGTTATGCTGTCAAAGTGACTGAGCATATTGTAGGATTCAGGCAGCTCAATGTGCAAACATCACACTCTACATTAACCCTCCTACTCCGGGACTCGCTTCCTGGAGTCTCTCAACAGAGGTTTGGGAGGTGGATAATGGACCTCAGTGGACGGCATATAAAAATCTGTCACAAGGCTAAGTATGTCCTTTCCCAGTTGTTAAACACAACTGGAACAGAGAATGATTGTGGTCAGGTAACACATTCCTTTACAACAACATTCTTTAGACAGGTAGTGCACCCTGATGACAGAATCAACTTTGTTGATGGGTCACACTTTCATCTGGAAGGGTCATATGTAACAGGATATGCGGTCTTGGATGAGACTACAGGAACTCAGAGTCTGGTTAGACTCCCAGGTCACCTGTCAGCCCAACGTTCTGAATTGGAGGCAGTGAAGGAAGCACTCTTCCTCCATCCCCCAGGGAGACACACTATATATAGTGATAGCTTATATGTAGTGCGGTCTCTCACATCACATCTTGAGACTTGGCAAAAATGTGGATTTGTGGACAGTCAGAATAAACCTCTGGTGCATGTTTCAGTTTTAAAAGAACTTTGTGAATGGGGTAAGACCCATCCTGATGATGCAGCTATAATCAAAGTGCCTGCGCACCAAAAAGGGAGCGATCCCCTAATCTTGGGTAACAATGCAGTGGATGAAGCAGCAAAAATGGCAGCAGTATCTGGGATCTTTGAGGATCCGGATGCTGAAACTTTGCCCTTAGTCCAGGTGACAGTACGTAGAAAAGTCCTTGAAGAAGGACCGCTGTAATTTGAAGAGGAACAGACAAAAGACTCTGTTCTTATGACTCACAGAATTTCACCACAAGATCTCTGGTCCATCAGACAGGGTATACTGTGCCACTCACCAGGAGAAGGATTAAAACCTCTTCCCACAGCACCCTCACATCTTCAAGTGGAACTGACAAGGCTCAATCATCAGCTCCTTGGACATCTTGCCTGGGATAAACTTTTCTCTCTTTTAAAAAGCAACTTATACTGTTCAGGAATGTTCAAAACAGTAGAAAATGTCACCCAACAGTGTTTGATGTGTGCCCAAATCAACACTCGGGCACCAGCTCTTAA
Source organism: Taudactylus pleione (assembly GCA_031769625.1). Taxonomy (NCBI): domain Eukaryota; kingdom Metazoa; phylum Chordata; class Amphibia; order Anura; family Myobatrachidae; genus Taudactylus; species Taudactylus pleione. Next base: position 12,033,741 of record JAUIMM010000091.1, on the reverse strand, counting down.
GCCAGTGTTATAGCATGTGCCTACTGCAGAGGGGCCCTGGTCAACCTTACAAATAGACTTCATAGGACCACTACCAGCTGGCAGCCAAAATTGTCGCTATGCCTTGATAGTAGTTGATGTGTTCTCAAAGTTGGTAGAAGCCTTTCCTACAGCGAATGACTCAGCGGCCACTACATCACGGGTTCTATGGGAACAGATTTTTTCATGCTGGGGTATCCCTAGGATTATAGAATCTGACCAAGGGACCCACTTCACTGACAAGGTCATAAAAGCCCTTTGTGAATTTCTGGATATAAAGCAGCGCTTCCATGTCTCTTATCATCCCCAATCGGCAGGGATTGTGAACCGAATGAATCGGACCATCAAGGGCTGGTTAGCCAAGACACTGTTACAGAAGGGCTCTTCTTGGGTAACAACCTTACCCGCAATACTCATGGGTATTATGGCTACGGAAGCATCCACCACAGGGATCACTCCGTTTAAGCTCATGACAGGTCGCAAAATGCCACTTTGTTTCCCTAATGAGCCACTATTTTCAAATCCCATTAAAGATGCTGTCCCGAGAGATATGTTCCTGCAACAGGTGCAGGATAATCTCAAGGGACTTCTGCCTTATGCAGCTATGCGGCTGCATAAACCCTATCTACAGGGGGAGACACCTATGCCCTCTGTAGGTGATTTAGTAATGGTTAAAGTTTTCCATAAAGCAGGTCCTTGGGATACAAACTGGGAAGGGCCATATTAAGCTCTTGAAGTCATGGGTGATACTATGTTAAAAGTACAAAAACCATTGACAACAAAAAAAGAATCTTGAAGGAGGCGCAAAGTATTCTGGGTACATATTGATCAGGTGAAAACCACATGTGCTGTTTCCATTCAATAGAATTCATGCACCTTTTTGAAGAAAAACCAACATTTTTTTTTTTTACTATTTTGTTGTAAATAAGTTTTTGAAAGAAATCTGTATATTCATATTTTTTTTGTTTTTTTTTCTCTCCTACAGGCCAATGAGAGCAGGTTGTTTAAAAATGGTCTAATATTTAAAAAGATTCCACAGGATAATTAATTGATTGGGTACACCTAGTTTGTGTGTTTGGAAATGGATAGGAAGAAGTTACATATTGACATACCTGCATTATGTATACTAACAGTTCTTTCTATTTTTGCAGTACATCGAGAAGCAGGCTAAAGTGGATCAAAGATCCCAAGGCTTCTCTAATTCTCCTCAACAATTAATACACAGATTATTGTCTGGAGAAAAGGTGGAGTGTTATATAGGTATTTGAAGGATGAAGATTTAGGATTTCCCAGATTAGGGATATTTTTGGAGATTTTTATTGGAAATGAGAAAAGCAAAGGCATTGTAAGAACTTGAATGCCACCTAGTGGAGGAAACAATGTAAAGTTAAGTCTGTAACGCTCATCAAGGCTAAAGAATGATGTGTGATTATCATAAGTGGGTGGGGACGGACAGCTAATGCTCGGAGAATGTTTTTTGTCCACATAGGGAAATGAAGTCAACAACAGGATATCTGAAGACTGCAGAAGGATCGGATGGAAGAGAGAACGTCAGATTTGGTAGGAAAGGTGGAGAGATTCAAAAGTACTGATATCTCTTAATTTCTTATTTACATGTTGATGAGGCCCAGCTGTAGACAGATGATATTTCTGGCAGATGACTGCATGGACCCTAAGATGATTGGACAGCACACAGAAAGGAAGGACCAGGACACTGATGATCTAAAACAGATGTCCAAGATGACTACACTCCAGAAGTTCCCCCCACCTCATTTGACAAAGATGATGACATTGAAGAAACAGCTATAGGCTCTCAGGGCCTGATTCAGACCCGCTCGCAAGCGCTATGCGCTTGCAAGCAGGTCGATGGTGGGGCATTGCGCAATGCACTTGCACAAGCCCCGGAGCGAGAGCGAAATTATTTCGCTCTGGGGCTCGCTACAAACGGGGTGGCTGTTGATGTTGATTGACAGCTTGCTCCATTTTGTAGGTGGGGTGTGGGGGTGGCTGGACAAACGGAGGCATTCCTGAAGGAAAACCTGCCATTTGTGGGCGGCCCTACTGACATCATGAGTGTGTCAGTAGTGAGATTCCAGCTCTATTAGAGCTGGAAGCTCACTGGGGCTTGCAGCAGACGAGACCCTACCACAAGAGTCTTATCGCAAGCCCGATGGTCATGATGGTCACGACCATCCCCTGGCCGCTCGCTAAAGCTGTGGGTGGTTGCCACCCACAGCTTAGCGAGAGGCCAGGAGGCCAGGTTTTTTAAAACAAAGTGGCCGCCCTGATTCAGAGCGAGCACTCGCTTTTTGCGAGCGGCTCTGAATCAGGCCCTCAGTTTCAAATGTTGATGGATACTAGGAAAGGGCCTGCTGCTTACATAGGAAGATTTTTTTTGTCCTTTCATAAATACAAAAAACAAGTTTTTTTTCCATCTACCTATGTCGTAGGAGAGAAACGCTGCTTCTCAACCCTTTCATTACTTCTTACTCTGAACTGTAAAAAGTACATTGTCATAATTCACCTTCTTTGATCATATTTTCATATAAACACTAAAATGGTGACATAAATATACATATGTCAGTTTACCTGTTGAGAACAGGCAACTGCCATTACGGGGACTTGTTGTAGGAAAATTCCCCAAAAATGTCTCCTGTCTTGAAACTTCACCCTTCTATCTCTCCCCCCTCCTTTGTCTGCTCTGCTTACAGCAGAACCAGTAAACACCAGTTCTCACACAAACACACACACTTTATTAAAAGAATAGAGATTGTTCCCCCATTTCCTGGGTCAAGTTACAGCCAGACTCTTCTATGTAAGAAACAAAGGCTGTGAGAACATGTTCTAAGACTGCAAGCTGAACAACATCTAAGCCAGGACCAATAAGTATCAATCTATCTATCTATATATATATATATGTAAACTGTATTTTGTGTGTAAATGAATGTATATTGCTTTGTAGTTAATTATAACAGGGTTATATATGTACTTTGTAATCCTTCTTTTATAAACTAATATTATACATATAACTCTATGGTTGTTTTATATTATTTCATGTGATGATAGGACTTATATCGTGGGGACTAGGATTTATAAAGCAAAGAACAGTATAAGGAATTAAAGGGAATAAAAGTATCCCCTAACAGTAGGTATCCTAACCCTTCTCCTACCTTACCCCTAACCCACTAGTGTCTGAACCTAACCTCCCACCCTCACCCTAAACCTAACCCTCCCCCCTAGTGCCTAACCCTCCCCCTAATCCCACTACTTACCTTTGGGATGCCGGTGCCAAGATTCTGACAAGTGTCCCCCGCATCCCACCTGTATATCTGTATAAGTGGGCCCATAACACCACAAAGCGTGAAAGTTTTCCACTTTGAATATGGACAAAAGCAAAACAATTATAGCAGATTGCAGCTAGTTACCAGAGCTGGTCTTGGTCATAGGCCATGGGTGCTATTGTTCCAGGGCACACAGCAGGCACAGCAGCCCATTCCTTCATTGCTTAGCAACTGCAGATGCAGGAACAGGAGTTAAATCTGGTGCAAAACAGTGTTGCAGATCCAGTGCTCATGGTTGCATTCAAAATTATTCTAGGATGTGGTACCAAAGGAGGTAGTTGAGGCAACATCAGGAGTTTAACCAGGTAAACTGGGAGAGCAGGAGGCAGCAGACCCCATGGCTTGAGACCCCCAGGTCAAAGCTCTGCTTTCACTTTAAAGGCCAGGTATGATGCATCTCTTGCTTCACACGCAGCCTAAATGGTGCAGCATTCAATAGCCCATTTATATTCCACAGAAGTGAGAGGGGGCCAACTTATCTTGTTTGGGCCCCCAGCAGCCGGCCTTCATCACCACCCATCGTCACCAGCTACTGCATGGGGTTCACCCATACAGTCATCTGCTGTTCTTCGGGATCCACAAGCAACCTTCTGTAGCTTCACAAAATGCACTGGGCAGACATATGAGGCTGGGTTGACTGGTTAGGTGATCAGTAGGATAGAGCTGTACCAGCAAGTGGCCAAGTCCAAATGAGAAGCCCCACTCGTCTGCTCAACTACACAACCAATATGGTCCATGTGAATCAATATGGCAACCCCCCAGCATCACCATCACCACCACCTGGGGGCCTTCTTCAGGTGCATGAGATAGCAATGTATCAAGCAGGAGTTCGCCTGCAAGTGGATTGACCCATAGCAACAAGTGAGGGAAAGCCATTCAAAGCCAAATACAAACTGGTCAGTCATATCAGAGTTGTCACTAGGAAGATGCCCTTCCCATGCCTCTTCACTGGATATGGCCCAGTCAACCTTTTGGCTTCAATTAACTGTTAAAATATGGTACTTCATTTTCAGCACATTGAGATTGGCTGCAATGTTAAAGGGAACCAGCTGAAACTTGCGCCTATGCCACCTAATTTAATAGGGCCGGTTCTGCCAGGTGCAGTATGAGAATAACTTTACACATAACTAATCATGGAAAGCCAAGTTGTGGTTTCATCTTGCAGCCAAAAACATTGTGTGGAGTTTATATGCTCCAGTTTGCTCTCACAATGCAAAAACAAAATGGAAAGTTGGCTTATGACTAAATTAATCCTAGTGTGTCCGTGTGGTAGGAAAGTAGATTTCAAAACACAGTGGGGCATGGACAGTTTTGAATGACTAAATGATTCCTTGTAGAGCCCTTTGTAATATGTAGGTACAATATAAATCAAGGTAGATCATTATTATAATTTCTTTATATAATGTCATCAATTACACAATACTGTACAGAGTATATTTCTTTTTCACATCAGTCCCTCCTTAACCCATTGAAGTCTACAAAGCACTCAAGGGCATATTTTAGTTGCTAGACAACAGACAATTGTTCTACCATGAACTAGGGATGTGCGCCGACCCTCGTGTTTTGGTTTTGGATCTTTATCTCCTTCAAGGTTTTGGATCTGAATTTGGTTTTGCAAAACACCCTCAAGTGTTTTGGTTTTGGATCTGGATTTTTTAAAATAAAAAATAGATAAAAAGTTTAAAAAACAGCTAAAATCATGTAATTTATGCAATCCAAAACCCGAAATTCAGATTTAAAATCCGAATTCCAAACTGCGACCCAGATTTACCCAGATCTCCTCAGGAGATTAGAACCGCAACTTGGATTTACCAAGATTAATGAAATTCATGTGGATTCTGATTTCTAGAGAACCGAACCGCACATGGTATGAAGCAAACTTTGATCATTTCTGTGGGTACTTTTGGCAAAAGAAGATACTTAGGTATAGTGAAAGTATAGTGGAAGGCTTCCTGAAGAGAAACTGTATATGACTCCTGCAAATCCTGAAAACAAATACATTTGTTTATTCCCAAATAGTGTTGGATTGCATTAAAGCCATGTGTTAGCAGCCCAAATGCTAGTGAGTGCGAGTGAGTGAATGTGTGAGCGTATGTATTGTGACCTGATCACCAGAGATGGCGATAGTCAGCCATGAATTCCGTGTGGGGCTGGAGGGATCCACCCACACAGAGAACAAAAACAAAGTTTTGCCACAACTAGGGGCTGCCTTGTGGAAAGAGCCCAAGTGTGGGTTGATGAGAAGGCAGACCAGTCAGGCTGCCATTAGAGACAGTCTAAGTGGGACTGTGGCATCCAGGGAGCACAGTGAGGCCAAGACAAGCCATTGGGAGTGCAGACCTTCAGGAGGCAGGGAGGACCACAAACCTCTCAGACTGTGTAACGTTGAAGCAGCTAAGCTGCAGGCTAAGAAAGCCAGTGTCCATACCTGCAGGAGACAGGGTGAACCACAAGAAAGACTTTGTGCGAAGGCCAAGAGGCCAGTATTGTTACATGTGAGAGAGAGGACTAAAGGACAAAGTTGCATTTGCAGACTAGCTACCTTCTGTAGTCAGGGCAAAGACGTGAGGTAGTGCCTGGCATGAGGACTATGCTGTTTGTTGTTTCCATTTGATTTATGCTGACAGTAAAGCACCACTTTTCATTTATTTATACATGAAAAGCTATGTGTGGGCCCTGATTAAAGCACCTAACACTGCACCACTGACACTCTACAAAGCTAATTTCCCTGTGGTATCACAGTATGTATATATGGATGTATGTATGGATGTCATATAAAAATATATAACCTATGGAGTGTTTGTCTTGCCATTTTCTTATATTTCTTATGCAGGAGGCCTTAATATCCCACATGCTGGTATTTGTGGTGAGCCGTAGTAAGGCTTGCTGGGACCTCTAGTCCTCCTGTAAAAGACAATATTATTTTATATCTATTTTTTACACAATCGACCCCAAATACACCGGCCACAGATATGGGGGATAGCCCCAGGCTTCAGCCCTGAACTGGGGTACCCTAGAAATGTGGGAGTTTATTGGTGCGGTCTCCACCTCCCCAGGGATCCACAGCCTGGGCTGACTAGTGTGGGTTGCTGATTGCTTTGGCCGGGGTACCCCATGAAGCATGTCCCCAGGCTGCGGCATTACACCCCTGCTAGTTAGAACCCAGTGCTGGTTGTGGATTGAGTTACCTCTTTGTGCATTCTTACTATTATTCAATATCCTATTAAAGAGTTTTTCAGCATCCAAAGTCTAGAACATAAAATGTGCTCAAGGCCTGAATTAATAGCTGTGGAGTCTTTGCGAATATTGTAATTCAAAAACCTGTTTCTTTAAGGTGTATTCAGGACCTCAAAAATGTTTTTAACCCACTAGCACACATTTTTCAAAGATTTGAATGTCATTTTTCATCAATTAAATACTGTAGAGCTATATCTGCTGCACATGATAAAATCTTTTGTAAGTTTATAATATTTGTTCAGAGCAGGTTGACTAGATGGGGAATCAGCTGTATTCTACTGTATAAATCACATTGTAAGCAGATGACAGGTTACCAGAGCGAGGAACTTTTAAAGACTTCAGTTCACTAATCACTTTATATATCCTATCCTGAATTACTTTAATTACAAGGATACATTATCTATCATGTGACACAGATAGGAGCTTGCATGATGGAATAAATACCCAAAAAAGCCTGAATAGGTGTTTTAATAGGGTTTGTTTTGCTCCTTCATAAAGTATGGCATATTAATCTACAAAATGGTCTATGAGTTCTTTGAATAACTGAGCGCATCCCCAGAAGTCTTTCTGATAGAGCAGATAGTGGTCATTTCAGCCCTAGGGTTCAGCTTTCTAGAAAAATATCATATTTGGTTTAGGTAGGAGCAGAAATGTTCTAATTATTGCTTTCCACAACTCCAAATGAAAAAAAATATCATCAATGTACTGTAGCAGAGCAATGATACCAATCTTTCTCCACATGCCTCATCCTTCCACATGGAAGACTCCTCCCAGTGGGTCATGAATTGTTTGCATATCTTGGGGCAAACATTGTACCCATGACCATTCTCACCTTTTAATCGTAATACTCTCCTTCAAATAAGAAATAACTTTTGGTAAAGATAAATTTAATACCTTCTGTTAACAAGTCCATATTCTCTATGGTCATGTCTTTGTTAGCCAGAAACCAGAGAATTGCTTCTTGACCTTTGGCATGTTGAATGAACATGTCTTCTTAACACATTTTTGTCTTCAGTTTCTGTAGTGTATCAGTAGTGTCCTTAGATACAATCTATTTTATGACCAAAAGTTGAAGGTGTTGAAGGTGATACTCTCTATAGGCTGAGAGGTTGATGGTGAGGCTTTTGGTTTGTACAATAATTGGACATTTTATAGGTTGTTTAACCAATGTGCCACTTACAGGTACATAATAGCAGTGCTTGGCCATTATGTTAGCTGATCTAATTGATTTTATTATTCAAAAAACAACATTATACCTTATCATGGACAGTAAACACATGGGGGAGCACATCACCAATCACTATCATAAATAATAAAATATCTAGCCCACAAATCTTGGGTACTGTACAATATGATACAAGTGGACACTCCTGTTCTTCATCCCAATAACCAAAACTTAGACTGAAGCAAATAGAAAGTGGGACAATTATTCCGGGTGAGTTAACTGTCAGCTGAATGTAGCTTTATATTTTGTATTTTCAATGTAAATACGTAATACTTCACAGACATTATTCCACATGGGATGTAGTTAGCAGACTGTCAGCTGGGATGCTGCTGGTCTAAATCCCGATGGGGGAAGCCCGACACGGGACTTAAGATAGGCATCAAAATACAGATGCCTATCTTAAACCCCCAACACCGGAATCCAGAAGGATGCCATCTCAGATGAGGTAAGCCCGGGGTGTCGTAACTGTTAGCAGTGGGGGAAAATGTGTTAGGTCTAGGCAGTGTAGCAGGGTTAGGGTTAGGTTTTGGGGGGAGGTTAGGCTTAGGCACACCTAGGGGGGAGGGTTAGGGTTAGGTACCACTGGGGTTAGGGTTCGGCATTAAGTGGGAAGGATTAGGTTTAGGCACAAATGGGGGAGACTTAGGTTTAGGCACTAACAGGGAGGGTTAGGGTTATGGTCCCGGGTGGCTACAAGAAGGTAGAATTACTGTTTGGAGGAGTAGGGAGGAAAGTTATTATACTTACCTGACCACTGTCAGGATACCAACCATCGGGATGCCGCTGTCGGTATCTTGACAGGAGGCATCCCGACTGTCAGTATTACATACCCATTCCATTCACACATATCTGTAATGCACAGGTAAATGTAGGGCAAGGATATTTTGATGTAATAGTGTGAGTAGTACCCTTCTTCCAACCCACAGTGCACTCACACCTAATGTATCTGTTGTTACTACACACAGGAGTTAATGAGAGCATATCGATAAAAAAAATCCATGAATTAAAATAATATTTCTTATACAATAACATTAGATAAATTGTTTTAAATACAATAGATATACATTATGGGACCAATTTAACTAAATCTGCAGTATGGCCCAAAAATTAACATTCTGCATTGCCACACACAGTGGCTATTTGGAATGTGTGATCAGGCAATTTACCATTAAGATAAGAGCTTGTCCTGGTGATGAGTGTAAAGTGATAGCTCAGACTATCATTATACTTACAGTGTGGGCATGTACCCAAATGCACAACTGATAAATTACTTTCATAAATTGTCCCCTACAATGATGATATTTGATTATGATAAAGCACTCAATGTATGTTCCTGTTGTTATGTCCTATCAAAATAACAAATATCTTACTATTCCACTTCGAGCAAATCCACTATTCATAGGTTTACTTTATGGGTGCCCTCTCCAACCCAATTTTACTTGACCAGTGCTTACTTGTTAAATATTTATATAGAGCTTTGTATTATTCCATGAAATAAAGTTTTTATTCCATCTGCTATATTGGCCTGAATCAGCAGTGAATGCAGATCCCCGACGTTCGGGAATCTGCGCAGGCGGGTGACCCATTCTATGCATGAGCAGAATGGGTATGCAATCCCGCTCACAGACTGGCAGCAGATTGACAGTCTGCTGACATTTGTGGGAGGGGAGGGGGCGGTGATGCCCTCCTTTTCCTGAAACAGAGGTGTGTCACCGCCGTTGGGGGGAGGGAAGAGGCCAGGATCTCAATCGGCTGATGGAGATTTCCTGGCCTCTTCCTCTCAACTGCTGTGGCCGGCTGCCACTGGGTCACCTTAGCCGTCCGATGTTACGCAGATTATCCAATGCTGCTTTGGACAATGCAGCTCAGATAAGTAATGCACAGGAGGCGTGCTGCATTACCAGGCACAAAACTGACAAATTGTGCAGTGTATGATTACTAACCTACAATCGGTAGATAACTATGTCCAGTCCAAGCAAAGATAAAATTCACTGTGTCTGACTTAATCACTATATGGGTCAAACTGGAACATTTATACCAGGACACACCCACAAAACTATTAACATAACAAATCCAATCACCACATTCTTCTTTCTCATGTAGGCAATTATAAACAGTACGCATGGGACCTCAGTCACATTTACTTTTGAATCAGTGCTGAAAGATTTCCAAACTGATTTGATTAAAATAGAACTACTGTTTCAATATCACAATTAGTTTATTTTAGTGAACTGTGGGAGATTCGCTTATCTGTACATATAATTTATTTATTAACTTTTATTAGTATAGCACCAGCATTCCATGCTATGATTTATACTGTGAGAGGAGAAGGCACCTCCTAAATACCAGAAACTGTAGCCTAGGGTGCATGGCAATTCTAGTCTGGGCAGCAGGGGTATTACGGAGAACACCTGAAAAAGTTCCACTGCTGAATTGAGGTCGCTGTTCGGAAATTTCATTGAACTACAGATGATAATGATGATAATGCAATATGGAATATATGCAGGCCCTCCAACATGACCCCTTCCACCAGATACAAAATTCTCTGCTCCTGGACTTACCTCTTAATGTATGATTGTAACACCCTTGTCATCAATTGAAGAGTTCAACAGAGATGACTGTAATCATACATTAAGAGGGAAGTCCAGGAGCAGAGTATTTTGTACCAGGTGGAACGGGTCATGATGGAGGGTCTGAATATGATTAGAGCCAATAATTAATTGATTGTTAACAATCAGGATGTACGGTATGCTGTGATATTTGTTTGATTGCCTTATGTCACTTCCGATATCGCAAAGTGTATGTGGGCACCTTAAGATGTATTGAAACTATTGATCCTGTCTGTAAACATCACACAGCATTGTACATGTTAAAACTATAAAACTTATATTAGACATATGTAGTAGACAGAGCAAAAGTAAAGTCTGGACATTTTCTTCTAATCATCTTTGCTTCATCAGCTAGTTGATACCCTTCTTATATGAGATCTCCTTTTCCTTAAAGTAACCTCATTTGGAAGAAAACTATTTTCTCTTTTCAGGGCAAACCTGCTCCAAACCTATGCAAATGTGGCCTTCAAACATCCAGCAAACCCAATAAGTATATGACCAGGATCTATCAAATGTCAGTTTGTCAAATGTCATCTGGTCAGTCGGTAACAGCACTCTGTCAGTGTGCTCTTCTGCCAGCTCACTATCTGAGACCCATGTGTTTGGATACAGCTGTAGTTGATTATGAGAATCACAGCAGCACCTTGAGAAATGATCAAATGGATTACATTCTATTTCAAGCAAACATGCAAAGCAGCCGTTTAGTGGTGTCTTCTTTTGTTCATTTCTGAGTCTTGACTAATAGGGCAACCCCAAAATTTTGTTTTAATTGTTTTGGTGCTCAGGATAAAATACAGACTAATTTATTTGCAAAAATATTGCATAGATCAGGTCACATATTGCTGTCACCGAAAGGCTTGAATAACCCATATAAGGACATTTTACATCTTAATCCTGTGAAAGAAATTTACTTCGTAGAGCAGGGTACTGGGCTACAGAACATGTTACTAACCAACATGAACATAATACTAGATACTGTCGTTTGTGTAGGCTGTCTTGTTTTGAGGGGATTGACTTGTTATGAGGTTCCCCTGTCAAGCCCACATGAATATTACAATTTTTGGGGAAACTTGGGTTTGGCCACGAGCTCATGTGTGTAGGAGGGGAGGGGACGGGCGTGAGTACTGTTACGACAGACTAGTAGGGGAAGATGGAGGGAGAATTGCTGCAGCATGTCTAATTTCACTGCTGTTTAGCCAACCACATACAAGCAGGAGCTAATGCATCATGTACAAGAAGGCCCTCACAACAGTACTGGATAAAGATCTCATGGAGCCCTAAGTAATGGACTGGTTTGGCCAGTTTTCTTCTTTCCATTTGTTAATTAAAAAAAATTGAGCTATAGTAGGGTAATCTGGGCCTCTCTGTGCTCAATGTGCCATAATTGTAAACCTAGATTGGGTAAGGGATGATAGAGCCATGACTCACAAAACGTTGCCATGAGTACCACCAAAGTCTATTTGATAACATGCACCCATAATAAATAAATTATGGTCAAAGGAGATAAGGGATTTATTTGTTTTACCTTTCCTTTTTCCTGTTTAAAAAAATAGAACCTGTTCTATGTAAGTAGGTTAGGAGAACATTTAAGCAGAATATTGTATTTCAAATCTCCTTCCTACACCCCTTTCCTGTGATTAGTGGATCCACAATACACACAATGTACTCAAGATATTACTACGTACTGTACTAGATAAACTCATTACAGCTTCAAGGCACTTACCCACTTCAACATGTAAAATTATAATAAATATTATTGTAAATAAACCTGACATGAATATTTGCTAGATATTATCATATTAGTTTCAGAGGGTTTATGAGCGTATATTAGCATTACAGAACAGCAAGCTTAAGATAAGTGATTAATAATATACACATTCCCGTAATAGAAAAAATGTTAATGGATTATAGCAAATTGCAGAGTACAATTACTAGAACAAAAACAATGACAGCCATTGTCTAATTTCTGCTTCATTTGCATTGTTTTGCATCCTGAATGATTCTGTTGTTCAGTTCACTTGCATAGCAGAATTTAGCTTCATTGCTTCATTAATTCACTCTGTAGTAAATTGTACTAAACTAATATATTATTTAATAATATTCAAAAAAACATACTTCAAGTCAAAAACAAGAGTAGTTCATTTAATTAAATGTATTTAAAAATCAAAATTATAATGAAGTAGCCATGAGTATGTTCTTTTTATTACATGAATAATCACACTTTTGTTAGATTTTTGCCATCATTTTCCACTTTCAGATAACTTTGATTTGTCTTATAACTGTTCTGCAACATTTACTAAATAATAAAATTTTTAATATTCAGTATCTTTAATAGGGTCTTAGAACCTTTTTGATATTTGTCCATATCTTCTATTTTCTCACATATTCTGGGTGTAGCCAATCAAATCATCAGAATTTTATTTTTCTGGGAGTTTGCTGACTTTCAGTAAGAAAATAGTTTTTTATTTGCTTCCAAACATGTTCAGACCTGAAATTTAAAAGGGTGATGCTTTTAATAGCAAAGCATGGGGTATTTTGCTGTTAAAAGCGTTGCCCATTTTAAACCTAAAATGGGGTTTAAATTTCATCACAATGGAAATGAAAGCAAAAATAGCATTACACTGTGCATGCCCTGGGGGACAGTCATCTCTAAGGGGGGCCAATGGATAGTCATAACTAAGCACGCCACATCCCAGGTCTGCCGCGGCAGTCATCCCGGCCATGGTAGTAGTGATTATTCTATATATTTTATATCTTTTAGCCATATACAGTAATTATATTATCTGAGTTCTTTATTTTGCATCCTTTTATACAACACAAAAATAATTAAACACTGTGGAATTATATAAATATATGGCTAAAAAGAGAAAAGGAATACCTGATAAAAATCCGAAATCAAGATATTTGGAAAAAAGACAATTACAAACCAATGAATTAAAATCATCTGAACACTAGATCATGGGTAAATGTCTACATGGCTTATTAATGATGAATAGTTTTATTACAAATTCTCTAGACCATATTTTTTATTGTGCCCTCAATGTTTTGCCCCCAAGCTCCAAAATTCCTTGCCCAGGTCACAGGAAGCTGCATACTCTCCTCTAAGGAAGCACTCTGCAAACTAATAGAGGTAAGTGGTGTTTTAAATAAGTGTGATTGTCTTATCATATCAAGAGTCCCACCTTCTACCACCTTATAACACCCCCCCTTTCATTTAATTAAACTTTCGTCTGCTAAAATATTGTTGTTTAGCATAATTTATGAGTATCATTCAAGAGTGAGGAGATATGTGTCAGTCTTTATTGCATGAGACATTTTTGACTGTTTCAAACTTTTTTTAGACTTTGGAGAAAGTTTTGCTTAGAATTGTGGTTCTCCACATAAGTACATTAGGGACATACATGCCTACTCTCCCAGAATGTCCAAGAAACTCCTAAATTTTAGAGTGTTCATCAGAACTTCCAACCACATCCTCACTACTATCCTAGTGAAGTAGTTGAGAGCAGGTCTTGATGATGTAATTAAAGTCAAATTGCATTATCTTGGCCATGCTCCCCTCTAAGCCATACTACGAATCACGGCACTGGACATCAGTGGGTTGGACTATGATGATAGACCTTCCCTTCAGGATCTAAGAGGGGTTGCAAGCATGTATAAATATAACAAAAAAGTCACTATCCACTGAAACAAGTATGTTAAGACAAGTAAACAGAGAGAGAAATGGGAAGTAAAGATTTACAGGCTAAGATCATTTTATTTACTTTGCAGCCTAATACCTGATGTAATATCTGAGGATCAATACTTATTTTATAACCTTTCTTGACCTAAGAGCGTTGCATATTCCAGTAAATGCTATAACGTGAAAAAATAGCAAAAATAAATTAAAATGCTCTGAAGTCCTTTGTACAGTAACTATATGTGGAAAATAAATATCTGCAATGGTACAAAACATGGAAAAGCAATTAGAAGCGATAACATTAAATTGAATTCGGATAAATTTTAGACAATTAGCTTCTTTCCAGACATAATTTCTGGTCAAATAGCCCTCCAGGAGTCATGTCTTATATACATTTATTACTCATTAGAAAAGAGTCATTTCTGTCATGGCTGAACATCTAGGGACTTAACATCATAAATTCAGGAGGCTTAATGGACTAGGTAGATTTTTCCTACAAGGCACGTACTATGTCTCTTGGGTACAGATATGGAAAAAGATTTGTAGAATAGAACAACTATGCCATGTAGAAATGTGATTATGAGGATCTGAGCTACATTGTTATTAGAGATGAGCACACTTTTCAAAAATGTTCTGTTGAATATTCACTTTATTCCACATTAAGTTGCAGACTACACTGCCCAGTTTTTGAACTGCTGTTCCAGAATGGCCTATCCAATATACATTAAGGTCTCCAAAATGACACTTAAGCTGCAGCCTGTAGAACTGCTCTGAGAGATTGTCTTTAAGACGCTCCAGGTATGCCTCTTCTTGCTGGTCCTGTCGGCCCCATCCCATCAATGTGATGTTATGACGTTCACCAAATTCCCTCTATCCCCTTCAGCCTGTACAACATTCTGCTCAACTGTAAATGTCACCTCACGATGGGTCCAAAGCTAATTATGGACTGTGCAGCATTTTGCACTTATTAAATGACCTTCATTGTTTATAGAACATATCCAATTTAAGGAAGTCTCATAATGGTGTGCGCGTTTTCTTGTGTGTTTTAATTTATTGTATTAATGGGATGCGGTCATAAAACCGACCACGGGGATTCAAGCGCTCAGAATGCCGGTGCCGGAATCCCAACACTTGTCAGAATCCCGGTGCCAGCATCCCCACTGCCAGCAGCCCGAAGGTAAGTAGCAGGGTTAGGGGGAGGGTTAAAGTAAGGGTTAGGCACTAGGGGGAGGGTTAGGGTTAGGCACTAGGGGGTGAGGTTAGATTTGGGCACCAGGAAGAGAGGGTTATGGAGAGGGGGTGGGTTAGGAAACCGACCGAAAGGTGAGGTTAGGGTGTGGGGAGGTTAGGTTTAGGCACTAGGGGGAAGGTAGGTTTAGGTACCAGGAAGAGAGGGTTAAGATTAGGGAAAGTTGGAGGGTCAGCATACCGTCCAAAAGTTATCGAAATCCTAACCCTGTCTGGATGCCGGTATTGGGGTTCTGACTGCCAGGACCCTGAGCACCGGCATCCAGTACCAAACCCATATTAACAATGTCTGTAAATATTTTAAGTCTTTTATATTTCATTTCAATGCTATGTATTAATCTTGATTGATTATTTTAAATCAAATTATGTAAATGATTACCCTAAAGCAATTTTGCACATGCAATTTGCAAAACCTCTTCAAAACCCGTTAGGTTTAGTCCTTTGTGAGCAAATTCTAACCTTTTTCATTCTCATTAGATCATATCAGACCTTTGTTCTCCGTATGCTATTCTACCTGAATGACCATTGAAAGAATATAATGGCAATGGTAGTCTTTAGTTCCACAATGTTAATTGAACATAAACACAGAACACAAGAAGGCAAAAAAGAAAACACTCATCCAAAAGGCAGGTGCTCTAGGTAACCATTAAAAGCGAAGTTCCATTATAAATGTATACATATATTGTAAATACACACAATATATATAGCATCTTCCGTACTCTGGACAAGTCTTCAACAGCTTATTTTTTTTTTTTTAAATTGAGTTTTTATTGATATAAACAAAACATACAAAAGCAATATGTAACAAAAAAAAAGAAATACATAAAAAAAAACCAGATATGTTATAGTCACAACCATAAGAGAATTACAATAAGGTATAAAGGTAAAAAAATACAGTAGAGTGAGTCATCAGAACTAAAATAACACAGCATAAAACACATACAGCACAAATTATGAATAATAACCACAGTTGATAGTCAAATAGATAAGCATAAAGAAAAAACACAGTGTGACAGCCCAGGAATGCAAACAAATAATAGGAAATTGCATAATTAACATCATGTTAATCTAAAACAAATTGGGATAAGAAGGTATCTATGGAGTCCCAGTAATACAGCAGACTGTAAGACACATTTTGAGGAGAAAAATTTATTTATTCTACTTTGGAATAAGGCTGTAACATAACAAAATGTGGAAAAAGTGAAGTGCTGTGAATACTTTCCAGATGCACTGTACGTAGATTCCCCAGGGCCAACTCCTGGACTTATCATCCATTGGGTTCATGTTAGATTCCAATCTTAATCTGAGATGCGGTAGGTCAGTGGAGTGATGGGTGAAAAATAAAAAATGAATACAAACAAGATAGATTTCTACAGGAGCCAAGAGATATAAAAAATGTTTTGAGTGGAGAGTCTTGTATACAAGAGGGCCATCTATAAACTGAGCTGCCAGAACATGCTGGAGCTGAAAATATTTAGAAAATTGACTGGAAGTGTTCTGGTATTCAAAGCTTAACTGGGCTAAATATTTTAATATATTAATATTATTATAAAGTTGCCCTAAAGTCACCCCTTTGTCACCACATATCATCCTTGACTAGAGAGAGGAAATTTCTGTCTGTGACCTAGCATTCCATAATAGGGTGCCTGGGTCTATACCCTGAAAGTGCAACTGCTTATGGACTACATTCCTGATTTTAACTGCCTGCATAACCAACGGAGGTCCAACCAAAGCTCCCTACCACTAAGTAATGGTGCACACACACTGGATGATTAGGAAAGACAGTACGATTACGATATCATAATTGCACAGTCATTCCTGATCCCCTGCCTACACTGAATGATATGTCGTTCAGTGCAGGCACACTCCATTATTCCTGAACATGGGCAATCTGTCGTTATCGGCAGATTGGCCTGCATGTTCAGGAGATGATAGATGTCAGAAACGACCAGCGGGAGGGCGCATCGCTGGTCGCTTCCGACATTATAGTGCATGATTTCTGCACGATTACTGAGCGATTTCATGATTACGATGTCATTATCGTGCAATCGCTCAGTAATATCGCCCAGTGTGTATGTACCTTAAGACTTGAAAATGTGTATGAACAGGGGCAAGCTGTTCTATCATTAAAGCATGGAGAGCATCAATAGAGTTGCCCTGTGGCACAGGTGGCAAGTGTACCAGTTGGGCCACATAATAAGAGAAACTAAAATGTGGCAATGCAAGCCCAACTGTCAACTTAGATCTGGTGAGAACACTGAGTTAGATATGGGCCTTACGATCCATTCAGACCAGAAAGAAGATGAGACTGTCTAGTTTTCTAAATATCAAAAGTGGAAGATATACAGGGGACTGAGAAAATACATACAGAAGTTTCGGTTCAATGACCATTTTAATTAAATTAACTCAGTCAGTTAAAGAGTAAGGGTAAGCTAATGTCAGAAGTGCATACTGTACTCCCAAATATTTAAAACATACAAATCAATGAAGGGGAAGAGCCAATAATGGAGAACCAGGACAAGAGCCCTTAGGGGAAGAATGTAGGATTTGTCCCAGATAATTCAAGCCAAATTAATTCATCAATTGAATACAATAGGCATAGACGATCTATAGTCTGATAGGAACAACAGGAGATAATCAGCATATAATACCACAGTATATGTTCTGCTACACAACCTAAGCCCCACAATATTGGTATTAGCGTGCAACAAACAATGCAAAGGCTCAAAGGCCAGGGCAAAAAGGGTCTAGCCTAGTCTTGTGCATCTAGATAATAAGGGGGAAACAAATCCATTAATAGAAACCTAGGCTTTAGGAGCAAAATACAGCAGTTGGAACCATGTTAGAAAAACAGGGGCCACCCCAAAACAGCACATGACCTTCCTCAGAGTCAAAACCCATAGCTGCATCTAGGGAGACCATAAGTGCATAAAAAATCACTTGATATTCACAGAGGTGGACAGTCTGAGCATAAAAACAATCTGTCTGGATGGACCAGAGTAGTTATCACTTGGAAGAGCCTAAAGGTGCCCATACACGGTATGATTTTTTACCCAATATGGACAGTTTCAACGGGTTGTACAGACCAATCATATGAAAATAGGTGTTTTTTGTGTGTTCTGTGACCCCCAAACTTATATCTGGTCCTGTCCTGAAGGTAATTAGTCGAGGCAGCCTGTGCATGCAACCAATTACAGTAAGTCTAGGGGATGCCAAACCATCAGTCAAATAGGCAAATTCAAAATCTTTGCAAGTGGACTCAAGTGCCACCTCCCTTTTCCTGTAAAATAATTTAGGCTCAGCTACCTGCTTAAACAAAGTTCCATATAGATGAGTACCATACTACAGGTGAAGAGGCAATCCCCACATTATCAGAAAAGCAGCCAGTCTACAAGCTCAGATCCAGCTCCCATTTGTAGCAACCAGGATGTGTGAAATATCCAATATGTTTGTCTGCAGTGACTGGTTAAGTCTAATTCTAGAAATTCTAGAAACAGCGGAGAATGATAAATTGGGTTTCAGTAAGACAGGCAACATCGCAAACTTGTTATTTTAGGACTATAGAGCATTTGAGCTTGTTGTTGACACCCCGAACATTACACGGGTCCAAGTTACATGATTTTAGCTGTTTTTATCAATTTGTTTAAAAATCCAAAATCAAACCATTACACTTGAGGGTGGTTTTACCAAAACATGACGATGATTTAGAACCAAAACTCGGGGGTCTGCGCAATAGCTACTGTATACCACCCCTAACAATGACATCATTGAACTCCTAAATAAACTAAAATCATTTTACCCAAAACCTATAATGCCATACAGAACTAAACACGAGATCCTATAAGGCAAAAGGGGCAATGAATGAAATTAACCACCAATACAAGGGGGTGCTCCAATAGGAGGCCCAGCAGATAAATTATAGAGTAACAATATAAGAAAATATTGGAGCAGTAGGCAATAACAAAGGAGAACTGCAAAAATAAAATAAACTAAAAACAAATATTTACATTACATAGATATGAAACCATAGGTGCCAAGGGGGTGAATCGGATAATGGGAGCAAGCATCTAAAAAGAATTCTACTATCAATTAGACCAGTACAGTACAATTGTCAGTCAATATAGTTATGAGTTGCAGGCAGAGGATTAGTGGGAAGAGGAAACAGAAGGAGGGTCATTTGGATTCCAGACATACGATGGTCCAATGAGATTGCTGCCTAGTGCGATGCGATGAAGACTTTTGTTTCTCCATCAGTCACAACTCTCAATTTAGATGGGACTAGCATGGCATATGTCAAGTTCAAGACCTGAAGGTGGCGTTTAATGGAGAAAAGTTGATCCCTGTCTTTCTGGCCATCCACAGCAAAATCAGGTATCTTGACCCCAGACAAAGCACCAAGTCAGTGTCTTGAATGTCTAGAAATGTGGCAATGAAGGTGCATGGGGGGGCACCAGGTGTTAAAGCCCTAGTAGGGATGCAAATTTGAAGCACATCTATAAGCAGCAATCAACCAAATTTCCAAAAAGTTCTTGAGACTGGGCCCCTCCCTCCTTTTCTGGTAGGACTACAAATCTCACATTATTGTGTCATAGGCATGTTTTATAATTATTTTGTTATATTTAAGGTGAACTTAAATTATAATGTAGTTTTATGCCTTCACTTTTTAAAATGTCCTATACTATATGAACATGTGGGTGTGTCATTTGAGTCATTTACAATTAGAGATGGGCAAGTTCATATAGCCCATTTTGAGAATGGTCCAGATTTTAGACATTCACCTGTCAACTAATTAATTTGTAAATCATTCCCAATTTGTCAAAATAATAATAATAACGCATACTTTATAATTGGGCAAATCATAGTGCTTTGAATGTATATAATGTGTAAAAAGTATAGATGCCAATCAGCAAGCATAAAAAATATCACATCTAGCCTCATAGAACAACTTACAGCCCCTCATTGTGAACAACATGTCTGTAGATGTTGTGTGTCTATGTGACTATTAGTTTGGCCAGGTTACTGTAGTCTTGTGTATTATCTATATCATATAGCGAGTTAAAAATGATGTCACTCCATTGGTGCGTGTATGCATGTGGGACCTACAGTAAATGCACATAATGTGCCTGGTAATGCAATTGAGAGAAAAAAAAAAGAAAACATGATGTTCTCTTGCACAGTCCTCCACCACCCAGACCTCCCAGTATGGTACACAGACCTTCTTTGGTATTCAGTCCATGTCTTGGTCACACACTTACATCAGGAAGATGTGAACAAGCAAGTGTGATGGCCGGTGAGGTAACTTCACTTAAGTGACCTCGTTCCAGAGCATGCACATGCCATAGCCACATAATTTTTCCATTGTGTTTCAGGTATCTGTGAGTTTGGTATGATGTGATACATTTGTCACTGCAACCTTTGCACTGAGACCTGTTCCTGAAATACAAAGCATTAAATTAACCCTTTTTCTTGTTTCTCCTAAATGTTATCATTCTCTGATTCAGACCATGGGTAAGCTCTACCAAATGAAATAACTTCTAGCAACTGATCAGTCAATAGCACAGACTTTTAATGAGTTGGGTGATAGAACCTCTTTGTCAAAAACATCAGAATAGGCAACATCTTGATGAAGGATAAAGCTGGAAGCACTAGAAGACAATGTCGAAGCAACTAGAATGACAACCTGCAAATAGGATCTTCTCCCAGAATTGTTCCACCCGAGCCCTTGACCCTTACACTGTTGATAATGGGTTTGCACTTGAGGACCCTAAAGATAATAGTGTATGAGAGAGACAGAATGAGATCGAATAACAAGGACTCAAGAGCTTATACCTACTCTGAACTTCACATATGATGAACACTGCAGCTTGAGGCCTACCATCAACAACTTGAATTGTTTGTGAAGAGGACAGAAAGATAATAGTGATAAGCAAAAACAAGTCCATAAAATTCATCTTACAAAGGCCAAAGTGTTAACAAGACTTGACTAATGGAATCAACTCTCTAAGAAGTAAGTCTTACGGGGCAGGTGGAAATGACATGGACCTAAATCATACAATATAAGCAACATTATCAAAACTGATCTGTACAGTAACTCTAAGGAACTCAAAGGCATTTAAAACACTGAGAATGGCATTGGTATTTGATGTGACAATCCAATTTTTCACTGCAATGACATTTTGAGAAATCTGCATACTGCTGAGACAATGAGATATCAGGCTGTTGCTTGAACATCAGGAGCATGAATGAGGACTGTATTCATCGCTTGAAGGGTTCTAGCAATATTTTTCAATGGACACCTTGCTCTGAGAGGTGTGCTTGTTGGAGACCTAGGGCTTGATTTACAAAGAGGCAGCTTTTGTAAGCTGCCGCTTCTCGGCAGTTTGGAGCTAAACATTTAGTGGCACTAACATTCAGTGTAAAGCAGGCAGCGATTTACACTGATTGTTAGTGCCGCTATCAATTTTCAGCTCCAATCCGCTGAGAAGCTGTGGCTTACTAACGTTGTCACTTCACAAATAATACCCCTAAAAGTTTTCACTGGTGTATGAGGCATAAAGTTGGAGGCACCAGAAACAGGTAGACACTGAAAATATCAACTTATACCTAGAAACTCTTTTTTTGTATGAAGGCCTATTACGTCATTTCAAACAGCAGAATATCAAACAAACCAAGGTCAGTAGCGCAACAATCTGGTGTGCACAATACAACCTAGGGTTGGCAAAAACCTGGGGCAAATTAATTGTATGGAGCACCACAATAATTTATTGTTGCATCCAGTTACTAAAAATAACTGTCCTCTATGTGACTCACAGAGATGGCTGGGACACTGATGTGTCAAGGGTGCACATATTATGGTGACAGGTGCACACATATTGTGACAATCATGTTTTATCTATCTGTGATATCAACTGTCTGACCACGTCACAAAAAAAGTGAGATGCTAGCATTGGCTAATGTCAGGGACTGGGGATGGTTCAATTATTAAGGTCACAAGCAAACATCAGAATTGTCAAGGTTATAAACCATAGTCAATAGTCGGAGAAAAAACTGGTCAGGCTGGTAAAAGTTAAGCTATACCTTGCTAAGTTGAGATGAATGGAGGTGCCTTATATAGGAGGAACGCAGGTACAGGCACTAATGAGGCTTGAGGCCATAATTCTTGACCAAAATAAAATATCACAGTGTAAAGCTGGCCATACATTAGACCAACTTTTATCCAACCATCCAACTAGTTGGTTGGTTGGAATGAAAATCCGGTATTGTATGGGAGCAGATGACAAACAGCAATTTGCTCCCAAACACCAGAAAACAGACTAAAATGGTTGTTCTGACATGTTGGTTAAATCAGTTTGATAAAAACAACATGTCTGAATGACAGTTTTAGTCCAAGTTGGGAGGCTTGAGAGCAATTACTGATTGTCATTTGCTCCCATACTGTACCTTACCAGATTTTCATTCCAACCAACAAACTAGATGGATGGTTGGATGAAAGTTGGTCTATTGCAGTGGTTCTCAAACTCATAGTTCACATTTTCCAACTCACCCAGCAGGTGCACAGGTGCATTCATTACTCACTGACACATTTTAAACATCAACAGGTAAAGCTAATTATTTCACTTGTGTTTCTGTGAGGAGACCTGGAAAACAAGCACTGTTTGGAGTCCTGAGGACCGAGTGTGAGAACCTGTGGTCTAGTGTATGGCCAGCTTTACAGTTACAGTGACAAAGACATGATGTCATTAAGTATTGATGTCATGTGTACCCAAAGCACAATAAAGAAACTTAACAACTATGGGACTCCGGCAAAAAGGAGGGGGCAGCATGTGCGCACAATGGGCACAATGGGGACCCATGTTAGATGAGTTAGATACCATTACACAATGTTGCTAGGTGCTTTGGGATCACAGAGATGGTGGTGGATGGATGTGTTTCCTGCAGCTGAATATAGCTGTGTTTTATATTGAGGACAAGAGGTTGCTACAAAATTGAATAACATATCCCCAGTAACTTCTAGCAAAGCACCTAAGTATACAGTAGGTCAGACTTTCACAACCTGCAGCCCTCCAGCTGTTGTACAATCGATATCATTGTGGCAATAAACATGCCATGATCTGTAGCCTAATGCCGCGTATCCACTAGGCGATTAAATTGAGTGATTGAACTATAACGACATTGTTACAGTTCAATCGCTCATTAATCGATCACAAATCGGGCATAAAAATGTCGACCAGCAATGCGCACTTCCGCTGGTCGTTTTCGACATCAATCATGGCCTGAACATGCTGGTCTGCCGATAATGACAGATTGCGCATGTTCAGGATTTAGGTAGGGTGATTGCACTAAACGACATTTCGTTCAGTGTAGGCACCTACAGGATGAAGAGCGACTGTACGATTACAATGTTGTAATTGTACTGTCGTTCCCCTATCTGCTAGTGGATACGCACCTCAACATCAATAATAAAGCCACAGGGCACCACTAATAAAATATTTTTGCAAACACTGATCTATTATTTTACTCATTGATAAGCTGATGCCAAAACTTGAAATTGATAATATGTATTTTGTATGTATACAGTACTCACAGATGACAAGATGTAACCCAAATAACAGTTATTGTGAGAAAATCTAATTTAATAACAAAGCCATTATGCTAGCTACTATGATTATAGTTAGTTTGTTGTCATGTAAGAATACAAATAATGTCATCTTCATCTAAGCACCTGAATTGGGCAAAATATAATGTAAAGAGTTAGCTAGATGATTTCCGATTAAAGCAGAGTATATAATATATATATATATATATTTTTAAAACAATATTATAAAATTAATATACATTTAAAGTATAATGCACTTACTGGGTAACCTATTCAAAAAAGTATGTATTTTTAACAGACTTCTATTTTCAGGTATGAACCCAAATGGATGTTTAGTTAGGCCTGTGGCTTGTTGAAACCTACTGATGTTGAATGGTCTTTAACTAGTTGCTATAGCAACTGATACCAAAAGGAACATTCAGACCTGTGTTCGTCCCCTAGAAAGCTTCAACAGATGTCTTCAACAAATTGCCATGAAAATACTTCAGTCTTTGTACCTTGTTAGGAGATAAAAATCAAACAACAAGATGTCCCTGCTTTCACTGCTGATAATCATCCCATTAAATATGTAGAATTACACCTTCTAGGGTGAACTAGTTAAATCTCTCACACCCACCCCAATTCCTTTGGCTCTTGCAGCACATTTTTTTTTTTAATATTGATGCTACTATTTCTACATGAAGCGCAGGGGTCATTATGCTTTGCAGCTGACATTGTCTGGCAGTTTGATACTGGAAGCAGCTGGCTAGCAGCAGAAAATTAGAGCAAGATGATAAATTATTGATTTATATGAATCAACACCATTTAAACATTTTTTTTTGAGGAAGAGATTTTTGTGGAGGTTTTTTTTTTTTTAGCTTACAAAGAGTTTAGTTAATAAACAGTAAACTGGTGCTATTCTGATTTGTGTCATTCACATTATTAATTTCAGCTGCCAGTTATGCCGAGCTTTTATCAAAGTAACAAGTCAATTAACCCCATAGAGAATAATGGGTATGTGTGAGTGAAGTCGGGCGCTCCTGAGTTAAAGCAAGCCTAGTAGGTATAGAGTTTTTCCCTAGTGACAAAACAAATGGGACTGGCTAAAGAAGGAATGATATACCTACGTTGGGCGCTACTCTGTTGTGACAATCTCTATTGTGTGTCTTCGGTGATTCAGAATGATCTTTTATTGACTTGGACTTCACTATGTCCCCATGCTGATTGTCTTTTATTTTGTTTTATTGTAATAAATGTTTTTGTATCATATACAAAATTGAAACCCTCTCTCATCGTCCATGTCCCGTATGGTCACAACAGAGTAGGGCCCAATGTAGGTATATCATTCCTTCTTTAGTTAACCCCATAGAGAGCTTAATAATAAAAGTATAAGAAATGGTGCAAACAAAGGAAATGATTATATCGCTGTCATGGTAAAATAATAATAATAATAATAATAATAATAATATAAAAGTGTATCTGGCCACAAAAGACCATTCTGTCAATTGATCCAAGTGACAAGTGAAAGAATTTGTGCCCATTTGGGACCCAGACGTTTCATGCATGGGCCAAATGGGCAGATCACTTACAGTACATGGGCCTGTTACTGCACTTGGAAGATGGATCACAATTTCCAACATGCCCAAAAATTATTTGACTGCTTTTGTTTAGATTATCATCAGGTGGCAGGTTCAGTTTTGGAACACATAACCTGCAATCTTTGTCCAATTTCCCAGTATTGTTAGTTATTTTGCTGTCAGTGAAGCCAACTATTGACAAAATAAAGATAATTGTTTTTTTTACCAATATCACATGCATTCACATAATTGCACAGTAATAACTATAAGAGCTATACTCAGATTTGCGTAGACCCTGTGTTTTTGTTTTTTGTTTTGCAGGACTACCCTCATATGTTTTGGTTTTGGATCTTTATTTAAAAAAATTATAATAATAAAAGAACAGATACAATTATGTCATTTTGACCTGTTAACATGCAATCCAAAACCCGACTTCAGTTTTTAAATTCGAGTTCCGAATCGTGGGCAGATCCAAACCAGAATGCGGTTCAACTTAGTACCCCAAAGTGATTCTGATCTCGGACTCAGTTTGACTTGGGACCCCTTTATTCATTTGTTGTCGGTTCTCCAAGAACCGGACTCACACATCTCTAGTGTTACTTAACCAAGCCTGGCTTTATCTGAAGAGCCCACGCCAGTTGTGGAGTAGAAGAAAGCACCCCCTCCAGAGCCTGGTGGTGCACATATAATATTTCATTCATTTTTTTTTGCAGAGCAGTTGTAGTCATGCCTCCTGGATTTGGCCACGTCCCCTGTGTCACCCAGACCTGGCATATGCTTTGATGGCCCTGACCAGACACTCAGGTTTTATAGATTTGTTCTTGGAAATTTTCAGCCCTGTATCAATAATAATGTTGGAAATTATATCTGCAAGTGAAACAAATAACAATTTTATTTGTATCAATACATGGATGCAAGTGGCTATACACATGCAATATATACATCTGTAGTAAGGGTTTATATTAGGTCTGTTTAGCATGATAGCACCTCTTTATTTTTTTAAAAAACAGTAGCATTTCTTTTGAACTAAGAAAATAGCAGTTATTTATTTATTATTTATTACCAGAAATTTATATAGCGAACACATATTCTGCAGCACTTTACAGAGAATATTTGGTCATTCACATCAGTCTCTGCCCCAATGGAGCTTACAATCTATATTTCCTACAGCATGTACACACATACATACTAGGGTTAATTTTGTGGGGAGCCAATTAACCTACAAGTACATTTTCGAAGTGTGGAAGGAAACCGGAGTACCTGGAGTAAACCCACGCAAGCACAGGGAGAATATATAAAGTCCACACAGTTAGGGCCATATTGGAAACTGTATCCACGACCTCAGCATTAAAAACAGTAGCATTCCTTATGAACTAGGAAAATAGCAATTAAGGTAAGGGGATGAAACAATGGCAACAGTATGATTATTTTTTTTATTGAGGGTTTGCAAAATAATAAAGTGAGTATAATATAAGTACATTTGCTAAATAATGCAAATGGACAATATGGCCCTCTACAGGGCAATTCAATTTGGAGCGAAAAGTCAGTTTTTGCGATAATTTCGCACCGATGACGTCATTTTCGCTGGTTTTGGTTTTACACTGTATTCAATTTCAAAGACTTTTCGCAGGTTCGAAAAGTGTTTAAAAAAAAACGGGGATAACTTTTCACCACTGAATAGGTGACGAAAAAAAGTGCAGAATTGGGGTTTAGGGGTGAAGGCTTAAAAAAAATAACCTGCACCCCTGGGAATGTAATTTTAAAATAAACTGTGTCAAAAAAAGTTTTTAAAAAAAAATAGGGACACCCCAAAAAAATTATTGAAAATTTGGGGTGAAAATAATAAAAATGGGAAAAAATTGTTTAAAAATAGGGAAATAGGTTCAGGGCTATTCTGCAAGTATGCGGCAGGTGTATTCTAGAATAGGTAATTAGCGGCAGGTGCATATTTGCTGAATTTTTAAATAAAGACTTTAGGGACTTAAAAATATGCTAGTACCCATTTTCATGTACCCTAAATTTGATGGGACCACTTAAAAAATGAAAAAAAAAACCTAAGTGCTTTTCTGCAACACTTCTTCAATGTCGGGAAAAAAACACCTGCAGCCGCTATTTAAAACCCCGACTTTCATTTGCAGGCTAAAACGGGGGTACCCATAGTGATCCCCCATGTTTTTACAGCTTTAGAGGGGTCCTACAATTTATTCCAGGAAAATGTCATTTTTTTTCGCAGATCCCAATTCGCAGGTTCCTGTTTTCATAGCTTTTATATTGAATACGGGGTTAAAGCGGGCGCGCGCCCGATACTTTATCCCTGGAAAATCTCGCACTGACTTTTCGCTCCCATATTGAATACCCCTCCTAGAATGTTAATTACATTAAGCCAGAAGTTGGGGTTGTTTGGTAAGATGGAATGGGATATAGAAAAGAAGGAGACACATGGAAAGTGTAGAGGGAAAGGTTAGGACAAAGGAAAGGGAGGGGAGAGAGAAGGGAAAATGAAATGTCCCATGGCTTAGATAGAGTCATTACTGGATAGCTAGAGGATCTCCATGCCAAAAATAGTTGCGTCTCCCATATCCAAATATTCCGAAATACGGAATATTCCGAAATATGGAATAATTTTGACATAACTGAGATAATGAAACCTTTGATTTTTGGTGGTTCAATGTACACAAACTTTGTCTAAGGCACAAATTATTAAAAATATTGTATAAAATTACCTTCAGGCTGTGTGTATAAGGTGTATATAACACATAAATGCATTCTGTGTGTATATTGGGGTCCCATTCCCAAGATATTTCATTATGATATGCAAATATTCCAAAATACAGAATATTCCATTAACCAAAATACCCCTGGTCCCAAGTATTTTGGCTATGGGAGACTAAACCTATATACCCCTTTTACACCAGAGCAAAAACCTGGGTTTTTGCTGGGTCTACCTGGGTTGCAGCTCAGGGTAAAAGAGTCCCTGATAAAAACCCGGGTCAAGTGACTCACCAATTAAACCCAGGTAGCTACCAGGGTCGGACCCAGGTTGGACCTGGGTAATGGTGCTGTTTAAATGGTGCAACTCGGGTTATCCAACCTGGGTCATGCCTAAAATTAGCTGACTGGTGTTTGTGGATCAGTCACCTCCACTTTTTATGACCTCACAAGTTTAGCAGGGCAGACACAGGTTCAGTGTGAATGGGGCAGACCTGGGAATAACCCAGATCGATGGTGCTGTGTAAATGGTGTCTGACCTGGGTCTGACCTGGGTTGGAACCATCTCTGAAAGCCCAGGTCGGACCTCGGTTTTTGGTGTAAAAGAGGTATTACTGTGTCTAAAAATATGCATTGAATGCTTCAGCGAATGGACCCACCAGAATTTTTTAATGATCTTAGTCACAGGAGGTATTCAGCTTTTCCAGGATTTAGCAATAAACAGTTTTCTTGCTCAGGGGATACATCCAAAAATGACAAAATTAGCTTTTTTCATAACTCTGGGTTTTGGTTAAGCTCTAATGTAAAGATTTTTAATTCAATAAAATTAGCCATTATACTCCATTATGCTCCATAAAAAGTTTAAATTTGAATGCAAATGCAATTGGAGATGTTGAAGGTCTCTCCATCTGGCCATGTTAGTATGTATCAGATCAGGAAAAATCCTGCCAACTGATTACTTCTTCCCACTCCCGCCTCCAAGATTTTGCCTTTGCTGCTCCCTACCAATGGAACTCTCTCCATCTCCTAATCAGAATCTGCGCCTCTATACAAATCTTCACACGGGCTCTCAAGACCCACTTCTTCACCAAAGCCTTCCAGCTCTCATCCTGCTGCTACATGCTTCTTCCTCCCTGACTGCTCCCATCTATGTCACGTCTGTTTGTCTGCCCCTCCCCTTTAGAATGTAAGCCCCTCCCCTTTAGAAAGTAAGCTCTCACGAGCAGGACCCCCTTTCCACATGTACTTCTCCTTACTTATATTTTTATCTACTCCCTACATCCCACTAGAGCACCTAACACTTGGTTGCTGATTCGATGCTAATTTGAGTGTTATGATCGCTAATGTAGCAATGTGTATAAACCATGTCATTGTCCTGCATTGTATTGTACTGTAAGTTTCTATAAGAGCCAAAGCGATGTCTGAGAGCAGCTGGTAAATGGGGTGTCAGCCGCTAATGATAATAGAGTTGTAAAAAAGAAAGATACCAGCGCTATGCAGAAAATAAAATAGTCAATTGGATGGTTTATCATAAAAGGTACTTAACATTTATTACAGGAAAATAACATCTCCAAAACACTTAAACCTGTATCGCATAAAAAAACCATTTAAATGTGATATAAAGTCACAGATGGACCCTATTGCCTATATAGAGGTCATTATATCCTCAGTGATTTAAGTCAATGCTTCTCTCCTATATATCCATGAAATCCCAAATAAGCAGCAGGATATTACTGGTCCAGTTTCCTTAGGAGCTCCTGAGGAAGCTGGACTCCACTATACCCAGCGAAATGCATTGAGCGCTTTAACTACATTTGGACCTACCTGGTTTCCTCTCCTGTGAAACTGACTTTTTTGCCCTATATTACTGGCGGCTATAAGGAACATCCGGTGGATCTACAACATCCCGGTTATTTGCAAGCACTAGCTGCTAAAGGACTGTATGGACTATATGATTCTGGAACTGGTAATATCCTGCTGCTTATTTGGGATTTAATAGATATATTGGAGAGAACCATTGACTCAAACTACTAAGGATATAATAACCTCTATATAGCCAATATGGTCCATCTGTGACTTTATATTATATTTAAATGGTCTTTTTATGCGATACAGGTTTAAGTGTTTTGGAGATGTTATTTTCCTGTAATAAATGTTAAGTACCTTTTATGATCCAATTCAAGGTTCTCACACTCACTTACAAAGCCCTCACCCATTCCTCTCCCATTTACATCTCTGATCTCATCTCCCTTCACTCTTCTGTCCGTCCTCTTCGTTCACTTAATACATGCCGTCTTTCATGCCAATTGATTACTTCCTCCCACTCCCGCCTCCAAGATTTTATCCATGCTGCTCCCCACCTTTGGAATTTCCTCCCTCTCCCCATCAGACTCTGCACCTCTCTACAATCATTCAAACAAGCTCTTAAGACCCACTACTTCATTAAAGCCTTCCAGCTCTCATCCTAACTTGCTGCTACATCTTCCTTCCTCCCTGCCTACCCCACCTGTGTCACTCCTGCTTGTCTGCCCTTCCCTTTTAGAATGTAAGCTCTTTCGAGCAGGGCCCTCTACCCTCTTGTGCTTCTCCCTACAGTATTTTCATTTCTCTCTTACTCCCCACTAGCGCAACTAACACTTGGCTGCTTATGTGGGTGTAAAGGTTGCTAATATATAGCTATGTTTATTATCCATGTCCGTGTCCTGCATTGTATTGTATTGTAAGTCGCTTGTTACTTATTTGTTTATGTACTTTGTGAGGCACTGCGGAACACTTGAGGCACCATAAAAATAATTATAATAATAATAATATTATATATCGTCCATTTGACTATTTTATATTTTCTGCATAGCGCTGGTATCTTTCTTTTTTACAATTCTATTGTACTGTAAGTCACTGGTTTCTTGTTCACTTATATGTTAATGTACTTTATAAGATGCTGCAGTACTCTTGTGGAGCCATATAAATAAAGCATAATAATAATAATAATAATAATAATAATAAAAATACAGTAAAGTGGCGAAAAGAGATAAAAAGTCCAAGATGGAGACTTGATATTGTGTTATTAGAAGAATCCCATGATAAATACAGATTAGTGAAATGATGTTCCCAGCTAGGTTTCGGGGTTTCTTTACTAGAAATGTGAAGCAGTATATGATATAGCATAAAGCACTATTTTATGGTAGATGGCAGTTGGCTAAAGTAGCAATATTAAATGTTAATCCAACTTTTTAAAAAAAAAATTTTTTTTAAGATGCAGGTTTAGAATATTTATCTGGAGATCACATGTATCCCAAAGGTGATGAGGATCAAAAAATGCTCTTCTGAGAAAGATAACAGATACAGAGGAGCCTTGCATGCTCAGAAGAGGCCTCAGCACTGCTCTTCTGAGAGCAGAGGTGGGGACCAGGATGCTGTAGCTGCATTACTGGAGCTTCCCCCGAATGTTTCAGTGTGGCCTAGTGGTAAGATGTTGAACTGTTCCTGATCGCCTCATACAGTCAATGGAGATCACTGAAGTGCAAATGAACTGTTTTGTTGCAGCCTGGGATTGGTGCAAATGCAAATGCACCTATATTTCCTTCAAAGGGCATAGATTAGCAAAGCTAGATCATAATATCTTCAGTGGAACAGGAAATTCCATAAGTAAAGTAAAGGTATAAGTTAGGAGCCCTGGTTCAGTTTTTTTTTATTTGGCAGTGCAGAAACTAGGTTTCATTTTGCAAAGCATGTGAGTTGGGCTCCGCTGCTATAGTGATAATGAGCACCTGTCTGGTCAACACAGGGCTGTTGCCTCTATGAGGAGGGGCACTAGGGGGAGGGTAACTGTTAAGTTGCAGGGGGAGGGTCAGGTTTAGGCTGTGGGGGGCAGTTTAGGTTTAGGCTGTGTAGGGGAGGGTTAGGTTTAGGGGTATGTTTAGGGTTAGCCTACTTACCTCTAGGTGTCAACCATGTAACCCAGTTGGGATGCCGGTGTCGGGATCCTGAGCATCAGTATCCCGTTCCCAACCCCCTGGGCTGTGACATTTAGGAAACTTTACTACACCATTGGTATTAGTATAATGGATAGGGCTATTACATTTACTGTCCATTAATATACTGTAAATGGATAAACAAAAATAAAGATGCATGCACACATTTTAATTAATTTAATTAAAGTTTAAATAAAGGAAAGACTCCCCAAAGCCATATTCACCACTCCCTAAAATAAAGGAAAACATTTTCTTTTCTGCTTTCCTGATGTGCTGTAACCTAACAGGGACAATATAATCTTTTTATAGCACATAATAATCCAACAATAATTCATAAAGTGCTGTTTAGCTATTTTATATGGTTTTATGGGTTTTTTCTGGTTTTGTTTTTCTTATATAGACTATGACGTATTAAGAGAGAAGAAAATAAAATACGCACTCTTAGCCTTTTCAGGGAGCAGAAATTATATTATTTTTCTTTTTATGTATGTAAATTCCAGTCACACCACATTTTTTTCCAAAATTTAATTACTCCTCAATAATGGTCAATCATTACCATAATTTGGTAAAGGCGGTAGGTAACAGGGTTTTTTTTTTCAAACTGCCCTCAGCAACAATTTAAAATCACCCAAGTGCCACATAGGTTGCCAAAACTAATCACTGTGCCACCAAACTGTAATGTTGCTACTGCCCAGTACCAAGACCATTGTCCTATCTGTGTTAAGCTTGTATATTCACTCCATATTTATGTGGATTTCCTGTGGATACTCCATTTTCCTCACACACTCCAGAATCATACTAGTCAGTTAAATGGACATAGGAGAGATTCAAAATGGCGCATGTCTTCTCTCCTGCTGTCTTATCTATGGGGTGTATTTATTAACATTATCTTTGGTCAAATAATATTGAAGAAATGGGTATTTTCACACCTTTTAAACATTATTTTAGTATCACATAAATTTACTGAAGGGCTTTTGGAGCAGTTTTTGTGAAAAACTACCACAATCTCTTCAACTAATTTATTTTTAGGAAGCAGATCGCATTTCCCATACTGGAGAAGGCGTTATCCAGGCTTCCCCTGTTTTTTTTACTTCTGCTCTGCTCTGATAGGTAGAGCGGTATGCAGTCGGAAAGTCGGCGGACCTAATCCCGACAGCCAGCTTCCCGACTGCTTTATCCCAGCTAGGGTACTTAAGTTTAGGCAGCGGGGAAGGGGGGTTAGGTTTAGGCACTTAGAGGGGGGATTGGGGTTAGGCACTTGGGGGAGAGGTTAGGGTTAGGCACCCCAAAGGGAGGGTTAGGGTTAGGGAGTTAGAAATAGGTTAGTGAATACTTACCTTCGACGATCGGGATTTCCTCCTCTGCCGGGATGCCACTGTCAGGATTCCAACCGCCGGGCTGGGGTCCGGCAGTAATTCATACCGATTCCGGTAGAGCAGATCCAGAAGTTGGCCCCTGTAATCATTGTATTAAAAAAAACAAAAAAAAAACAACACTTACCTGCATCCAGGGACCAGTGATTGGTACTCCGTTGAGGTCCTCTCTCTGGGGCTCCGTTCAGCTGGTCTCCGTCGGCTCCTGCATTGTGACCGTGGTCAACTACTGCATAGAGCATATGGTTTGCATCCTCCTGTGTTGTGCATAGTGTAGAACTGTAACTTTTGCACCCTTTTTATGTTATGAGCACTTCATGTGTATGTGCACTTTGTAAAGCATTGTGAACCCCTTGTGCACCCAACAAATAAAGGAAAATAATGTCTAATGTGATTTTTGTCTAATATGTAAACAAGTCTACATCTGTTTATGTACCTACATATTTTATTGTTTGCCTCCCCTATCTACATTGCTGTGAGACCCTTGTGGCGCCATGCAAATAAAGACTAATAATATGGTTTATATGTCTTTTTTTTCTACAGCTTAAAAACATTTTAGTTGTGTTCAATTAATGGTTTTCTTTTTTTGTCATGAAAGTACTTATTGCTTCTTTATTCCTAAGCAATGATTTATTGTTTACTTAAATATATATTTTGCTTTTAAAAATTGTTTTGCTGTGTTTTTTATGTAGATTATTCTTGCATCTTAATTTCTTAAAATCTTTCCATGTAAAATGGGTGCATTAACTTTTAAGTATTATAAATAAACAATTCAACATTAAGGCTTTTATTTAAAAAAAAAAAAAGGAAAAAAAAAAAAGCTTTTTATCTTTAGGCTAAGTAACTCCTAATGCATTCTGTAAATTATATAAATTTGGAATCTAATGTACATTTTCCAACTATTATATAAATTATTTTTTTTTGCTTTCTTGTTATTAGAATATGTTTTCTTTTTTTTGTAATCCTGTAAATTGTGTCAGAGAACTGTTTACATTTTCAAATATATCAGTTTTATGCATTCTACACAAATATTTATGAAATCCAGGAACATAGAACTGGAATCAACATGGTTTAAAAAAAATCTTCAAAAAGAAAGTTCTACAAATACATTATACTATAGATAATGGTTGAACACATTTTAAGGAGAGTAGTAGCAGGAGAGGAGGCTGATGATGATGGTTAGTTCTATAAGTTTCTTATGGAGGAACTACAGTATCTATTTTTTAAAATTCCCTTTATTTTTCATAGTTTTTTTCCATTTTCTATGAATACAACAGAACTGCCAAATAATGCTAACACTCCTGAAGAAGGTCTCACTATTCTGCCTGTTTGATTTATTTTGTATAGAAATGGATCAGTGTAGTGACTTTATTATATCACTTCCTAACTTGTTGCAGCTTCATATTCAAGTAGCATCTCTGTTGCTGTCATCCATCTATCACAAGAATATCCATAGCCTCTTCCCTGTATTTTATAATTTATGGTATCACCTGTTCCTACATGTACCCGATTGCTGTATAGAAAATAATGCTGCCCTCTCATTATCAACTTACCAAAAGTTCACATCATAAGGGGAGATTCAATTTAACACATGGCGCCTTTAATTCTACAGTGTCATACCTCCCAAAATCGGTGGTCTCAAATGCGGGACAGATGGTGTGGTTGCAGCATAAAGGGTCTTGTTTTTAAAGAAAAGTTAAATATTTTTAGGTTGCACACTGTTGGCGATAATCTGATAGAAAGAGGAAGGGTGAGGCACATGATGTAAGGAGCAGAGATGCCTTGGAATGCCCCTCTGATTTCTGTATGCACTTTGTATGACTTCCCCCTGCCTGTCTTCACATGATATGCTGACAGTATGAGTGTTTATGTGGGATTGCAGCTTTAATAATTGATATATACAGTACATACTGTATATAATACAAAAAAATACTTTTTAAAGTTTAATTGTCTCTTTCTCTTTTAAATGCATCTATGCCTGAAATTAAGTTTGCTTTATCTATAATCGTTACAGCTGCCTATAAACTAAGTTTGTAATACTGCCCTGTAGGAATTCTTTGACAAAACATCTCTCCAAAATCCACCCTAATGCCAATATAGGATACCCCCTTCATTCATTTCAATGTTATACTTTATCTCCTAAAGTACAAAGTCGGGACAATGCATCACCGCAATATTAAAAGATAGGGTCTCTGTCTTTGTAGTATTCAGTTTGTACAAGGAGTATGCACTAATGTTATCAATAACTGCATGTAAGACAGGCACGGAGGTCTCTGGGCTGGTAACACATAAAAGGACATTATCGGCAAATAAACAGAACTTATGAGTGAGCGAGGACACAGTAATGCCAGCAAAGACATCAGATCCGGGATTGTAGTCAGAAAAATGACCAATTGCCAATATTGTACGTACATTTTAGGTGTTAGACTACACCCCAGTTGTAAATAAAATAAGAGGGATAAGAGATTACACTGGTTAACTTAATTTTTATAATTTTTTGTCCCATGAAGTAAAATAGATAAAATCAACAGTATTTTGGGTACTGAATTCAAATCAGGTTTTAGTATTTTTTTTTTATCAGACATCATTTTTGAGAAATAGATTAGTTACATTTTACAATCAGTGTAGACTTTTTTTCGCCAATATGACTATTATTACATGTAAAATATGTATACATTTACCTTTAAAATGAAGAAGCATATGATTTTCAGCTATATATTCATTGCAGGAACTTCTCTTTCAGTGTACAGCAATAGTCTGCCAACGTAGATGAGCTCCACCTTTCTTGGTACTGCTTTTCCATGTCGAAAATATCCTGATGAAATCGATTGCCGACTTCGTCACTGATTGCCCCAAGATTTTCTGGGAAAGAGTCAGGAGTCCTTAAAGTGAATTTTTAGACTCTTATTGCATCAAAGAGCTCTAAACAAGGTTAGAAGGTGGTTTACAACATCACAGTAGTTGTCTGATTTGTGATTTCCATAAATTTCCTTGAAAATTCTCTTAAATGACAGCAATGCAGATTTTTCATGTTCATTAAGCTCTGCTCTACAAAAATACCCTCCTTTATTTTTGCCTCACTGATTATGGGGATTTTTTTCCCCAGCAAGGCTTGTTGGGACCTGCAGTTCCACAGCAAAAGACAATATTTTCAACACTTTCAAATGCACTACCCTACAAAATCAAACCAGCACCCACTGCCCAAGGGTGCCGGGGATAGTCCTATCAGCCTAGGCCTGGAGTGTCCTGGAGAGGGGGACCCCTTTATTGGGGGGGTCCCCAGGGATCCTCGGCCTAAGCTGACTAGTGTTCAGGATTAATGCTTCGGCTGGGGGGCCCGGTGAAAGGGCTTCCCTGCTGTGGCATTAGCCCCCCGCTAGAAAAAGTCCAGTGCTGGTTCTGGATCATACAGGGGGAGACTACTAATTTTTTTCACCTGTATTTCCAGAACCAGGACTGGGTCAGAGCCCAGTGCTGGTTGCGCAAAATACGAGGGACTCCCTACGTCGTTTTTCCCCCGTATTTTGGCAACCAGGGCTGGTTCTGACTAGCCCGGTGCTGGTTGTTCTTAAATATAGGGGACCCCTATGTCATTGTCCCCTGTATTTAAGCACAACCAGCACTTGGTCACTAAAAGCCCAAGGCTGGCTGCTCTTTTGGGGGAGGGGGATCACGCCATTTTATTTCTTTTTACACAGGTTTTTTTTTTTTGATGGCAGCAGCACAGACAGATCTCGCCTGTGCTCTATATTAATAGCACAGATCTCCTAGTGCGTGCGTGTATCTGAGTCTATGAAATACACAGCAGCACAGATGGGCAGGGGCATATCTATAGTGGGTGCAGAGTGTGAGGGCACATGGGCCCCCAGGTCCAGAGGGGCCATGCACCGCACAACCTGCACACATATTATTTAAAACTCACCTGTCCGTGGTTCTGCGGGTGTCAGCGCTGCATAGAACACCAGAACATGGCCATTTTTCCGGCATTCTGTGCATGCGCAGTAGACTCTGAGCACGTTCTAGTGCCCAGAGTCTACTGCTTCTGCAATGGCCGGCCAGCCACGTTATTCGGCTGTCGGCCGCCGGGGAGAGAGGAGGGGGCCCTGCACGGGGAATGCACACAGGCCCCATCCTCTCTTAAGACGCCCCTGCAAACGGGTCTCACTGACACCATCTGTGCTTCTGTGTCAATGACACAGATGCATGTAGCACGGATCTCTCTGATCCATGCTACATGCATCTGTGTCATATCGCACTCGATCTAATGAGTATGCAAATCATTCAATCATGCATGATAGATTGGGGGAACATCATGCAGCTTTTGCTGCACATCGTTCATTTCAGCTGTCAGAGATAGTTCAAGGGCGATTACATACGAAATGGGATCGTTTGCAAATCACACTGTGTGTGGGGACCTTTAAGAAGAGGTGTAGTTGACATAAGGTAAAATCTTTCCATGGCTTGGTCAGCATTATGATTTGAGTTTCGATCATCTCAGCAGGGAAAGAGTCATGGTTAGAAGCAAACTTAAAAATCATGGTAAGTGTGGGTGTAAGTTTAGTCTCAAAATGTTTGTAAAAAGAGTTAGTAAATCCATTGGGACAAAAAGCCTTCCCAGCTGGGAGTGTTTTGATGACATCGAGAGTATCTTGTTCTGACCATGGGTCACTGAGAGAGGCCAACATGTCCTCCTTCAATCTGGGTAACTCAAGACCATCCAAGAATGAGGATATTAAAATGTCATCATTTGGGACATGTTAGTGTCATTGCATAAGTTATATAGTTTCTATTAGTAGAGTGCAGAAGCTTAAGCTATGGCTGGCGAGTTGAGCAGCCATTTTCCCTCTGGAGAAAAGATACATTTAATCCTATTCCTAGTCTGATAAATGCGCGATTTGCATGCTAGAAATTTACCAGCTCTATAGCTCAAAGTATATCATTTCTGTTGAAGCTTCATCAGCGCACTCATCATACGAGCCATAAACAGTTTCAGTAGTTAGTTCCCTCTTAAGGGGTTGAGTAGGTCTTGTACAGTTCCGGGATTCAACCTGACCAAGTCACTGGTCTAATTCACACCTGTAATACATTTTAATGGTGTTTTTTTTTACATAAATTTGGTCTTTTTTTTTACTGAATCTACATAAAGTCACTGTCTGTAATTCAAACAGCAAGA
This sequence comes from Taudactylus pleione, assembly GCA_031769625.1. Lineage (NCBI taxonomy): Eukaryota > Metazoa > Chordata > Amphibia > Anura > Myobatrachidae > Taudactylus > Taudactylus pleione. The sequence goes on along the minus strand of JAUIMM010000091.1, from coordinate 11,995,009 downwards.
AACAAAATGGCATCAATACATTCACAACATCCTCATATTAATGTTAGTGAATGTAATAAAGATATACAGCCAAATGTCACCAAAATTCCTCACAGTAAAAAAAAAAAAATCTGTTAGCAATCAAAAGAAAATTCTGATGAAAATTATACATAAGTAATTTTAAAATGAGGATTAAGAGCCAACCCAGACTTTGTCAACTGAGTGTTATATGTATTTGTTCAATTGGTGTTTGTACCTATTTATGCCATACCTCCCAACTGTCCACTTTCAACGGCGGGGGGTCGAAATCTGGAGAGAGCAGGAGCACTCAGTTAGATCCGTAACTAGACTTTTTGGTGGCCTGTGCCAGAAAGATCATTGGCGGCCCCCTCATTTTTCAAAGGGACATAATGCACCCAAAAAAGAGTCATGGCTTCATGGTAAAGGGCCGGGGAAGCGATAGGAGAGGCCAGGAGATGCTGGGGATGAAATAAGAGGAAGCTACAAACAAGAATGATAATAAACAGAAATTTGACAGGCCCAAACAGTACCCCCTGACCTGTGGTGCCCTGTGAGATGGCACCGTCCGCACTACCCTAGCTACGGCCCTGCACTCAGTCTCACTGGTGCTCTGCAGAGCAGCTGGAGAACAAATGCTGAGTGCATGTGCCCAACACCTGCTCAGTGTGTGGGGAGAGTCTGGGTGAAGCCCAGCATCTCTGGGAGTGCTGAGCATGCCCCAAGAGTGATGAAATGGGGACATGCCACGAGGTCATGCCTCATTTTCCACTAGACCACTACCCCATTTCAGACTTGTGTGCCTGCAATGTTTAGATTCCGTTCAAGATTTCTTCACAAGTTGATTGTAAAATTTGCTGTCTAGAACCAGTAAACATTTGATTTGTATTAAAATATTTGCAATATTCTATGTTTATGGATTTCTGTAAATCCTCTTTGTGAGCTCATTAATGCCAAGAATGAAAGTTTAAACAAATAGAAAAAATTATTCTTGTCTCCTTATGCTATAGCAATTCTATAGTCTTAGCAGTGGTAATGCAAGCAAGAAAAGGAAGAAAAAATATGTAATATTCTGGATTTTCAAACTAGTTACAATTATAAAAATTAATACAATAAATAAAAATAAAAAATAATTTTAGTGCTAAACAATCAGAGATTGCAATATCTTCATAAATTGTGGATTTTATTAATTATGTCCCATACTAACATTTGCCACTTAATTACACAATATGGGGCCTTATACAGAGTATAACACAAATCTACTGTAGATGTTCCCTGCATTGTGAAAGGGAAAGAAATGCATATACACACCTAAATGTACTCAAGTCGACATGTCTCTATCCGTCTAGATACTTGTCATTATCGTCCGTTCACACTTCCACCAGCCTATGGGGGGTATTTATCAAAGACTGGGGAGAGAGAAAATTGTGAGAGATAAAGCACTAACCAGTTAGCTTCTAACTTTCATTTTACAAGCTGTGTTTCAAAAATGATAGTTAGGAGCTGATTGGTTAATACCTTTTCTCTCACAATTTTCTCTCTCATCAAGCCTTAGTACATAGACACCTAAATGAGGAGCCTGTACTATTGCAAAGCCTGGAACCAGGCTTAGCAATAGTACAACTCTGCAAGTGGCCGCAGTTCTGTCCACACACCCGCATTGAACATTGCCTATGAGGGAATGCCCAGTTATAGTTCAGGTACACCTCTTCAGTCACAAGTGGACATGTGATTGAAATGTGCATGTTTCTACTCTGTCTGTATCACCTGTAGCTGCGTGTGCTCAGTTCCGTAGAACACACAATGTGGAAAAATGCACGTTATGTTCTGCATTACTCATATGTTCATCTCAGCAACAGTTACATCGGAGTATATTTACTAAAGTATGGGTTTTTAGAAGTGGAGTTGTTTCCCATAGCAACCAATCAGATTCTACTTATCATTTATCTAGCACTTTCTAAAAGATAATAGCTAGAATCTGATTGGTTGCTATGGGCAACAACTGCAATACTAAAAACCCTGCACTTTAGTAAAAAAATAGCCCACAGTCTATTTAAATAAGGCTGTTTAGCTGGGATTTTACTTGTAAGAGGTGTGTGCTAAATATATGCTTTAAAATTGGCTGTACAGGTTAAGTCTCCCATATCCAAATATTCCGAAATACGGAATTTTTGTAGCATGACTGAGATAGTTAAACTTTTGCTTTTTGATGGATCAATGTACACAAACTTTGTTTACGGCACAAAATTATTAAAAATATTGTATAAAATTACCTTAAAGCTTTGTGTATAAGGTATATATGAAACATAAATGAATTTCATGTATGTACACAAACTTTGTTTGAGCCACAACATTATTGAAAATATTGTATAAAATTACCTGCAGGCTGTGCGTATATGTTGTATATAAAACATAAATGCATTCTGTTTAGATTTGGGTCCCTTTCCCAAGATATTTCATTATGGTATGCAATTATTCCAAAATACGGAATATTCTGATATCCAAATTGCCCCTGGTCCCAAGCATTTTGGATATGGGACACTGAACCTATACTAATGATCACGTTTGCTCGGCATTGGTATAATCAAGAATATTTTTCTCACTCTCCTCATGTTTTTTTTTTTTTTCATAAATATTTTTGGGAATAGATGGATCTATCTATTCATAACATATTTGAGTAAATATCTTTTTCAAATTTTATTGTTGCTTCTGACATTTATTGGGATTTCAAGTACATATTCTTTATCTTTCATTTTTATCTGCGTGGGAGGTTAAGAATGCAAAGAGCTCACTGGTGGCTATAAACACATCCATGCCTTTCTTATTCTGCTCGATTACACTCTCGTTCTCGTTCCTGTACTGTTCCTATGTACAGTACATATGTTCATATGTACAGTGGGGTAGATGCAGGGCCAGCTCTAGGGGTGTTCGACCAGTGCGGTCTCACAGGGACACCACTCATAGAGGGCGCACCGCTCCCCAGTATCCTGATTTCAGCGGGACAGTACTGTCCCGCTGTTCCACCCGAAGGCCGAAGTGGCCCATGGATGGTCAAATTGGATGGTTGGGGACCCCCACCGCTGCAGCTGTGCGATGGTGCCGGACCCCCGGAGAGTGAATGGATGCCGCGCGCATGCACACAGCATCCATTCACTGAAGGGAGAGGCAGGGGAAAGCCCAGCCTGACGTTATTTGGAAGCGTGCCATGCGGGAACGCCTCCAAATAATATCATGTAGGGGCGTGATCTATGGTGATTAGGCCACACCCCCAATTTGGCCCGCGCGCAGCTCTGCCACGCGCGATGTAGGGGCCCCTGGAACTGGCCCTGGATAGATGTACAGTACTAAGCCATGGAGAGAGATAAAGTGGATGGAGATAAAGGGCCTGATTCACTACGGATCGCTATTGTTAATCCATTGCAAAAATATGCTAATGAATGCAATCGCAAAGACGTGGCACAGCCAGCATAGAGACACCCACTACCGCTATCTAACATCCGTAATACCTTGCAGTCCTGCGTATACATGGGAAACCGAGTAACATCGGCCATCATGCAGAATTACAACAGGTCTGACCTTACTCAGAAATTGCTAACCTCGTTGCACGCAGTGAGTACACAAGCTGCGTATGCCGTCACAGTGGATAATTTATGCATGCCCATGCAACGGCGCTCAAACAGACAGGCACATCTGCGTTTCTCCTACCACTCCCCAGTCACCACCCCTGAACATCCTGTCCTTCGGTTTGCTATGTCTTTGTATCTGCATAGGTGATCGCAGTGCGATTGTAATGCTGCCTCACGTACACGCTCTGTGGTGCATATGCATGCACAGTACGCACCACCAGATGCGAATGCTGTTACGATTCGTAATGAATTAGACCCAAAGTACCAACCAATCAGTTCCTAACTGTCATGTTACATGCTGCGTTTGAAAAATGACAGTTAGGAGCTGATTGGTTTATACTTTTTCTTTCTCCACTTTATCTCTCTCCAAGGCTTAGTACATCTGCCCCACTATGTCATATCTGGATGATTATGTCAGGCACTACGAAATCTCTGGTATTATACAAATAAATAATAATGATGACTTTTAGCTTCATTTTAACATGTGTAAAAAAAAAATCTGATTGTGTATCCAGGTATTTTTCGGAAAGACGTGTGTCTATAAACTAGTGTTCGCAGTTTACCTCTAAGACTTATCACAACTCTAAATAAATACACGGACAACATTGGATTAATTTAGGTCAAATTTACTTTGACATCAGCCAAATGTATTAAAATTTTTTAATTATCAAATATAATTGAGTTAATACACTTAAGTTAGTTTAGTGGAGGACAACAAAGAATGGACAACTACTCAATAACATGCATACCAAAATCACTTGTTGGTGTTCAACTTCCCTGAAAAAAAGTACGCCTGTACGGGCTATCATTTCTCGGGTAAGGACCATTTGGCTTATAATTGAATAAGGAGAGTGCACCCATCTGATATATATAAACAATAAATAAAACTACTGTTCTTTCTGCCAAAGCAAGGCAACTCAAGTCTCTCTCTGCCACCAAAAAACTAAACTAAACCAAATCCAAAATTTCCTTGAACAAAGCTTCAACAAACAAAAATATGAAATTCACTGCCAGACCTAAACAGCTGCATATCCCTGAACCTTATCAGGCTATGTACTACCAGCACATGACTGACTGACAGCACAAAACAGGCCATTGCGGATTTCACTTTGAGCCTCTTCCATCACCCTACCTGGTTTGCAGGAATGCCACTTCCGTCAAGGAATTATCACTGACCAATTCAATTTACATAAAGGCCAGAGACAATATAAGATATCAAAATCATGAACAATGGCCCACCCAAGATCCAAGGACATGCACTGACATAAGTCATTGCCTCCACGATGGACTTCCAATATGTTAGGCCGACCAAACCTCCACAAACCATCCAACAAATTCCTGTATGACTCATCCCACAATATGCCCTTAAACCCAAGGTAATGCACTTGATCAGCCAAACCAAAGTACCTAGAATCATGAGCTGCAAATAATAGTGCAGCCCAATAAACAAAAAATGGGCAATAATTAAATGGGCCTAGCATCGATCAGTCCTGTAAAATTCAAAAAGAAGAATTAATAAACATTGTACAATAAAACCATATTCACAATCAAAACACACACACCAGCAAACAGAACAACAGAAAACCACAAATACATTGTTAGTCACAAACACAAGCATAGTAACCAGACTGGAGGTAAAAAAAACCCTACTATGTACTTTTCTATTAAATATTTTATTTAAGGAATAAACTACTTGATGCATCCTTAGGAAAAATAAAATTGCTCACAGACCCCTGCATAGCAGCGAATAGTCTGAACCTCTGGCTAGCATGCTGAAGAAGTACCAGCAATTACTTTACCCAGCTGCACATAATGAAAAAAAGCAGCAGACAGACTTCAACTGGCCCAGAGCTTAAATCTCTGATGGGGAAAAGCAGTATGCAGCAGTGGAAGTGGCAGCCCCAATGCAGTAATACAGAGTTTAACCATCAACAGCCGTCAATAAGTGTGGCAACAGATTCAAATCAATAGGACATCACCTAGGGGGCAGTATAACTGCAGGAGCAAATAAAAGTAATGCTTGCAAAAAGCTGGCCAGTAAGAGGGATAGTTCTGCATGCAGCTGCACTGGGGATAGCAACCCTGTAAAGCCAGTCATGGAGACTGCACTCCCAATACCGTGACCTATGCATCATGTGACCAGAGCATTGGCAGCTGCCAAAGAACCCGGAGCAGACCTAGACTGGGCAGGCTGGGAAGCCATATGTGGGAGGCTTATGTAGTGCACAACCGGTGGAATGGGCATCTGTGATAACTGCCACGGAAGAGCCTGAGTTTGCCGCAGCCTTTCATGATGCAATGGAGGAAGTTGTCGGCAATCAGGTAGCTGATGTTCCCATACCAGCAACAACTTCACTATAGAGTGGAGCAGTGTGGTCTTTGTTACAGGATGAAAGGGAAGTATGTACAGTACCTGCAGCCTAGCTACAGACTGACCCTTTGAAGGAGCTGCCAATAATGAAAGGTTGATGGCTTTGCAAAGAAATCTGCAACTCATAGGCTGCAATTGTGTCTACCAAGCACAGCGCAACAAAGCCATGCCCGCAGCATCATCCACCACTGTGGACTACCATTTTGTCCCTGCCCCCACCGCAGCTGATGGTTACAATGGGCAAAAGCAGTGGGGAGTGCACTATTTATATGGATAGCAATGGCAGGTGCCACTACAGCATCAGGCACCCCCGCTGCCCTGATATGATGTGACAGAGGGGGCTGTGCTCAAGGCTACTGCAGCATGCACTGTGGTCCCCTAAGCAACCTGCCCGTGAGCCTGGTGGTGGAGGTAGATGAAGTCTCCCCTGACCCTGCTGCTATGTCAGAGAGGTAGCAGAGGTCCATGCTCACAACAGCAGCCTGAGGCCCTGAATAACAGTTGGTGTGACACCTCATGCCATCTGATCACTGGGTGCGCCAGAGAGCCTGTGAGCCAAGGACCACAGCCAAACAGGGTACTGTGGTTTCCTAGGCATGACCAGGGACCAAATACACAGTTAGTCCCAGCTGAGCCCTAGGGGCAGAGGCTGGGCATGAACACCACGGTAAGGGGGCACTGCGCACTAGCTTCATCACATGCAGGGGCTGAAGCCATGGCAGGGCATGATAACATACAATAAAGTAAAACACTGGTAGAAGAAAAGAAGGGGAAGGAGAAAACAAAAGCAAATAATAATAATAAGTAGAAAGACAAGCTAGGAAATGTGAGAATTTTACTTGTGGGCATGTTGATATCAGCCAGTGGTGTCACTAGAAGGTGTGTGGGTGTGGGTCAAACCAAGTGACCCCATCGGAGTGGGTGACACCAAAATAGTAGAGTTGCTCTGCTATTTTGATATCAGCAGCTCAGATGGTTTCACAAAGCAGAGGACAACTGTGATGTATAATGCGCAGATTCCATACCCCCTGTATCCGGGGAGGCTAGGGGATTCCCAACAGCTTCCAGACATCTATGGCCATGCCCTATTTGAGGGGTTTAGAGGTTCCGCACTGGGTGCTACCACCAGTTGTAATGCCTCTGGTGTCAGCAACTCCATTTGAAGGCTCAGTTCCACTGATACCAGTAGCCGTGGTGAGTAGGACATTCTACACCTGCCATAGGAAGCTGGATCTGGAAGTATGAGCTCGAGCATCTCACACATGCACTGAATGACAATCTGCACCAGTGACATTGTTTTGATAAATAGCTCAAACAAAGAAAATCCTCATTTAGCAGGGGTCTGTTAAATAGACTCCTTAATCACAGTCGCTGATCTGAATAAGCAACAGGGCAAATTACCTTGCTGGAGTTAGAGTATTGCCGACATGGTTTCTACAGTATGTACACAATGGTTTATCTGCAACTGAAAAGAAGGTCCTCTTAGACATCCTAAGGATTGAAAAAAAAATATATATATTTTTAAGGCTGGAGGATATTAAACTCTGAGGTTGAGTTTGTTATTCTAGCAAGTAAGGAGGACTGGTAGTGAATGGGTTTGGATTTATTGGTTTGTTTTGTGGAAGAGTATGACATGGAAGATAAAGGAAAAAGTGAATAAATGAAATATTGTTTAACTCAACTGTGTCATTTAAACCAGAAGATATCATTGTATTTAGCTGGGAAATCCAAAAAGCTCCAGTCTACAGAGGTGGTTAAATCTATCTTCTCCTCTAGAGGTGAGATTAATTTTCTCAATGGCTTTAATAGAAAAAGATTCAAGTGTATAAAGTGAGAATTTTTATAAGTGGAGATCTTGTCCATAGCAACCAATTACATTTTACTTAACATTTAACTTGTACCTTCAAGAAGGTAATAGCTATAATCTGATTGGTTGCTATGGGCAAAATCACCATTTCTAAAAACTCTCACTTTAGTAAATATACCCCTTAGCATTACTTTTCTGACATGTCACAAAATGTTGTGATAGACTATGCGCCCTTATGCCTTTCAATATATTGAGTCAATGGGCCTGATTCAGAGCTGAACGCTCTGACCAGAGCGCTCGCTCTGAATCAGGGCCCTCCTACCTGTTTTAGGAGCGTCCTCATGGACGCTCGCTTAGCTGTGGGTTACCACCCACAGCTTATGCGAGCGTCCATGATGATGGTCGCGATGGTCAAGACCATCGCGACCATTCGGCTTGCGACAGAGACCCTGCGGTAGGGTCTCGCTGCGCAAGCCCTGGAGTGATTTTGGCTCTATCAGAGCCAAAATCACTCCCACTGACATCACTAGTAATGTCAGTGGGGCCGGCTTGAGATGGTAGGCGTTCACGCTCCCACGTGCCCACGTGCACGCCCCCGGCACGCCCACCAAAGGGGGCGTGCTGTCAATCAACATCAACAGCAAGCCCCCTTTGGTGCGAGACCCGGAGCGATGGAGAGCCCGTCACTCTCCGGGTCTCGCGCATGCGCACGACGGAGCTCCCTCCGTCGTGCACATGCGTAGTGGGGGACATCGACCCGCTTGCGAGCATACTGCCGCTCACGAGCGGGTCTGAATGACCCCCAATGTCCTAAGACCTAGGGGTAAATTTACTAAGGTTTGATTTGACTCTCGTTTTGTAGTTCGATTTAGCTCATCTCAAACCGACTCAAATCGAAAGTTCAAATCCCTCTTCAAATCCCTCATTTACTAACATTCGATTTGAGAAGCATTTCCCAAATATAATTCGATTTGGTTCGGTTTGGAACAGTGATTTGCTGTTCGATTTGGCATTTTCATGTACAAATCGAGCAGCAAATCCCCGACTGAATAGAACTGCATCATGCTTTCACTTTCAGCATGAACAGTTTGTTTTCACACAGATACATGCATACATCAGTGAGATGCATGCATGTATCTTACTGTAACAAGCTTATAAATAGTTACATTTAGAATAAAAATGATGTGCCCCCCCCCCCCAAAAAAAAAACAGAACCAGCCCCCGGACTTTTCATAGCCAGTCCTGGTTGTCTAAGTACAGGAAAAAAATTGCATAGGGTTCCACTGTAATTCCCAGAACCAGCACCGGACCCTTTCTAGTTGGGAGCTGATGCCACAGCCAGAGGAACCCTTTCAGTGTGAGGGGAATCACACCCACCACCCAGGGGTGACAGGGATAGCCCCAGGCTAACAACCTAGGCTAGGGGTGCCCTGGAGAGGGGGTCCCCTTTATTGGGGGGTCCCCAACTCCCCTGGGATCCCTGGCCTGGGCTGACTAGTGGTCAAGGCTGCTGCTGTGACTGGTGGGCACACTGAAAGGGCTCCTCTGGCTGTGGCATCAGCCCCCAGCTAGAAAGGGTCTGGTGCTGGTTCTGGAGCTAACAGCGGAATCCTACGCAATTTTTTCCCCTGTAATTCCAGAACCAGGACTGGTTCCCAGAGCCCAGTGCTGGTTGTACGAAGTACAGTGGAACCCTATGTATTTTTTTCCCTGTACTTAGACAACCAGGACTAGCAATGAAAAGTCCGGGGCTGGTTCTGTTTTGGGGGGGGACCCCACGTCATTTTCTTTCTAAATTTAACTCTTTCTTAGCTTTTTACAGTAAGATACAAGCATGCATCTCACTGATGTATGCATGTATCTGTGTCAATCCGACCTGCTCATGCTCAAATCGAAAGCATGAAGCAGGTCTATTCATTTGGGGATTTGAAGTTCGATTTGAAGTTCGCTTTTGTGTTCGATTTCAAATTGAATGATAGTAAATAAGGGATTTGTGTGTTGGTCTATGTAAAAGTACTGATGTTTTTCCGATGTTCAATTTTACATTCAATTTGGCCGTTAGTAAATACCCAAATGCAAACTCGAATGCAAATCGAATGCCAAATAACTCAAAATGCAAAATAGAATGTTAGTAAATATACCCCCTAGTATGTAATCAAGTGGTTCTCCCAACGTATAGTTTACCACGCTTGCAATGAATAACATACATTACATATTTGGTCCTGTAATAGAGAAAGCTAGTAATACTAAACTTTTCCTTTATATTGAAAGAGCAAACTTTAGAATATTTTTTGTCCAGAGAGGACAAACCGTTGATGGTACACATGTTGAGAATGACAGAGGATAATATGCATCAGTAATTAGATTATGGGCAGGAGCACAGTAACAAGACAAGGAGGAAGTGACAGGAGTCTTCTTATAGAGGAAATCAGGGGGTGAACATGTTAGAAACCAGGAGAACAGTTTGACTGAGCTTGCACACCGAAGCAATGAGCGAAAAGCCATCATATCTCAATCAGCAGTCTCCAAAGGCTGGATCCCTGAGATTGAGTATTGACACGTGTACAGAACCTACTTATCTTTATCTTTGTCTCTGCTTCATAAATACTGTGTTGACATACTGTAGGTTTGTTTTAAAATTTATATTCTGCCAGCATAGACCATGACTTGTTCCTAATCCCTTCACCAACCTAGACCAGACGTTTTACAGAATCACCAGGCCTCAACATGGACAACACCAAAGCAGATTCTACTTTTGCCCAGGAAGTAATTGCTTTGACTTTAAATTTGCACTCACAAGCACAGGTAATACAAGTTCACCAAAATGAAATATAGGATTTTAATGACCAGTTCCAAAACAATACAGAACAAACAACCAATTTATTGCAGATTCAAGAATTGTATTTTCTCCCTTTCTTGTTACCTTTAAAGAAACACATTTATCTCTCTCTCCAAGATTTAGTGGAGACCAATCTTGCCAGTTTCGCTCGGAAAGTAATAAAGAAGATTAATTATTCACAGATAGGACTATGGCTTGAGCATCCACACTTCTTCCCTAAATGAGGGAATCTGGATGATATTATTATTCAAATAATTACCCCAGCTAAATCCATCTTTACAACTTAATGGCAAGTGTAGTGGCAATATATACAGGTGAACTTTCCACATGCTTCGATGACATTATTTTATATTAATTTTTATAGAGGTTTATTTGAAGAAATGAACAATTAGGTTGCTCAAATTTAATACTCTACATACAGTAATTTGATCACAAACTTTCTAAAGCCAGGCATATCCACAATGCATTTAGAATAAATATATATCCATTTTCTGCCACTCAAAACTTCTAACCTGGCTCTTGAGCCTAAGATAAGCATGGTAAATTTGATTCAAGGACCTTTTACTTCTGAAAACAGTCATCAAAGACCTGTCTCTATGCCACAAAGTGGTTAAAGACTATGAATTACCGAACTTGGAGTTAATCAGATCAAACGTTGCTAGACAAGCAAGGTACATCATTTTATTTTCACAATTTTCTGACTTCTTGTGGACCATGAATAGAAAAATAATGCCCCTTGACCCACAACTGAGTCTGTTTCTACCATTCTCCCAGACTTACCCTTCTGTACTTTTGTCTCGCATTAAGAAATGCTATGAAAATACCATGATTTATTACGATGATAAAACATCCACCTAATAATGAGTACTAGATTTATGAACATAAACCTCTCATTCCAAGACCAGTGAGATTTGAGATATGGCACTTGCTTTATGATCCTAAACAATTAGGCCTCCATGGCATCCATAGAACTCAGGAACGCACTACTGTTCCGTTACTATTGGTAACCTGAATTCCATCAGGATGCCCACACCTATGTCAATTTCTGTGTCATTTGTGCTTGTAACAAGACCATTCATGTTCTTCATATGGGTTTGCTTCAATCCTTCCATATAGATTTCCCACCTTGGGTGTATAGCTCCATAGACTTGATTCTTGTACTTTTTGTAATTCCAGAGCAAATACCACTATTCTAATTGTTGTACATTATGTTAGCTGACTAAAATAGCATTCTTCATTCCCAGTTAAGGTCTTTCTGCTGAACAAATGGCCAACATGATAATCCAAGCAGTACTTTGTCTTCACAAACAAAATCTCTTAAGAACTGGTTGTTGATCAAAGACTTAAAGTTACTTTAATTCAATGCCCTGATAAAATGTACTGTGGCAGGCTATGAGGATCAGTCTGTTGTTCCCTTTTTTCTACTTAGTTTGTGTCTTCAGAATGTTGTTAATGAAAAACACTTCTTCAGCTTTTCCACATTGTCATGGACCACCATGGCTAAAACAGTCGTGAGCAGACTGCCCATTAAAGTTCTGTTACCGCTGGGACATTCCATCTCCCTCCGCTGCCTTTACAGCTCACGTTGCATGTTTATCAACATATTATGGTAGGATGATTCTGCTTGCACCTCCATAGGCTGAGAGCCAAAACAGCCTCACAAAACAGATCCCGATGGCTTCCACATTTTATTGACTCAACTCATAATGTGCTGGCTGTATGAGAGCCTCAGCCTGTGTAGCAAGCAGAATTGTCTGTGTCTGTCAGCCAGGCAGTATATTTTGTGCCTGCTCTGCGCACCGTGACATCATCCTTTCCTTCACCCATTCTTTGCCATCACATGACATGTCAAGAGCTGTAACCTTTGGAAGCCATTAATGTTTGTCCCTTAAAGAGTCAGGGAGATAATTATCTGTAGGAGAAAAGAAAGGAACAATAAAAATTAGATTCAAGCTTAAAATGTACTTTACTTGTTGTTTAAAGAAGAAAACATCCAAGTAGGATTATTACTGTAAAGTTTTTGAGTGACACAGGGAATCTTCTTAAGTTTCTATCTAGCTTTACAGCTGCAATTTGAAAAGGAATCCTTGCAAAAATACCTCAATGTCCTATTACTGCCTTATTCTATAACAAATCACTTTTTATAACAATGTTAAGCATAGTTCTACTTTACAAAGTTCACAGATTTCATTCGAGATTCAATTACCCTTGGGTTGTGTTGTGCGATCTCTTCTTGTGGGTAAAGCACCCTTTACCCTGAACTGCAAAACAACCTGCGAGCAGCACAGAGGTAGCATGGATTTCTGCTTGGTCACTTTGAAGACTTTGAATTATTTCAATAACAGTTATTTATACAGTGCAGGTATATTCTGCAGTGCATTACAGAGACTATATGGTCATTGTGAAACTTACAATCTATGTTCCCCACCACATGTGCACACACACACATATACACGCTAGAGTTAATCTTAGTCAAAAGCCATTTAACCTACCAGTATATTTTTGGATTGTGGGAGAAAACCAGAGCACCCGGGGGAAACCTACGCAATCATGGGGCGAATATACAAACTCCACATAGTTAGGGTTGTGATGGGAATCAAACCCAAGATCTCAGGCCCTGATTCAGAGCCGGACGCTCTGACAGAGCGCTCGCCCTGAATCAGGGCATCTTTTTTTTTTCTTATGGAGCAGCCTCCTGGCTGCTCGCATTGCTGTGGGTTGCCACAGCTATAGCGAGTGGCCATGATGATGGTCACGATGGTCAAGACCATCGCGACCATCGGGCTTGCAACTAGACCCTTGTGGTAGGGTCTCGTGGCTGCAAGCCCCAGAGAGATTTCGGCTCAAACAGAGCTGAAAGCTCTCACACTGACATCACTTGTGATGTCAGTGGGGCTGCCCCCAAACGGTAGGCATTCTCATGGGAATGCCTCCGTCTGGGCAGCCACCCCCCCAGCCCACCCACCAAAGGGGGCGTGCTGTCACTCAACATTGACAGCACGCCCCCTTTGGTGCGAGATCCGGAGCGGCGGATTGCCCGTCACTATCCGGATCTCACGCATGCGCACTGGCCCACCATCAACCCGACTGCGAGTGCACAGCGCTTGCGACTGGGTCTGAATCAGGCCCTCAGTGCTGTGAGGCAGTAGTGCTAACCATTACATGGGATAAGTATGAAATACCAACAGTCGTGATCCTGGGTTAACATACCAACACTTGTTGGTTGGTATGCAAACCCTCCCCCTCTCCCTGCCCTAACCCTCCCTCCCCGCCTTACCATAACTTCACCTCTAGTGCCGAAACCTAGCCTCACCCTCCCCGCACCCTAAACCTCCCCCTTAGTGCCTAACCCTAACCCCTAAACCTAACTCTAACCTTCCCCCTAACCCCGCTACTTACCTTCTGCATCCTGACGTCGGGATGCTGGTGTCGGGATTCTGACCGGCATCAGTATTCCGGCGTCGGTATTGTAAGCGTCTGCATCCCGACCATTAGGATGCTGAACGCATCCCCCATTACACCATATGTGCTGCCTATGATATTCCCTGCCTAATATAGAAAAATAATGGCCACCATCAAATTAACACACTGCTTCATTGGTAAATCATTAAGTTCAAAGTGACTTCATTGAATCAATTTGTCCCATAAGAGAAACCACAGTGTCACTTGTCTATACATTAGTTCTCTATTTACCAGGTATAATTCAATTATATGCATGCGTTTAGTAACTGTAAATAAACCGATGTGCTAATATTAATTTGGAGTGAAAATCATTATAAATACCACTAAATAACTCAGGTCTGCAAAATTTAAGGTATTGAAAGCTTTTTTAATAATACTTTTATATTCTTAATTATACTCCTGTGTACATCAAGATATAGTATATTAAAACAAATTTCCACATCACATTTACCTATAAGGAGGTTACATACATTTATAAGAAAAAACAAGATGTTTAATTGTTTTTGACATATTTATTGTGAAATACGAAGTGTAGATGATATCACTGTGTTTTTCTCTTAATTACATAATAAAATAACAATAAAATCAAACAATAATATAAAAAAACATAATAATTGAATAAATCGTTATTATCTTGGTTTTTTTTGTCTTCAAACTTCGTTTTGTCGCTTTTGGCTTATAAGCTTTTTCTGTGTCGTCTCTGTGTATCTTCCAGCAGTAGCCAGCCATCATGCTGACTTCCCAATGTCCCTGGTATCTTCTTTCTACATCTTTAATGTCTTGGTGGAACCGTTCACCCTGTTCTTCACTGTAGTCTCCGAGATTATTTGGGAAATGCTCAATGTGGGAATTAAAAAAATGTACCTTTAGACTCATATTGCAGCCAAGGTTTCTGTAACTATTAAGCATTTCCCTGGCAATTTCTTTGTAGTTTTGGATCCTTTTAAATCACTTGTTTGAACGAATTCCACGCTAAAAATTCCACAATATTCATTACACACCTGAAATGTTCATCTTTTATTAACTTTCTAATGTCAGGGCCTGTAAAAATGCCTTCCTTCAGTTTAGCATCGGATAGGTTAGGGAATTTGGTGCAAAGATATTTGAAAGTTTCTCCATCTTTAGGCAGTGCTTTTACAAATTGTTTCACCAGTCCTAATTTTATATGTAGAGGTGGAAGCAAAACTTCATTTGGAGCTACTAAACTGGATTTGATTACATTATTTTTTCCAATGTCTAAACTTTTTCGAGCTGGCCAATTGTTTTTTTGCATCTGTTGTATTTGGTTCCACCTTTGCCAGCTCACCTTGAAGTTGTAGTTGTTGTGTGTGTGCAATGTTCCTCTAGACCAGGGGTCTTCAACCTTTGGTCCTCCAGCTGCTGTAGAACTACACAGCCCAGCATGGACTGCCACTGTTTTGATATAACAGCATGCTAAAGATGTGGCAGGGCAT
The DNA here is from genome assembly GCA_031769625.1 of Taudactylus pleione. Lineage (NCBI taxonomy): Eukaryota > Metazoa > Chordata > Amphibia > Anura > Myobatrachidae > Taudactylus > Taudactylus pleione. The sequence continues at coordinate 11,979,453 of JAUIMM010000091.1, read as the reverse complement.
GCTGGGATTTGTAGTTCCACAGCAGCTGGAGGGCCAAAGGTTGAAGACCCATGCTCTAGACAGTATGGCGTTTATGCCTTCTGTAAATTTCAGCTCCAGGCCAATGTGGACCTTAATCTGGCACTGGGCAGGGGGGAAGATTTATGGCGAGAACTGAATTGCAATGTTCTATACTACCAACTGAATTCATTTAAGACAATGTTTTATAATAAATGTAGGCTGAATACATTTATTACTTTAAAGATTATGAAAAAAATTACTTATTCATAAATACACGTTTTACAGATAAAAATCAGGAGTCATTTTTGTGTTCAGAAGCCAAAAATCTGTAAATATCACATAAATTCGTTAAAAAAGCTTTTTCATCGCAGACCTGTGTAATTATATGTATGTCTTTGTAAAGTTCTACAAACTTTCTTGGTGCCATATAATTAAATGTTAACAAATAAATATTAAATCATGTAATTAGTTTGAAGAATACTGCTGGAAATGACAGTATATCCCATTGTACAGTGTATTAAGTAGATATGTGCGCTGACCACCGTGTTTTGGTTTTGGATCTGGATTCATCTTCGTGTTTCGGTTTTGGATTTGGATTCATCTTCATGTTTTGGTTTTGAAAAGCCACCCTCAAGTGTTTTGGTTTTGAAAAACCACCCTCAAGTGTTTTGGTTTTGATTTTGGATCTGTTTTTTATAAAATTGATAAAAAGCTTTTAAAAACAGCATAAACCATGTAATTTTTGCAATACAAAATGCAATTTAAAATCCAAATTCCGAACCACTGGGAAATCAGTACCGCGACTCGGATCTATCTGGATTCACGAAACTTGGGTGAATTTGGTTTTCTGGAAAACCGGACCACACATCTCTAATATTAAGTAATACAAAAATAATTGATGGACATCGTCGTGTGTGTAAGTAAACAGATCTTCTTTTAAACCTTCTTTGCATTTGTTTTTTTACATATTAAAAATATTAATTATATTTATTATTACAAAGATTTTTTTTTTTAACTATGTATATATTTTTTCTTTAAACTGTATTGGTTTCACTATTCCCCAGAATCAAAAAGATTTCAGCAAAGTGCTGACAGTCAGTAAACTGATGTTTTAGCCTGCAGGCGTGCGCGAAAATAAACACTGGAACTTCCGAAAGAAAACACAGTGTAAAAAAACATCCTTTGACAAACAGATTTGTGTCAGACTAGTGATTCTCACAATTACACAATGAATCATTTCAATAGGAAAGCAACTAGCTGAAACATGAAGATAGCAACAAGCTTTAAAATAGCTGGGGAGATATTTCTTATTTTTTTTCAATTGTAAGATGAAATATATTGTACTATATAAGGATAAACTATGACTAATGGTATCAATATTTGCATGTTCTTAGTTGATTATTTTTCAATAATTTCAAATATAATATTCAGAATATATGGAGTATCATATTCTGAATGAGAAAACTGAAGCATAATTGGGGTTAAAAATAAGGCATAACTATGGCCCTTCCCCCACAATGCCCTCCCTCCCCTTACAATGCCTTGACCACATCCCCCAGTGCATGTATATAGTAGCGATGTGCGCCGACCCCCATGTTTTGGTTTGGGTTTTGGATCTGTATCTCCTTCAAGATTTTGGATTTGGATTTGGTTTTGCAAAACCACCCTCAAGTGTTTTTTTTTTTTTATTGGATCTACTACAGGGGTGTGTTACCCAATTGGGGGGGTTGTATGGCCAGCAGGTCTGTCTCCTCATATTTGTTAGTAGGCTGATTTGGAGTTAGCATCTCTGCAGTGAAACTATTAAGTCTCTTGGCTTCTCTTTCAACCCTTGTGAGGAATCCTTGGCTACTGACAATGTAATATTTTATGGCCTTAACTTTAATTTTCTTAATCAATCAATCAATTAAAATGCATTAATCAATGAATCAGTAAATTCTTTAATGCACTTTTAGGTGGTTGTTTTTAATAGCATTTTCCACTTCTCTGCTTTGTTTTTTATAGCAGTAATAAAATAATGATTAATTAATCAATCAAATACTCAATCAAACAATCTCTCTTCCACTACATGTTCCAGTACATACTCCACCTCCATTTCCCTGTACTGCCCTCGGCCCCTGATCTAGTTCTTGATTAATGAAAACATTATATAGTATTGTATAGTATATTAAACTACTATCCTGTCTGCCACTGCAGTGCCACTCTGTTTCCGAGATCTGCCATGTTTGAAGTTGAGCTGCTACTTGTTTGTGCCGACCACTGCAGTTGCTTAGTTTAGCCAGCTAGCTCGGTGCAACTTTTTGGCCTAAACTGGATGAAAACAATATTGTGTGCTGTCAGGTAGTCCAAATTGACTGGAAATGACCAAAAATTAATGTTATTGAGGTTAATAATACTGTAGGAACAAAAACAGGCACCAAATTGGGTGATTTTAGCTGTTTTTATAATTTTTTGAAAAACAAGTTCATACAGATCCAAAATCAAAGCCATGTATATATATATATATATATATATATATATATATATATGTATATATATATATATATACTATATATATATATATATATATATATTTATATATATATATATATATATATATATTTTTTTTTTTTAAATTTATATAGATCCAGCTTCCCCTATCTTTGAGTGTCAGGTAAATTGTTTACTGTAATGGCCTGAGCCTATTTATTATAATGACTCTCACTGCTCCTGTTATTATCAGCACTCTCAGGAGTTGATGATATCCATGCTGGAACACTGAAGGTCACACTGCCATGTCTGTGTCAGCCACTCCATGCTGTAAACTAACTTTAAACAATATTACATTTATTTTTCTCTCTTGCTTTCAGTGTACTGATGGCTTATTCTTCACCAGCTGCTGGCAAAATATCTGACATCTACAGTAGTGCACTCGAAGATGTAGCTTTATGCTATTTATAGGGGGATGTCTTGCTTTTGTGTGCACCTGTTGTGTGCATGTCTCACAGAGAGGTACTTCATAGACCACCTTTCTCAGCTTATAAGGGTGCTTTGGTGCCAGCTTATGTTTTTAGAGATGGCCACTTATCTACAACACAGTTTGCCTACATGTGTAGTATGAGGTTTTTGTTCATTAGTCCGAAAGTGTAGTCTTTATATCCATGTAGAAGGGACACTTCATTCAGAGATATATGAATGGCTTAATTAGCTTTAGGAAGTGTCAGCATGATTTTAGTGCACTATGACTATCACCTGCGAAGCGGTACAGGGCCACGGGCCTATCCTACCATATTTTAATTGTTTTCCGTCTATGAAGACAGTTCAAACCTACCAGCTGCTGGCATAGAATATAAATCACTAGAATATAGAGGCACACATTGCAGACAGAGGATACTATAAAAAGGGAAGCTAGAACTAATGGAAGAGAGACCAAGGGCTAAATGTGATAGAGTGCAGAAATACACACATGCTGCTGCGGGAATACATACAAGCTGGTTTTGCCTTTAACATGCTTGCTGCTTTAAAAATATGGGTACACTCACATGTATTCCTGCAGCTGCGCCGGCTTGCACTCTGGAGCTGATTCATGTTGGAACGGAATAGCAAAGCTACTCGCAGGTAGCCTTGCAATTCCGTCATTGTAAATATGCAAATGCAGCATTGCGACAGAGGTTGAGACATTTAATGTTTACGCAACAACATAAAGTTTAGGGCTCGTCACGCTCCATGAGTAGAAAATCAGATAGCGGATGTCTTATCTCGTTTTCAATGGGATAGGTTTCGGGTGCTGGCTCCTTTTGCTAATGCGCACGGCTTACCCTGTCCTGTACATGTATGGCTGATTATCTCGCTGGCATTGAGGGACTTGCATTGACGTTGTTGGCTCCAAGTACACTGAGGACCTATTCGGCAGCCTGGAATGATTGGCAAGGTTTCTTAGCTTCAATGACAGAGGGAGGTAAGCCGATACACAAATGCATGCTGGAATTTGTTTGGAACTGGCACGAGTTGGGTCGTTCCAGGACGGCTATGTTGGCAGCTCTGTCTGGCATTTCGTATTTCTCAAGGTTGCATGATGCGACAGACCCAACCAAATCGTTCTTATTAACTAAAGCAATGAGGGGTTGGGCGAAGGAACGCCCCTTGCCAGGGAATTCGCGGAGGCCTATTGATCTGACACTTTTGAGGGAGCTGATAGTTGCGGCATCGGTAGTCGCAAGGGACAGTTCCAAGGCAGTCTTTAGTTTAGCATTCTCATTGGCTTATTCAGGGGCATTTAGAATTGGCGACTTGGTGTCAGTGAATAAGAATTCAACAACATCTGGTTTATTGTTCTGTAATGTAGTTGTTAAGCCGGACCTGATTTTATGCCGTATACATAAATCTAAAACTGATCAACTTGCCTTTAGCACTTCAGGCCCCCCAACTGTTAGGTACTAACAGGATTCGCTGGTTAGGTTTCAGGGGCATGCGCTGGGGTGGCCTTCTGGAAGCTTTATGGGCAGCAGAGGCAAGGTTTGGGACCCCCTGATTGGTTAGTCATACATTTGGCACTTGCAAAGGTGTCAAACTTATATAATTCAATTGCTATTAAAAGAGACCTGCAATTAGTTCCCGAGAAATGGCCATCAGTGAGACTAGTCTGGTCAGTAATAGTGCCAAGATGATTTTGGAAGGGCTCGCAAGGTGGTGCAGCCTTAGATGGGGTGCACAGGATAGTCAATGCTGCAGTCTCCAGACTGGTCACCCATATAGGAGGGCGTGTTATACGGCACCCTCATTTGTGTTATGAGGAGGAAAGTTTTTATAGGCCCAATGGTCACCTCACGGGCGCAGGTCTTGAGTGGTTTAATAGAGACCTTTGCAGATTCCTTTGTAGTACAGACGGTTCCTGATGGGTGGCGGGGCTTGTTTCTTTGAGATGAGCTTTGGCGGGAAGCAGTGCTCCTGACCGGCCTATATTAGCGTAAGAGTGCCTGGATAGCATTTTCCTTTTGATAGTGGCGAGTTGGTGATCTACCTTAGGGGGGACCTGGCCTTCATATTAGGGAGGGGTCAAGGCTGTGTCAATTAAGGGAGAGTGGTACTGCTTCAGGCCAGTTTACGTTGGGCACGGATCTGCCCCTTTTTTATTTAGTCACATACAATTGCTGGGCTATGGCCCTGGAGCACTGCTTTCTTAGCCACCATCTCACAATACAATTAAAGTCTGATCAATAAATTTTGGCTGTGTCCTCTTTTAATTCCACATAAGTGTTCGAGTGTTTATTTCTAGTTAGTGGTTAAGTTATTTTAGCATAATGGCGGAATTAAAAACAATGGGTGTCTTTTAGAGTTCATTAAGACTTGCATCATCCATCAAAGGGAAAAACGTTTTGCCCCATTAAAGTTGTCCCATGTTGATGTGTTTCCTTGACCTTCTCTGTCCAAAATAAACAATGGGAGTATTGGGACCTCAGGACTGCCTTTAATTCAAGTGCTAGCATTTTGCCAATTTAATTTTAGCTTACATTGGTTCATGTGCACATAGTAATGCTCTTTCTCTCTATAATGTTATAAACTGAGAAAACATACCATTAAAGGCAAAAGTCGAGTGCCAATTATTGCTACCGCTGAGGCTGTATAATACCTGTGTTTTGAGCTAGAAGAATTCCTAGCAGCCTATTGCTACACTTGGAGAACCACTTAATATGGCCAATCTTCAATCCTTTAAATGCCTCAGAATATTTTATGAATCAAAATGGTAGAATCAGGCTCATTATGGCTGTTTTGTCTTATTGTCTATGGAACTAGTCCATCTGCCTATGTCTAGTAAGATACATTTATCATAATGAGGAAAAGTATTATTCATTAATATATTTCATGTCAACTCAATAATCCAAACATGCTTGCTTAATAATAGTTATGTTATAGGGGCAGATGTACTTAGCCTTGGAGAGTGAGTGATAAAGTGGAGAGAGATAAAGTACCAACCAATCAGCTCCTAACTGTCATTTTTCAAACACAGCCTGTAACATGACAGTTAGGAGCTGATTGGTTGGTACTTTATCTCTCTCCACTTTATCACTCTACAAGGCTTAGTACATCTGCCCCATAACATGAAGAAGAAAACAGTCATTGTTCATTGTCTCCTAAACTGTGTCCATAAATGACTTTCTCAATCATTTCAAATCAATAAAAATAGTTAAAAAAAAAAAAAAGACAATAGAAAGAGTAAACAAAAGTAAGATTTTATGTGGAACAGTTATTACAGAACACTAGTGGGGAGATGTATCAAAGCTTGGAGAGAGGTGAAATGACCAATCATTATCTAACTGTCACTTTACAGGCTGTGTTTGAAAAATTATCATTAGAAGCTGGTTTGTTGGTGCTTTGGGGGAGATGTACAAATTTTATTGAGAAATAAAGTGGAGAGAGATAAAATACCAACCAATAAGCTCCTAATTGTCACTTTACAGGCTGAGTTTGAAAAATGACAGTTAGAAGCTGTTTGGTTGGTACTTTGGTGGAGATGTACAGTATCAAGCCTTGGAGAGAGATAAAGTGGAAAGAGGTAATGTACGTACCAATCAGCTCCTGTCACTTTACAGATACTTAATATCTCTCCACTTTATCTCTCTCCAAAATTTGATGCATATCCTCCTTTAGCTCACTCCATATCATCTCTCTCCAAGCTTTGATACATCTCCCCCAATATGTGGAACCATAAAATAACGCGGACACACACACAAAAAAAAAGTAGTGTTCCTTTAATGGCTGTACCAAAATGTAGATAATTTATAAGCAAAGTAAGTTTCCAGTTGTGGTTTGAGTGCTGTATTATTGGACTTTTGGATTTTCGAAAGCATTTAAAATATTGTCTCAGGAACAGATTTCACTGATTGGAAAATGTTTGTTTTGTCTGACTTCTTCTTCATCATTTCCTTGTTTTCTTTTGTTCAGCAGAGATATCAGCGAGAGCACTTCGTTCAATCAATATTTTAATGCCATGCTATAGCTGTTTGTCAACAGGTCATTAGGCGCTAAGGAAGCCAAGAAATTGCTTTTCACAGTCACCGCCAAAACCTGGTTTTAAATAAACTAGAGGAAACAATGTTATTTTTTTTGTGAGCTGAGTATATACAGACTGATATACGGAGGCAAAGAGTCAAAAACCATCATTTAAAGATGAAACCTTTTAATGGTTAAAAAATGATGTTTGAGTTGTGGAAATGTTGTGAAACAGCCGAGAGTTCATCTTATTTAAATTCAACAGGCTAGTGATCAACAGACTAAAGCTGCTTTTTCTTGATAACTAAATATACATTTTCTATCTATCTATCTATCTATCTATCTATCTATCTATCTATCTATCTATCTATATATACTCAGGCTTGCAGAGGTGACATGTTCTGTGACAAGCAAAAAGCAATCAGCACAGGAGCAGCGCGGGTGCCCACCGGCAGCCGGCTTACTTTCCTGCCCTTCATTCTAGGGATGGCCATCGACCATCGATGATTCATAATCGTCGATGGTTTATGGCTGATGTCGAATGTTTTTCCCATCGATGTGGGAGAACCAGATGGTTTCACTCCATTGATGGAAAACCATAAATTAATATTTTTATTTTACATGATGACGAGACAAGGAGCATTGCTCCGCCACCACCACCGCCACCGCGTGAAGCCACGTTTCCCGGTTCTGATTGGCCCACAGGTCAGTCACTCATAGAACAGGGATGACCATTGGTTGGTGAAACCATCGATTGTCATCCATTGCATAGTTGGTTACTTTCGTTGGCCACTTGTTATTTTGCCATCGATGCTTACCATACCGATGGCCATTCCTACTTCATTCTCTGATGCCTGCTACTCAGCCACTGGCTGCAAGGTACTTCACTGCCTGCCTACTCAGCCATTGGCTGCAAGGCCTTCACTGCCTGCTCATAATTATCCTCCTGCAAAGGAGGAAAGTCGAGGTGTGCAATACAGGTTAGGGCAGCGGCAATGAGATAGACTGTGCTGTTGCCTCTCTTTATTGAGAATCAAAGGACAAAGGGCCTGATTCAGACCCACTCGCTAAGATGCATACTCTCGCTGCTGCTGATGGTATTCAGTGTGTATGCATTGTGCCCGTGTCTATGCATCGCAGTGCACATACCTTAGCGAAAGTTCACAATGCACTCGCTCGCTGCACATAGACAGCCCAGCAGAGTGAGTGACAGGGGAAGCCATTTGTAGGTGGTAACTGGGGCTGGCCATTAAAAATGGGGGAGTGGAGGTGCAAACGCAGGCGTGCCTGAGCATCTCAATGGTGTTTTAGAGGTGTGTATAATTATAAGACAGCATCATAGTACACGTCACCTGGCTTGTTCTTACACTGAAGTGCTCTCAGTGCTTGCGGCAGGGTATAGTCAACCTCAAGCGCTGCGATAGCATCCGATGTACCGATGGTTGCATACACTTCCTGGACATGACGTGCACAAGTGGTCGTCTTAAAACAGGCTGGTGGGTGTCTGCATACACTATGTGATCGCTCTCTAAGAAATACTGGGCGTGCTAATGCATTGCTGTGTGGTAGCACTGCCTACGCAATTTGCATACACATCGTGCGAGCGATCACATCTAGCGAGCCACTCTGAATCAGGTCCAAAGTACTGTATTCCATCTTATAGGTGAGCATATTATACCTCACATATATTCTCATATATACAGCAACTTTTTGCCCTTAATATCCGTGATCACATAGGATATCCTGGACTCATTGGGGAATTCCCTATAAATAATTAACTATTACTGCAGCCAAAGTGGGGAAATTATAATATATTAAACATTTACTTTTATTATCATTTTCTAACTTCATGTAATTGTAATTTTTATATACATTTTTTTTGTTAAGTGTGTTTGTACAATAACTGTTTTAATTAAGAGACTCTTAATTTGCTGGTTACATTTCAATCAAGTGCTACCAATATACTGTATGCAAAACTAAGGGCCTCATTTACTAACAAGTTTTATCACCAAAACGAGTGATAAATGTCACTGTGTATGATAAATGGTGCTCCAGCCAATCAGCTTCCAATTGTCAACTGTTAGAAAAATGACCATTGGGATCCGATTGGCTGGAGCACCAGTTATCATATACAGTAAAATGTATCACTCGTTTTGGTGATAAAACTCATTAGTAAATGGGGGCCTAGTTCACCAGAAGCACAGTCCATCTTCATGTAATTGTGTATAGTTGGTTGAGTACAGTACCACAATCTTCCTACAGTCAATAGGGAAGCTGCCATCTGTGCACATTTTTAACACGTTGTCTGAATTCTACAGCATACTATACTCCAAAATACTGTACTAAATTTTTGTGGCCTCCCTTTCATTCCCTGTCATATTGGAGATTGTATATACACTGTATATCAGTGAATGTCATAAGATACATTTTCTTATTTGATACATTTTTTAATACTTTTGGTTTACTGATTCTTTGAACAGTTTATTACTATTTCTTCAAATCCAATGTTGCAGCTGTTTTATAAATATAAATCTGGTTCATTAAACTCAAAAGCAGAAGGATTAAGGACCCCATTCAGAGTCGGTCGAAGCGGCCGCGCGGTCGTACGCCACCGATGTTCGCTATACTGCACATGCGTAAAGTTTGCAATGCGCGTGCGCAAACTAGCCGCTACGATCAGAAATTTCTCTCTCCTTGAACACAGCCAGGTCGGTAGTTTGAGTGACAGATTGAGGCGTTTGTGGGTGGTAACAGGGGAAGGTGCTTGAAAACGGGGGAGTGGAGATCCGATCGCAGGCGTGCCTAATTATGCGAACGACATTTTATGGGAGTGCATACGGTTTATGGGAGTGCATAATTAACAAAGTAGCGTCATGGCACATGTGACATGGGAGGTTTTTACACTGACATGATCGTAGAGCTTAAGAGAGGGTATGGTCAACCTTAAGCTCTACGACCAGTTCCGATGGTTCACGATGGTCTCAATTAATCCTTATATGCCCGGAGATGACGTGGAATGCGTACGAGAAGGGGGCGTATTTTTTTTGTATTCCGACCGCTTCCTCCCCTTGGTCGGCCAGCTACCGATCCGAACTTAGGGACGCAACTTGCGAGGGAATCATTTGCATATCCGGACCCTTTTCCCGTACGACCATGCGGCCGCTTCGACCGACTCTGAATGAGGTCCTAAGTTATTTCATGTAAAGGGAAAAGTTAGGTGTTACTATTTCCTGTAATAGTGTGTATGGACCAGGAGAGTTGTATATAGAGTAACAAATATGGGATGGCCAGTATTATTTATGGAACGTTAAGATATATAGAATACATCGATGAAAACTGGAGCACAGGTAACTGTGCAGAAATTATGCTCTTATCCTTCATGACAACTGTTTTTGAGCCTCTTTTATAGCAGATCTGATGCAGAGTAATAACTGATTGTCTTATTTTTGGAGGAGAGTGTGGGTGGAGGGAGAGAGATAGGTTAAAAGAGAGAAGGTGATGATCAGAGAGGGGGAATGGGGAGTTGGAATAATTAGAAATATTACAGCGGTGAGTGAAGACTAGATCAAGTGAGTGCCCACTCACATGTGAGGGTGAGGAGGTCCATTGGGAGAGACCAAATGAAGATGTGAGGGTAAGGAGTTTGGAGGCAGAGGATTCTGTGGGGATATCAATTGGAATATTGAAGTCACCAACGATAATGGAGGGGAGGTCAGAGGAGAGAACGTGAGGGAGCCAGGAAGCAAAGTTGTCAAAGAACTTAGAGGGAGGGCCAGGGGGACGGTAAATGACAGCTACTCGCAGGTGTACTGGTTGGAAGAGGCGTATAGCATGACCCTCAAATGTAGAGAATGTAAGGGATGGTTCAGAGGGTAGGAGTTGGTAGGAGTAACCTGGGGATAGAAGGACTCCCACACCACCACCATGGCGACCCCTGGGCTGAGGGGTGTGAGAGAAGGTGAGGCCCCCAGAAGAGAGAGCTGCAGGGAAAGTGGTGTCAGAGGGTGAAATCCAGGGATAGGGTTAGATGGATTATTAGGGTTAGGCATTAGAAGGAGGGTTAGGAATAGGCTGTGGGTTGGGAGGGTTAGGGTTAGGCTGCAGAATGGGAGGATTAGGGTTAGGCACTAGAGGGAGGGTTAGTTACTAGGGGGAGGGTTATGGTTAATACAGGATAGTAGGGTTAGGGTTAAGCTGTGGGATGGGAGTGTTTAGATTAGGTACTAGAGAGAGGGTTAAGGTTAGGCACTACGGAAGGATTAGAGTTAGACTGTGGGAAGGGAAGGTTAGGGTTAGGTTGCTGGAAGGGAGAGGTAGGGTTAGGCTGCAGGATGGCAGAGTTAGGGTTAACTACAGGATGGGAGAGTAAGGGTGTGAGATGGGAGTTATACAGTTAGGCACTAGAGGGAGGGTTATTGTAAGGCACTAGGGGAGGGTTACAGATAGGTTGCGGGATTGTAGAGTTACAGTTAGGCACTAGAGGGAGGGCTATTGTAAGGCACTAGAGGAGGGTTACGGTGAGGCTGCAGGATGGGAGTGTTATAGTTAGGCACTAGACGGAGGGTTATTGTAAGGCACTAGAGGAGGGTTACAGTTTGGCTGCTGGATGGTAGAGTTACAGTTAGGCACTAGAGGTACGGTTATTGTAAGACACTAGAAGAGGGTTACGGTTAGGCTGCGGGATGGTAGAGTTACAGTTAGGCACTAGAGGGAGGGTTATTGTAAGACACAGGAGGAGGTTACGATTAGGCTGCGGGATGGGAGTGTTACAGTGTGGCACTCGGGGGAGGGTTATTGTTAGGCTGTGGGATGGTAAGGTTAGGGATAGACTGTGGGATAGGAGTGTTGATGTTTGGAATTAGAGGGAGGGTTGGGCGCTAGGGGGAGAGTTACAGTGAGGCTGCAGTATGGGAAGTTTGGGGTTAGGCTGCAGAGGGGGAGAGTTGGTGTTAGGCACTAGAGGGAGGGGAGGGTTAGGCTGCAGAATGGGAGGGTTAGGCTGCAGAACTGGAGTGTTGGGGTTAGGCACTAACGGGAGGGTAAGGCACTAGGGAGAGGGTTATGGTTATGCTACAGCATGTTAAAGGCTGCTTTAGAAAGTTCCCGGGCTGGTTTTCCATCCCAATCCACACCTGCCAGGAGGCATAATATCTGTTATACTACACATTTTAACATGGAAGGGATTTGATGTCACCTGCCATCCTCCTGAAAACCACAACCCATCTTCTGCTTACATTTGCATTCCCTTCTCTGCTAGCACTCTTTCAATAGATCCATTGCCAATGCTCCTATTAATGAGACCCCAAGGGGCCAAATGTAGTAGGGTGAGAGATTACAAAATGTGAGAGTTTGCAGTAAACTCTGACACTTTTTAAACTTGGCCAATGTAATAGAGTCCGAGAACATATAAAGTCGTATGTTTTTAGACTAAAAAACTCTCACAAATTAAACTCTCATCCAGATGTTTCCCATTTTGAAGATAAAACTTGACCAATGTGAGAGATTATTGCTAAACTCTCAAATTTTCGAAACTCTCACCCTATTACATTTGGCCTCAACTGTTATGCGGGCCATACACGGGGCGGTTTGAAAATGTACAACACCTCGATACGTTTTCAAATTCAGCCCGATGCATCGCATGCTGCTGTGAATGGTAAATGATGCATCTTACAAGGTGCTTCGGTTACCTATTTAACAGCATGACGGCTCGCTCGGTTTTTCCATAAGGCGGCCCATACACGGTAAGATTTTTTAGAAGATGTGCACGATTTCGATCGATCGCAACGATCAATCATGCACATCGTGTGTGGTTTGGCATGCTGTACAATGGCGATGCGCGTCACCGCCGTCGTACATCGGCATAGTAGATCTCATGGAAAAACCATAAGATCTGCGACCCGTCATGCTGGTAATAGGTAAATGAAGCATCTTGTAAGATTCATCGTTTACCATTCACAGCAGCATGCGATGCGCGGGCTGAATTTGAAAATGTACCGAGGTGTTGTACGTTTTCAAATCGCACGGTGTATGGCCGGCATAAGATCTACGATGCCGATGTATGATGGTGGGGACGTGCATCGCCGTCATTCAGCTTGCCAAACCATACACGATGTGCACGATTGATCGTTGCGATCGATCGAAATTGTGCACATCATCTAAAAAATCTTACCGTGTATGGGCCGCCTTAGCTGATACAGCTCACAGTTAGCAGATGCATTTACACTCTTCACAGTTTGTTGATTCACACAGAGGAAATTATGGTTTTCCAGGGGATCAGCTAAAGATCTACTGAATGTGCTGTCAGGTGCCGAAACTAGGATTTTTGTCACCCGGGGCAAGGCCATAATTTGTATACACCCCAAAAAAAATACACCATAGAGGACAAAAAGGGTGTGTAGTTTTGTGACACAGTAATGCCCCTTATAACACATTATGCTACACATTAATGACCTTTATAACACATTATGCCACAGTAATGCCCCTTACAACACATTATGCCACACAGTAATGTCCCTTATAACACATTATGACACAGTAAAGCCCCTTACAACACATTATGCCACAGTAATGACCCTTACAACACATTATGCCACAGTAATGTCCCTTATAACACATTATGACACAGTAAAGCCCCTTACAACACATTATGCCACACAGTAATGTCCCTTATAACACATTATGACACAGTAAAGCCCCTTACAACACATTATGCCACAGTAATGACCCTTACAACACATTATGCCACAGTAATGTCCCTTATTTATTAAGCCACAGTAATGCCCCTTATACATTTATGCCACAGTAATGCCCCATATACATTATGCCACAGTATGTCCTATATACATTATGCCACAGTAAGGCCCATTATACATTATGCCACAGTAAAGCCCATTATACATTATGCCACAGTAATGCCCCATATACATTATACCACAGTAAGGTACCCTTTACATTATGCCACAGTAAGGCCCCTTACACATTATGCCACAGTAAGGCCCCTTACACATTAAGCCACAGTAAGGCCCCATCTCCCTTTTCTCACCTGCCCGGGCCGTGCGGTGAGTGAGCTCGGGGCTGCCACACACTGGGGAACTGTCAGTACTGCCGTCACTGTAATGTGGCACTGCTCGCAAATCAATTAGTGCTCATGGACCGGCAGCCTCTGCTGATTGGTTGCCGGTCCACGAGCACTGACTGGCTTGCGACCAGCACCACATTAGACTGATGGTGTCTCTGTGCCTCTCAAGGCCGGGATGCAGCTCCAAACCAACAAGAGCGGCAACCTAACCTCCCGGCAGCCTCTCCCCGGAACCCCCTCAAGTCCCTAACCCAGGTCATGTGCCCCCTTAGCCCCCCTAGTTTCATCCCTGTGAGCTGAAGCTGAAGAGGTGAAAAACATGTCTGATCAGTACATTATGATTTCAGGACATAGTGATTATATAAGTATTATTAGGGTGCAGGCAGGATAAAGCTGCCAAATGGTAGTGCCAAGCTGGCTCGCAACTTCTCATTTCTCCATGTGGTCACATCATCGTTGGCTGAGTTGATATTATCTTCAGGGCCAGGGCATTAAGCATTAGCACTGAAGGCACCTCTCATAACCCAGCCCTTAAACATGCCATACATAATAAAATACTTTCAGCAGGATTCTGTCATGTTAAATGTAAATACATATACATATGACTCTGCAGTATGTGCAGAATGACACATACATGTGTGCTACTGCACTTTTAACGTAAAGTAAAATAAGTGAATACAGTGAACATGTATAAGAATGTATAGAGTTTATTTTTCATTTTTGTTTGGCCTGTGTATGCAATCTTTACAGTCAGATTGCAGCATTCTTATATAACATATTTGCAGAGCAAAGATTTATTTCAATAATTGCAACATTAGAACCATCTCTGTATGCAGCCTTTTAAAATATACATTTTACTGGGAACTTTTGATGTAATCTAAGCACAACTTATTTTCTGACATCTTTGATCTTAGGGTTAGCGGTCTAATCTGCCACACAACTGCATTTTTATTGATCTGTTCTCATGCTGAGCAAATCAAGTCTCTTTTATAGGGTAGATTGAGCAAAGATAGTAAAACTGCCTTCAAGACAGAGGTTTAAATCTGTGCAATTACAGTGAAAGCTAAAGATAAGACTTTTATTACACTTCCAAACTTAACATGAACTCAAAGTGTCATTAAATAGGTATGTGTCATTTACCAACGTTGTTTATCCTGGGAGATAGATTTGTTGCCACCCAGATGTATAACATTCTTATTTTTTTCCCTGTAGATGTTTTTACTTTATTTTATATTTTTATGACTTTTCCAATTTGGTGACATGATGTCTCATCCTCAGATAAAGGCAAGCTGTACAATTAACTTTTGCAAGGTCTAAACCCAAACCGTTTCAAAAATGTTATTGTGCGAAGTCTCTCAGGTGACACCGAGCCTACTTAACAGTAGCGGTGAAGCAACAATGGACTTGGAGAAAGACAATTAAAGTCAATAATTTGTATATCTTTAATAGAATTGCTAAAATGATTGCAGAGCTGTGTATAAATCTTAATATATTCTGTGAGACTAATGACAACTCACAAGAGATATTTATAGCATGGAAGACCAAGTTCAAAAACGAAAGGAGGTCAAATAACCTTGACCTTGGCTAAATCATGATAATGCAGCCGGCTTTAGACAGCGTAAAAAGGTCAATGTTTGCATGTAGCATAGCGGTTTTATGTTTTTAAAATGTGAGTAAAAACATCCTTACAATGAGTACAGTTGAGTTTGTGATGGATTAGATCTAGTTTGACATGAGTAAATTTATACAAATATATGCATAAGATGTCACAAGTATTGTATGTAATCACAAGTGTGCATGTGATTTTTTATTATTTTTTTGCTAATAGCATTGCACGTAGGTCTGGCATTCCTGTTTTTATTGTTTTATCCTTTTTGTATCCCTCTAAAACTGATGTACCATTGAGCCTTAAGAACAATGGACTACACTGAGCTTACGGACTGGCAAAGCGAATATAAAGATGTTTAGCATAATGCTTTCAATCTGTTTTATTACTATAGGGCTATCTGAAGAATTGTTGGTGGGATTCCAAAGTCCTTACTGATTGCCCATTGATGGTTTCAAGTGGGAATGATTAATTGTCTCATTTGGGTCAAATTTTATGCTCAAGGAACTTCTAATTGATGATGCCCTTTATATGTGTTATATGGAGGAACTAACTCTTTGTCCTTACTCCTTAAAACCTGTGCTAATTAATTTGTGATGGAACTAGGTGTAGATGTAGAAATAGGACATAACAAAGTCAAATGTACAATAGAAACTTGCATGCATTCAGAACCAGTGTCTATGCAATCAAGTACTGTATGTACACATTGCATTTAGGTGCAGCAACAAATCAGAAATTACCTTTGTAGTGCAAGATCATAGGTATACTAAAAGGAAGAGCCTGATTGGCTGCTATGGTTTGGTACAAATTTTCCATTTGAATGAAATATTAGTAAATGAGCCAAAGTTTTTGGAAATAGGTTCTAGTCTTTTGCACAGTGGTTAGAATTGCAGCCCCTCAGAACTGGGGTTCCATTCCAACCAGGACCCTAACTATATGGAGTTTTATGTTCTGCCCGTGTTTACATGGGTTTCCTCTGGGTGCTCTGGTTTCCTCACACACTTCAAATACATACTGGTAGGTTAATTGGCTTTTGAGAAAACTCTCTCTGCTGAAGCTCTGTTTAATATGGAATACAGACTGTAAACTCCACAGTGGCAGTGACTGATGTGCATGATTAAATATTCTATGTAAAGTGCACTGTAAAATGTAGGCGCTATATAAAAAGCTTTTAATAAATAAATATAATGGCAAAGTTATTTTTGGGTACAGATAGATACAAGGGTTCTCCATCAAGATACAAGGGTTCTCCATCAAGGAGGGTTCATTTGCACCTGAGAGCAATAGTTGTTGGTTAAATAAATAATTTATCAAGATCTCTCATTGTGTAAATTTGTTAAACTCGTACATATACAGTATATATAATCACTAGTATGGCCTTGGAACAGATAATTTTTTTGCATAGTCCTCATACTTTTCTAAGCATGTGTTCCGGGAGCAGTATGAAATACAGCCGATTCAAATCCCGACGCTGGAAGATCTGCAATGAAGATCCCGACAGGTAAGTATTTAAACTATTACTAACCTAACCCCCCCTAATACAAACCCTCCCTTAGGGGTGCCTAACCCTACCCTTCCCCCCAAGTGCCTAACCCTCCTATGTAAGTGCCTAAACCTAACCCACTCTTCCCCACTGTTATGTTCAGGGTTATTTGTGGACCCGGGGTGGTAGCAGGAGCGATCACAGAAGCAGATTTGTAAATAAAACTAGGATTTTTAATAAGTGCTCGAGTGGACATATAATGTGGCAGTAAATAAAAGTCCAGGAAAATATAAATGTGCACAAGAGTTCTGTGGTGGGAGCAAAAGGGTTAATGTCCAGGTAGAAACAATTAGAGCAGTCCAGGTGTGCAGGTAGTGAAACTGAAAATAAACAAGCCAGGTTTGCAGATAGTGAAACTGAAAATAAACAAGCCAGGTTTTCAGATAGTGAACTGAAGTGCAGGATGTCAGCAGGCTCAGGCACTCAGGTATGGGCAAGGGTGATGGAGGTAGCGGGGTAGTCCAGTGGGAACTAGGAGCTGACAGGCAGACTGGCAGACAGCGGATTCACAGGAACAGGAAAGCACAGAGAACTCCCTCTCAGCTAGGCTGAGATACACGTTGCACTGGCAAAGAAGGAAGGCACTGACCCTTCCTAAATACCCCATGCCGTGCTGTTACTGGCTGGAGGGAACATGTGACTCACCAGGATTGGCCAGCCGCATCACATGGCCAGAAGGCAAGATGGCAGCGCCCATGCCAAACGGAATGGAGACGCCGCCAGGCCTTACCAGCGCAGAGTGACAACAGGCCCGCACAACAACGCGTGCAGCCAAAGCCCCCCACCAGACACCAGCTCCGCCACCAGACAGCCCGCGCCACAATGACCTCACAGGTAACACTCGCCTAGCGCCATGCTGAAATACCCTGGCCGTGACACCCACAGCCTAAGCCTAAGTCTCCCAGGGGGTTGCCTAACCCTAACTAACCCTAAACTCCCCTTACCATAGCCTAACTCTAACCCTCCCGGAGGGATGCCTAGCCCTAACTTCCCCCCTGCGAGCCCCTAACCTAACCCTTCCCCCCTGCAGCTGTCCACGCCCAGCGCCAAGGTTATGTTCAATTGGTATGCCGGGCATCGGGCTCCCGACATAGGTAAAATGACAGGCATCGGTATTTCGATGCCTGTCATTAGACCCCTGCCGGGATTAGACAGTCGGGAAGGCGGAGGTAGGCATTTCGACTGTTGGCTTCCTGACTGTATCCCTGTATTCCAAAGGTACACCAAGGCATCTATCCCAGCATAGAAGAAATCAGTGTCAAGCACCTGAAGCCAGGACATGACGGCTTGCTGAATTTCACTGTCGCCTGCGAATTTCCTTCCATCCAGGTGCTTCTTTAATGGTCCAAAGAGATGGAAATCACTCAATGCCAAGTCAGAGCTGTAAGGAGGATGGTCCAGTACCTCCCAATGATTGCACTGTAACAACTCTTGAACATCTATTCTGCCGATATCAAAGGCAGTGCTCCAAACCCAAACCTGTTTCCATGACTTGATGTTATCACCATACACCTCAACAAGTTGGCAATGAATTTCAGCTGCTTGTGTGCCCTTTAGACCCAGAAACCTGATCACACTACGCACCTCAATGATTGACCATGTTTCCGCCAGTCCAGCCATCTTACAACTGATGTTGAGACAGTATGACTGATATGAGGCGCATTCTAATGGCCGTGAGGGGAAGCAGTAGTCTAATTGCTCTGGCCTGGTGGGAAATTAGAATGAAATAGAGCACATTACACACATGAGAGGTTACTTTACTTATCGAACCACATTCGTATTTTATAGTTATCACCATTTTTGACTGATACTGTATGAGGCGCAGTCTAATGGCCATGAGGGGTAGCAGTGGTCTACCTGCTCTGACCTGGTGAGGAGTTAAATAGAGAACATTATGCATGTGAGAGGTCTTGTTACCTTACTTATTGAATGACCCTCATATTTTATAGTTATCACCATTTTTTTCATCGTTATTTAAATACAATGGATGTCATATACAATAAACCCTGTTACATTACAAGGGGTGCACTTCTGTTGTTTTTGCGAGCAGGGAGAATATTTCCTGCTTTCTACTGTGCATATTTTGTTTAACACTTCGATTTAGAGTTGGACTCCCAACTCCAAATCTGTTCGCTCATTTTAAATTTGCCCCTCTCCCCTGCAGTGCAGAGCAGTTTTGCAAAGGTGCTAAATTCCACCTTCTAGCCTAGTATACTCCTAAAGCTGGATACACACTGATAGATATATCGCCTGTTCATTTGAAAGGGAAATATATCTATACTGCATCGCCGGGTGTGTACAGCGTATATGTCTGTGATTGATCTACTGTGCAGCCCAGCAGTTGGTCATCTGTTGGTGTTTACGGGGTGACCCACCGATCGCCCGTACACATGCTGCGGGACCCGGTGGTGATTGACAGGTCAACTGGGCAGGCGATTTAAATGCCTGCCCATCTGAGCTGTCAAGCCCGGCACATCAAGCAGACGAATTGGTAAGTGTGTATACACTTACCAATTGTCAGATAGGTCGGCGGGTTGGGCAAGCGGCCAGCCGTCAACCTAGTGTGTACCCAGCTTAACCAAAAATGAAGCCCATAATGTTTATGTAATCTCAGGTGTTACTATGTATGCATTTTTTGTGTGTTTACTCTTACTGTTATGTATGATGTAGTACATTGCTATTAGTGCTTGTTCCATAAAATATATTGAAATTCTAAGTTGTACTGAGAAAATATATTTTTCTTCTTTATTTATGGTACGTATAATATAGTATTTTCTGCATGTAGTTCATTCTTTATGTGGGTTTTATTCTGCAATTACCATATACTGAAGATATTGATGCAAAAAAAATAAACTGAGACCAAAGCATTAAATTTCTCCAGTTATAATTTAGGCTTTTAGAAAAAACTTTGTTTTTATTTAGTAAATTCTGTGCAACATTAAAACTCTTTTGTTAATGTTTACAATAGCACATGTAAGAAGCTTAGGGAATGTTAGAGCAATACATTAAATGATTACAGGCGTTCATTTATCCCATGCCTGAGTTTAAGTTCATCCTTAAGCTTTGAAAAATGTGGTCTGAGCTGAGTTGCTAGTAAATGTCTACATCATAAACCAACTACACTTAATTTCCCATGATTAATAGTTTTAACTGAGCTTAAGCTCTTGCGTTAGTTTGCTAGGGCAGTTT
This sequence comes from Taudactylus pleione, assembly GCA_031769625.1. Classification (NCBI taxonomy): domain Eukaryota; kingdom Metazoa; phylum Chordata; class Amphibia; order Anura; family Myobatrachidae; genus Taudactylus; species Taudactylus pleione. The sequence goes on along the minus strand of JAUIMM010000091.1, from coordinate 11,959,068 downwards.
ATTACCTCTCACACTGCTGGTGAGGGTGGTCCAAGTAGGTCAAAGTCGAGGTCAGTAGCAGGACACAAACATATAATGATTCAGGTTGGGCCTTTTTATAAGGAGAACATTTTTATTCCCAGCAGTCTGATGGTTGTGATCTATAAAATCGTTAATACATATATTAATATGTAAGTGTACATATAATATATAGTATATAAAAAATATATATATATGTGTGTGTCATATATATATATCTATATATATATGTATATATATATATATATATATACAGTATATGCATATAAAATTTTATAAAAAATACATTTAATTATATATATACATATATATATATATATATATATATATATATATATTTTTTTTTTTAATTCAATTATACAAATATATATATAAAATAAATGTAATTAGAAATATATATATATATATATATATATATGGGACAATGTATTTATTTATTCTTGTTAGCTTAAAGGCTGTCATCTTTGTATAAATAAGCTGAGAATCAACATCCATTAGCTACCTTTGCTTAAAAGAATTGAAAACACATGTAAAACCGATGCTGAAAGTTTAAATATTCATTGTGGTTTAACCGTTTACATCAAAAGGACCTATAAAAGTGCAAGACTACAGATAGTGAGAAAATGTGACCTAACTCTGCACTTTATTTGGAAGCTTTAAAAAAAATAAATAGCGACCGCAGACATATTTACGTAAGTACCTTTGAACATTTGCTTGTAACATTGACAATACTTTTTATTTAGCACCAAATACAAATATTCATTAAAGAATGTAAACAGAATCCTTGTCTGAAAATATAAATTGCCTTGGTTTTTGCTCGGTTGACCTCGGCTGAGATAAAATGCAAACTTTGTTTTTGATGGGCCAACTTTAAGACATTTATCTCATCACCTGCTTCTTCTGTTCTGTAGACATGTAAATAAAAGGGTCTTCAAAAATGTCCTCACATAACTCTTTGCACAACCTATGTTTACATTTAATGGCCTTGAATTTACTGCAGTAGCTACATTGGCAGATGTGAGTAATAGATTATATCACTTGCTTCAGATAAGAACTTGCCTTTGACCTTTAGGTGCCTATTTATAAAGGTGCTGATTTTTGAGTTCCAACTTTTTTTTTTCTGTTGCATTGTCTTATTAATTATTATTATTATTATCATCACTTATTTATATGGCGCCTTTATAAACCTTTGTTTGAGTTCTTTTATTGGGCATCACTAGGCCATTGTCCTTCACTTTTACCAAAAGCCAATTTCAAAATCAAGTGTGGTTAATGTCTAATGCTACATTTACACTTTACAATAGAAAGCTAAATTAATATATACCTGGCACTATCCATTACTATCTATGGGAACTATGACCAATAAAGTAAAAGGGGAGGAAAGTATTACTGAAGTATAATAATTGCTCTCGTGTTTATATTATTTTATTTTTAAATTATGTCTATTTCATTTTTTGTCATGTTAATTTTTTTGTCCCCTACTTTTTTTTTTATATATTTTTGGTAGTCTCATTTTATTTTTGGTAGTCAGACTTCATGTTTTCCATTGATAACTGAATTTACACTGTTTTTATGGATAATTTTATTTTTAAATATACATTCCCTCATATACACCACAGAGTAAACTGAATTTGCAATGATATTTTTTTTAGCATTTTTTAGCAATACATATTGTTTTCGGGGTTGGCTAGTTTCGGAATTTACTGTATAAGTAGTTCTAAAAAGAACACTTGTTGATATGCTGTGATATGAATCAATAACAATAAGTTACATGTACTTTATAATAACAAGTACTAGATCATGACTGTATTGTTATATGTCTAATTGTTCCCCATCTTGCTTGTCCCCAACTTTAGAGAGAGAGACTTACTTGCTTATTTGACCCAGATTTAAATATTGAACTACTTTTACACAGATTTTATAACGAGAGGGTACTAGAATATATATCATTTAGAGTTGTGCTCAGAATACAGTATTTTGGATTTGGTTCTGGCTTTGATTTTTAAAACCATCTTCACTTTTTCACTTCACTTTTTGATTTTGACAAAAACAACCCTGATGTGTTTTTATTTTCATTATAAATTTAATTGAAAATGGATAAAAAAATAAAATCATGTAATTTTGTTCTTGTTCTTAAACTAGTATTTATATCATTAAAATTAATTTATACTCAAATTTCTAATGACTACTTCACAACTGTAAATATGTTGGACAAAGACTGCAGCACATTGGCTGGCTAACATGAGCTACAGACACAACAACACAAACACACAGCAGTTTAATAAAAGATATGATGTGTATGAAACATAGTGGCAAAGCAGTTGCATATAAAGTGGTCATTCAAGAAAAAAATATACAACAAGATGTTTGATTGACACTAAGGTGTATATTTGACTCCGTGCAGCAACCTCCCTCCGCATAAATAAAACCCCCAAATAACTAAGAAAAAAGTCATGGTGTAAAAATCCAATTGGTGAAGTGTGAAAGGTATTGGGCGAGGGAAGGTTTTAGAACCCTAATAGCAAGCGGCAAACTTAAGGGGCACATCCACTAGCAGACATAGAAACGACCGCATGATTACGACATTGTAATCGTGCAGTCGTTTCACAGTCTGGTGCTGTGCCTACACTGAACGATCAGTCGTTCAATGTAGACACATCAATTATCTCCTTACATCCTCAACCTGACGTTATCGTCAGGTTGACCAGCATGTTTGGGCTATGATTGATGTTGAAAACAACCAGTTGGGGCACGCATTGCTGTTCGCTTCCTACATTTACTTCCCCGATGTGTGCCCGATTGCTGAACGATTGCACGATTACGATGTCGTAATTGCGCAATCGCTCAATGTTATCGGGTAGTGGATACGCTGCATTAGAGGATGCTGTTTGACTGTAAGCAACAACCCTCCCTCCCAAAAAAAAGAAAAAAAAAGAAAAACATCAATGTGCATGTCCTTTTTAATATACAGGTGGGCCCAAGGACAATTTCAACTTGCACTATTTTACATTATGGAGTTTGTCCACCTTGGTGTTTTATCTTATCTAAAATTAAAATGTTTTACTGCTGCTATTGATGCTGGCCACACACCTGCACGATTTCGATGAGTCATATGATGGATCTTGTGAAAATCGTGTATTTTTTTAGTAAGATAAGATCCGAAGCGTGCTCCCGCAGCTCCTATAATTGGATCTTATGATCAGATGTGCCGCACATAAGTTCCATCCTGTCATGTGCAGATCGTGCTGTTTATTTTGTTCATGCGATCCATCGTGCAGCAATTCAAGTCATTTCAATGACTGTTTCCCTAATGAGCGCGTGAGGCACAGGATCGATCATACGACAGATCCTGTGCTAAGAAAAACAACAAATATGCTGCCAGGGAGCGCCGGGGAGTCGGATGGTGAATCGGAACGTATGCTGGTCGTGCAGGTGTAGGGTCAGCATAAATCTCTCTGTGACACACATTATCTATAACATTGACAATGTTTTTATAAACCACATTTTTCTAAAATTATCATTTATTATTGCTGCTGATATCCACCTGTTCAAATCAAACATGATGCTTTATAAAGTACATAATAAAAAAATTCAAAATCAATTTGAAGGGGTTGGGTACAGGAAACCGGCGCCCGGGATCCCGGCGGTCAGAATACTGATGCCATTATCCCAACAAGGTTAGGATACCAACATGTGTCGGTAAATATACTAACCCTACCCCTAAAACTAACCCTCCCTCCCCGCACACCCTAAACCTAACCATCCCCCCCAATGCCTAACCCTCATCCCTAACCATAACCCTCCCCCTAACCCTACTACCATCGGGATTCCAGCGGTCAAGATGCCGGTGCCGGGTTTTTGACTGGTGTCAGGATTCCGACGCCGGCATGTTTAGCGTCGGCAACTTGACAGCCGGGATTTCAATGACATCCCATTTAAATCATCAGCAATTTACTTTTTGCTGTTGTTTCTTATCTTTGCAAATGATCACTGTGGTGATGATGATACCCACCTGCAAAGACATAAATAGGCATTTGTAAATCATTTCACCTTGTTGTATTATTGCTATGGTATTTATTTAAAACATTTTAAGGTACTGCTCTTTTTGTAGGCTTCTTAATTCTACTTGTAAACTATTTCCATTAAAAAATATATACTCTTTAAACTGAATGGCTGCATATATATCAAAACATTACAGTGCTCAAATGCAATCGCAGCATGTGATAAACATCTGTTGCAAAGTGAGCATCAAACAATACTATCAAAGTACAAACCAAAAAGAAACCTCAAGATATACAACAGTTACAAACAATGGTAAAGTGGCAAACATAAAATAAACTACAATAAAGTGTATTAAGTCTATTCAAGCCTTTCTATCCATAATCTGGACTAAAATGATGTGTAACATTGAGAATGACATACAGTATGTTGTCTTTCTCAAACCATTTGACTTATGGCCTTTACCCACCTTGGTGTATCTATCCGCAGATTTACTAAGGCCAAAACCGCTGCAAAACCATCGCAAAACCAGTGTCGAAACACATTTTAGAATATAATAGGGTTGTCATTTAGAAACTGCAAAACCACCACCAAACCGCCGGGGTTTAGAACCCGCTGCTTAGTAAATTTTGCCCATAGTCGAGCACAGTTGGCACAGTGGCTGCATTGCTGCCTCAAAGCACTGAGGTCATGAGTTCAATTCCTAGTCATGGCTTATCTCTTTTAAGTTTATATGTCCTTCCCATGTTTGCATGGATACTTCAGTTTCCTCCCACACATGATGGTAGGTTTATTTGCTGCTGAACAAAACTAAACACTAGTGTGTATGATAAGAAATATAGATGTAAGCACCACTGGAACAAGGACTGATATGAATGACTGACATATTCTTTGTAAAGCACTCCATAATATTGTGTGTGCTATATACATAACTATTAATACATACGTCAACAATTGACTTTCTCAAACCATTATATTTCTGGGTTTATCCTGGACAATGTAGCTTGTATTTTTATTTATTTTTTTCCATTTCAACACCATAGTTTTATTACAGAAGGGACCAATTTGAAATAAGGTATCTTGGAAATGGATATGATCATGGCCTGAGATCTTCTATCCAAGCTTTAATTGGAAACCTGATGGTGGCTCCTTGTTCGGGTGATCCCAGTACAAGAGCCCATTTTGCCTGTTTATTAAAATTCACTCCATTATAAGTGGAAGCAAAAGAAAAGTGTCTTTTAGAACAATAAGCAACACACATCTGTATGTATTTCCAATCTATTTTGTGACAATCCTGAAAAATATATCAATATGTTATTTTGCATTTATGTAACAATGCTGCAATTGCAAACCCAAATGCCAAAGGCAATATCTCCCCTAAGGTACAGCTTGCTCATAATTCCCATGAAGATTCATCTAGCTTTCATTGCTGAGATGTACAATCAAAACAACCAAAGGACAATGTTTGCCGGAAAGAGAGCATATTGCTTCCAGCAGTCTTTTGGGCAGTTTCAGAGATGTAGAAATCATTATTATTTGCCTAAAGGATGATGCTGGGGGGGAAGAGAGAAAAATCTCTGCTATAGAAGTCATGACAATCTTGTAATGACAAACAATAGACAAAGCCAACACTGCCTTGGAGGAGAAATTTGAGCCCACAATCTGTTAGATTTAGACACACTGATAAAGGATAGAAAGGATTCTGTACTGTGCGCTAAAAAGACAGAAGGAGACACAGTTCAAGCCAGAGCAGGTCATATAAAGCCTGTGTGCCTTGGGCCTAATAAGTCACTTAAGTGCTGCTTAAAGTGCCTAAAGAACTACCGCTTTCTTCTACAGCTGATTTTTTTTTTAATTCACAAAACAACAACTTTTTGTGCTAGAAGAAAACTGTTATTAGTATTTGTTGGAATACATGTAAACAACTGAAACTTTTGCAAACACATATATAAAACTAACACACACAAATTAAAATGTGATTAACAGAAATAAAATATAGTTTAATGTTGATATTTTTTCATATTTTTAACTATTTTTGATTTTAGAATGTAAAACAGGTGTGTTTCAGTAAAACACAGGGAGCACCAAATTGTGCCTTATGTACACAGCAATGTGCAGTACTCTACCTGTATAAGTGCAGCATTAAAATCATCATGTATATATATATTTTTGCAGTATTTTTTTTGTGTGGAATTCTACTTCCCATGTCCAGATTAGTTTCCCAAACAAATTTGGTGACATAAAGATGTTCCTAGGTTCATTGTGGCTGATCGTGCCACAAACGTGCGCGTGCATCGTGCTATGCGCCACGATATGCTATGGCGCATCCCTGATCGCAGGAGTGCATCTCCCATTCAATCCTATGGAGATGGAAATGTGCGTCTACGATTGCGGGAGTGCGTCTCGCACCACACATGGCGCATTTCGTTGAGCTACAGGCAAGGATGTAGCTGGGCATATCTGTACAAGCAACAGATGTCTGTGAATAGGGGAAGTTTAATTATGGCCACCTTGATGCAAAATAAGATGCTCGGCGCAAGTAGAGTCGCATGGGACCTGGTTGAGATAGGCTGATTGGCGTGACTACAGCAACAATGTACTGTATGAGTGCTCAATTTTTGTATTTTGGCTGTTATTTGGGTTTTCCCATCATACTGTGTACTGTTATTTTCTAGCATCTTTCTGCTTGCCGTTATATAAGAGGTAGTATATAGACAGATTTGTTTATGTAGTATTCATAATCTTATCTTTATGAATATTTTATTTGTGATGCTTGTCTTGTACTGTAATTGATGTATCCACTCGTTATTTTCATGTTGTACAGTACAGTGTTATGTGTTTTTATTCTCTTGTGCTGGGTTCTTTAGTTGTTTGCACAGTTTCCCTGGCAACACTGTCTAGTGAAGCCACATTATGTGAGAGGTGCCGGAGGATGACGTCATTGGTGTGTGCCGATCCAGGAAGCGTGTGCCTGCATGTGACCTGCACTCTGGGGGTACTTCTGTAAAGGTATATGTTGTAGCGTTGTACTGGACCAAGCTTTTTTGAATTGCACCAGTCCCTTGAGTGACACCTCTCCCTGTTTGTATGTGTATATATAACCTATACAACAATTGCTGATGCCTTCCCAGGGTGGGTTACCAGATAGAAGTCTCTGGACAGCACTCTAGGATCAACAACAAAAACAAGGAAAATGGTATGTATGGGTCAATGTTTTCTGATGTGACGAAAGACAGTAAAGATCTCTCTTGACCTATATAGAGCATTTTCCTTGTTTTTGTTGTCAAACCTAGGGGACCGCCCATAATCTTCCCTCTAGATAACTGGATGATGCATAGGGGTGAGTTTACTAAAGTGAGAGTTTAGAAGTAGAGATGTTGCACATAGCAACCAATCAGATTATAGCTGTTATCTTCTAGAAGGTGAATGTTAAGTAGAATCTGATTGGTTGCTATGGGCAATATCTTTACATCTAAAAACTCTCATATTAGTAAATATACCCTATATAATCAGCTGGGTTTTATGAATATTTACTAATAAACATATGTAATTTAATATGTACATATATGTGTGTGCTATCTCGTAAGCAGATGAGGGGGCTGTAGAAATTACCAGGTATGAGTAGGGCCTTTATCTGTATTCTGCATGCACTGTAGCATCGGAGGCTGGTGATGGCCATAATTGTTTGCAGAGGAGCTCTATCCAGACTTACCTAGTGAGAGAGATGGCTGACAACCAGTATCAGTTTCCTGTCCTTCTCTGGTGTGGCAATAATAACCAGACTGTAGCATATTTTTAGTATATATATATACCAGTCCCATTCTGTTATGGTACTGTATTGGGCTGGGTTGCTTTGTACACAAACTATATGCTGGTAAAAGTGCCCTACCAATAACTGTCTCTGTGGTCCCCTCTACCCATCTTTAGTAGACCATAAATAGACCTCTGAGCAGTTGTCTTAAAGGCTTCTTGTACCATCAAAATGTAATGGTATGGAGGAGGGTTTAGTCTAGAGCTAGGAATTAGTAGCTACCCACCAAAATAATATCTGCAAAAGGTCTAATAACATGCCATATATGGCTTAATCTCTCCTCCATACCATTAAAGGAGGGTGAACATTTCGTCCATTGTTTCTTAATTGTCTCTTTCCCCTTTTTGCTTTGATATTCATTTAGCAGTATTCACATAATATCATGCTAAAATAATGTTGGAGATTATTGCACTCTTGTCCTTTCTCCTTCTCCTCTAAAACACATTCTGGGCACTAGGACCCAGAGCCAGCTGGAGGCGCTACCTCCGACCTGATGCTGTAGTGCTCATGCACTGCTCAGTTCACACCACTGTGTAGAGTGTCACAGTACTGCATACACTTGCAGTACTTGTATTACCTGCTATATACGGCTGTCATAGCCTATTATGGGCAGCACAGATGGTGTAATGATTAGTGTTACTGCCTCACAGCACTGAGGTCATGGGTTCGATTCCCACCACGGCCCTACCTGTGCGGAGTTTGTATATTCTCCCTTTGCTTGCGTGGGTTTCCTCCGGGTGCTCTGGTTTCCTCCCACACTCCAAAAATATACTATATATAATTGGCTCCCAACACAAATTAACCCTAGTGTGTGTGTACGCATGTGTTAGGGGATATAGAGTGTAAGCTCCACTGGGGCAGGGACTGATGTGAATGGTCAAATATTCTCTGTAAAGCGCTGCGGAATATGTATGCGCTATAAAAATAACTAAATAAATAAATAAATAATAAATAAATGAGTATATACCATTGTAAACCATGACCATCACCACAATCACACCTCTACTGCTGGTGCTGCTGTTAACCCCTGATGTTACCAATAAACCTGAAAGTCTGGTTAAGGACTCTCTACATTGACTAACCTTCACATTCCACTGACACCCAATTGAAATCACCCAGGTTCAACCAATAGGTCATATCAATAAATAATACATTCACATACTGTAGGCATTAGTTGTAGTAGGTAAACAGCCTGATGCTAAAAGCACTGTGCATCTGGAAGATACAAACGTTTTTTTTTAAAGTGCATCCTTGTAAAATTAGGATTTGCCCTGTCTATAAACCTGCTTCATCAATGTGTTTGCTATATATACATGTGACTAGGTTTTATAACTGATCTCCAGCATCACAATTATGCTGGACATACACTATACAATTATCTGTCAGATATCTGTCCAATCTGGCTGGTTGGAATGAAAACCTGGTAATGTATGGGAGCAAATGACAGTCGATTATATGGTTTTAAGCACTGGAAAACAGACAAAAACAATTGTTCAAATTGGTTACATTTGTTTTATTTAACCAATTTGGCTGGATGTCCATTTTTGTCTGTTTTCCAGTGTTTGTGAACAAATGTTCGATTGTCATTTGCTCCCGTACATTACCAGATTTCATTCCAACCAGCCAGATTGGACAGATACAGGTATCTGACAGATAATTGTACAGTGTATGCCCAGCATTACTAGTTTAGTGGAATACACTGTCTGTGATATAACAGGAGAAATGAAGGTAAGCATACAAGCCAGCACAGTGTCTGTTTGAATATATATTTAAAAATCTTTCGAGCTGTCCAATAAAAAACACAAGAAGAAAAGCACAAGATGACGGATCGCTGCCAAGAATTCTTCTTTAAAGGTTCGATAAGAGTATTTTTAAACATTCTAACAATGCCATTTTCCACCTCGGGTAAATATAATAATATTTTAAACAAACATTCGTCAGTTATAGCTGATTTCAAAATAAAGAAATGATTTCTTTCATCTGCATTTTTCACTTGGAAAGTACTTTTAAAATCAAATTTCCACATTGGCAAGTACAGTCCTATTTCAGTTATTTGAATCAATAACCTGTTTAAAAGGTAGGTAGGGATCATTTTCATCTTTTTATAATGTGTATAACAGGTATAGACACAAAGACATTTATTTTCTTGTATCCTAGTTGTATTAAACATGAAGGGCTCTCAGGAATACTTCTGTATATATTTTTTTTTTAAAGTATCACTGACCCTATATGCACTTGTATTTGCCTAATGGAACTATTAGGAGAACCTAACTACTGCTCTGTGTTAATGACCTAACAATTCTTATGGTGCATACACACGTAAAGATTTTCTGTCCAACCATCCAACTAGTTGATTGGTTGGAATGAAAATCTGGTAAGGTATGAAAGCAAATGACAATCAGCAATTTGCTCCCAAATGCCGGAAAATGGAAAAAAAACTGTTGTTTTAACAAATTGTTTAGATCAAACATTTAAGAAAACTTGTCTGACGACCATTTTCATCTGTTTTCTTGCATTTAGGAGCAAATTACTGATCATCAGTTACTCCCATACGTTACCAGATTTTCATTCCAACCAATCAGCTAGTTGGATGGTTGGACAGAAAATCGTGTGTACCCAGCTTTAGAAGCTAACTTTCAGTATCTCTGCACACTGTGATACTGCCAGAGTCTCTTTAAATGCCACCATCGGTCACCATCGCTTGCACCATCAATACATACAGCAGGCGCATGATCTCTGTCTGACTCTGGACTTCTATGGCTGCGTCTGTGCATCTGTGAATGCAGTCACTTTCAAATGATATGCCCGTTTTTCTGTGCACTACTAGCTGCCGCTCACCCATCACTGTTGCACCCCATTTCTAATACCGTCTGTTCGATCGCAACATGTCCTTTGTGCATAAACTTTATGTAACGCATGCACTGTAGGAAATTTCCAAAATTTACTTGCATGCGCAGTTGCAAAAAATCGCTCAACTATGTGACCATCGGCATTTGTGAACCGGAATCAGACCCTTAGTGTCATCTGAAATACAGACACCTTACTTCTATTACACTATTAATAAGGACAGAGGGCCTGATTCAGCAAGGAACGCACAGATGCAGATGCACGCAATCGACAAATGGTTTTGCTATGAGCATGCATATGCATCGCAATGCATGTGCGCGAACAGGCCAGTGCGATGGAGTATGCATATGCAGCGAGTCCACTGCCCCAGGGATAAGTGATTGACAGGAAGCGCCATTTGTAGGTGGTTACGGGGGAGTGGTTGGGCAAACGCAGGCGTGCCTGTGCATTTGGGCTGCATTTCAGGGGTGTGCATAATTAAGCCCTTGCGATGCCGGATGCAGCCCGAGGTCTAGTTGCACACAGGAAGTCTCGCTATGTCTGCGGGTGGGTCAGGTCAACCACTATTGTGCGTATGGGTCCGATGGTTCTCGATGTTACTGATGTTTCCACTGTCTTGCCAGGTATAGAGGACGCAAGTAAAGGGTAGTGGGTGGTATTATGTAGTGCTGGGCGTCTGCTTATTCTGCTGCGATTGCCGTGCATATGTATTTATTAGCATATTCTCACAGCGGCTGGGTGCCTGCGTCTGCATCCGTGCGTTCCTTGCTGAATCAAGGTTGAGTTTACTACTTATACCCAAGGTACCTCTCCAAAATAGTTTTGCCTGATATGATTATGTTCCATTTAAATGACTCTAAGTGAAGGCCAGTGCTTTTATCTTATATATCAACCAGTAACGTGGAGCGCTGTCAAATGTTACCAAGATGGGTCTTCAATCTTTGGCCCTCCAGCTGCTGTGGAACTAGATTCCTGGATGCCCTGCCACAGTTTTAGCATGCTGTTATATCAAAACGGTGGCAGAGCATGCTGGGATGTGTAGTTCCACAGCAGCTGGAGGGCTCACAGAATTTTTCCAACTTCTCCTTGTTGGTAATAGGGATGGCCAACGACCATTGATGGTTAGACACCATCAAAGGTTGGGCATCAATGGTACATAGTTTTACCATCAATGAATGTTCACTAAAAGTGAACATCAGCTGCGGAGGTCTGATGTTGAGTGGCTGTCATGGTCTGCTTATGTGCCATTGAGGATTCAACCATCTATGATTTCCTGCTGATGGTTAAAAACTACTGACCAGCAATGGTTAATCTTTAATTGCCCATCCTTAGAATGTGCTTGTTTTTAAATATTGGTGCCAAATACTCAACACCAGTCTTCTGGATTCTGATCCCATTTCGATGGCAGGGATACAGAGAGGAAGGTACAAAGTAGCCCCGAGTCTGTACATGCCAGGGGTGTATAACTATGCTCCCAAGATGACATGGCCATGCCCCCTTTAGTGGGTGGCATGCAGCTCTTGCAGAGGGCCCTAGCATTTATATCAGGGTATGGCAATGATCTGCATGCAGGGGTGGATTGGGAATTTAAAGTGACCCTGGAAAATATTCCGAAAGTGGAACCTGGTTGGCTTTCTAAAATTGTGGAATGGGACATTTACGAATGCCAAATGTGCGCACCCGAAAAAGGGGCATGGCCTTATGGAATGGGGCATGACCTTGAATGAAATGCTATGCCCACCAGCCAGTTACCCCATTTTCATCACCCTGGAGGCATGCCCAGTGCTCCAGTAGCCGCTGGATATGCCCCCAGTCTCTCTCTCTACAGTGAATAGACATAGCACACATGTGCACTGCATCTACTCACCACTTGCTCTGCTAAGCAGAGCAGAAGGAAAGAGGGGGTCTCCCAACCTACCTCCCCACTGCGGGGGGAGCTCTGTCTCACAAGACAAGGACGTCCTCATTTTGGGATGTTAAAGAATTCCTATGCAGGCAACTCTGCTTGCAGTGATAGGCTCAGACAGGCTGCCTGTCATGCAAGAGTGTCACTATTTGCAGGGGCGGTTCTATACCAAGTTCAGAGTGAAAAGTCCCATTGGTGCACCCCTTAAAAAAACTATATACTGTTTTTGTGTGTACTAAATAAAAATGCACCTTACCTATATGGTGGTTTCTCTGCGGGAAGCCTCTGAAGAAATTGGGCAGACAGTGTCTTCAGTCAGTATCTGCTATTCATGTAGGAGATTACAGCCATGGCCAAACAATTTGAGAATGACACAAGTATTGTTTTTTTCACAAAGTCTGCTGCTTCAGTTTTTATGATGGCAATTTGCATATACTCCAGAATGTCATGAGTGATCAGATGAATTGCAATTCATTGCAAAGTCCCTCTTGTCCAGAGAAGGAAAGGTGAGCTCTACCATCAGTCCTGTGGCATGCCAACAGTAAAGCATCCTGAGACCATTCATGTGTGGGGTTGCTTCTCAGCCAAGGGAGTGGGCTCACTCACAATTTTTCCTAAGAACACAGCCATGAATAAAGAATGGTACCAAAACATCCTCCAAGAGCAACTTCTTCCAACCATCCAAGAACAGTTTGGTGATGAACAATGCCTTTTCCAGCATGATGGAGCACCTTACCATAAGGCTAAAGTGATAACTAAGTGGTTCGGGGAACAAAACATCAAAATTTTGGGTCCATGGCCAGGAAACTCCCCAGACCTTAGTCCCATTGAGAACTTGTGGTCATTGAGGTGGGTGGACAAACATAAACCCACAAAGTCTGACAAACTCCAAGCATTGATTAGGTAAGAATGGGCAGCCATCAGTCAGTATGTGGCCCAGAAGTTGATTGACAGAATGCCAGGGCCGAATTGCAGAGGTCTTGAAAAAGAAAGGTCAACACTGCAAATATTGACTCTTTGCCGAAACTTTATGTAATTGGCAATAAAAGCTTTTGACACTTATGAAATGCTTGTAATTTTACTTCAGTATACCCAGAGCCAGCTCTAGGGGTGTTCGACCTGAGCGAACAGGGGCACCACCCATAGAGGGTGCATCCTTCCCCAGCATCCCGATTTCAGCAAGACAGTACTGTCCCGCTGTTCGACCTGTGGGCCGAAGTGGCCCACGGGTTGTCAAACCGGGGGAGGCTGGGGACTCCCACCGCTGCAACTGTGTGGCTGTACCGGGACCCTGGAATCTGAATGGATGCTGCGCACATTCGCGTGGCATCCATTCAGTGCCATGAGAGGGCTTGGGGAAGCCCAGTTAGTGAGGTTCCCCCCAGCCTGACGTAATTGATAACATCACGTAAGGAGACATGGCCTATGGTAAGTAGGCCACGCCCCCAATTTAAGAAGAGCAGAGCACTCGGCTGGCACAGGGCGCTATTAGCCCTGGAGCCGGCCCTGAGTATACCATGGTAATATCTGACAAAAAGGTGTAAAAACACTGAAGCAGAAAATTTTGTGAAAACCAGTACTTGCGTCATTCTCAAAACTTTTGGCCATGGCAGTACATGATCCGAAATCCACCTGTTTGTGTAGAAATAAAGCCAATATCATCAATGTGCAACAAAGGTTCAACCAGATAATACATAGTAACAGAAGTTTTGAGGCAGGGCAAAATATGAGTTTCCCTGATCAAACAATTATATATTAATAAAATATATTTACTAATTTTGATACCATATTTATCAGTAATATTGTTTCTCTATAATTGGTGTCTTACTGAAGATTACTGTGCCCCAGCTTCTTATTCTAATTCTGTGTATCTCCAAGGTTGTCTCTAGCACCATCCAGTGTGTCTACACAGTGCCAACCCCGTGTGTCTCCCCAGCAATAACTCCCTGTATCTTTCAAATGCCATCTCCTCTGTGCCCCCCCAACAACTAACTGAGCCCCTCAGCACACACTAAACCCGTTGCTGCCCACCTGACAGCACTCGCTGAAACCCCCCCCCCCCACTGACTCCCCCAGCACCCATTGACCTCAACAACTGTGGTGGGACAAACTTTTCTTCAACTTAGCTTTCTGCTCCTTCACTATGGACAGGGGAAATAGTGCCTACTCCGTGACCAATCCAAAATCTGGGCAGCCAGGCGGGTAACACACAGAACGCCTATTTCAGAGGTGCATGCAGTTGCAGCCGCTGGTGCGTATGTATGTTTGTTGAGTTGCAGCAGATATAATATGCAAATGCTGATTTCAGCCTACCCCTAGTATGCTAGTGTGCACCTGAATGTACAATCACTTCAACGCCCACTTTCATCGGTGCTACATGGCGCAACACTGTTGCTGATTCAAGACACTCCGCCATCGGTTCACCATTGTGTGCACCATCACTTGCATCTGCCTATGACAGGTGCAGTGTCTCCGTCTGAGCTTCTTCTAAACATGGCCTCTGTGGCAGTGGCTTTGCTTCTGAGAACGCATCCACTGTCACTGTACATGCCTAGGACACTCCCATAACACTCCCACACAATGGCTTGTGTTGCATTCATGTCAGATCACCACCAAGGAACGTCCATGGTTTTCCCTCACCAGTGTTGTTACCAGCGGTCCCATACACAACAGCACATCTGTGCAAACACTCAGGGTAAGGCACAAATCATAAGGGTTTTCTGAGTTATTTGAGCAGGAGCAGAGAATCACTAAACTATGTGAACATAGGTATTACGTTCAGTTACTGTGCTAATTAGGCCCTGAGAGTAGTGTCAGCAGTGGGGGGAGAAGCCTAGGAATCACATCTGATGGACAGTGTGGCATGGCGGTGAAGAGGATGTTAGGTGGGACAGAGTGGCTTGTGGGCAGGGGGGATTGTAACACACTGGCAATATGGGAATGTGGTGAGAGGGAGGGAGGTTGGGCACAACGGCTGGTGAGTGGACTACGGGTGGGAGAAGGTCTGGCGTGAGTAGGGTCAGTTCTATTGCACAACTGTGGAGACAGAGGGCCTGATTCACTATGGATCGTAATTCTGCTTATACAGACGCAATGCAGTTGCTAATATCAGCGGGGATATGCAAATGTTTCCATTCACAATGCGATCGTAGCCTAACATAAGGACGCCCACTTTCCCTTACTCACATCCGTATACTTTGGCAAAATAGCAAAACAATCAGTAACATCGAGTAACATCGGACACAGACGCACACTTGCACAAGCCTTGACCTTACTCAGGAATTGCTAACAGCCACGCATGCTATGAGATCTCAGGCTGCATATTGTATCGCAGTGGATAATAAATGCACGCCCCTGCAATGCCGTTGAAACGCACTGGCACGCCTGTGTTTTCCGGGCCACCCCCTCGTCACCACCCACAAATGGCACCTCCTGTCAATGACTCTGCCATGGGACATCATACACACTGCGATCATTCCCGATCGCAGTGACTGGTTCACCCACACGAACTCCGATGCATAGTCATGTGCAGTACGCAACAATCGGTCGATTGCATGCGTCTTAGCACTTGCAATCCGTAATGTATCAGGTCCACAATTTAAGGCCTTTACAAAAGGCCATTATATAATAGAAGGGTCCAATATTAGTTTGGAATATTCTACATAAAAGGCAACTTGGTTTGGAATTACTTTATATATTATATATTAGGGGTGAGCGGGTTCGGATTTCTGAAATCCGAAACCCTCCGAGCCCCCCCGATCCGAGGCAGATCCGAGTCAGGCTCGACTTTTCCCGCCTGACTCGGATCTGAAATCAAGATAAAACGTCATCATCCCGCCTTCCGGGTCTCGCGGGTTTTGGATCTTATATAAGGTACCCGCGTCAGCGCCATTTTCTCACTCGGCTGTGGACAGTGAAGAGGGAGGGTAGGAGTTAGGGCTGGCTGAGCTGTGTAGTGTAGTGTAGTGCAGAGTAGTGTTGTGCTGTGCTGTGCTGCGCTGTGCTGCTGTTGTCCATAGGGGCTGTGTCCACTACTTCAAAGTCCATAGGGGCTGGCTGGACTGTGTTGTGCAGTCAGTTCTCCAAAGGGGCTGTGTCCACCCCTAAAGGGGTGCTGTAGTGTTGTCCATGGGGTGCTCTGTCCATCAGGGGTGCTCCCCCCAAGTGCTAAAAAAATAATATTTTTTCTGTGTTTGTGAATTGTGTGCGCAGTAGCCGCATGTGCATCAACAAAGTAGTGCCAAGTGTGCGCCTGTGTCATAAGTAAAGGGCCGGCTGGCTTGACTGTTAAAGGGTGCTGTAACCCACCAAAGTACACTCCAGTCCAAACCAAATAAAAAAAAATTTCTGTGTTTGTGAATTGTGTGCGCAGTAGCCGCACGTGCATCAACAAAGTAGTGCCAAGCGTGCGCCTGTGTCATAAGTAAAGGGCCGGCTGGCTTGACCGTTAAAGGGTGCTGTAACCCCCAATGTACACTCCAAACCAAATAACAAAATATTTTCTGTGTTTGTGAATTGTGTGCGCAGTAGCCGCACGTGCATCAACAAAGTAGTGCCAAGCGTGCGCCTGTGTCATAAGTAAAGGGCCGGCTGGCTTGACCGTTAAAGGGTGCTGTAACCCCCAAAGTACACTCCAAACCAAATAACAAAATATTTTTTCTGTGTTTGTGAATTGTGTGCGCAGTTGCTGCACGTGCATCAACAAAGTAGTGCCAAGCGTGCGCCTGTGTCATAAGTAAAGGGCCGGCTGGCTTGACCGTTAAAGGGTGCTGTAACCCCCAAAGTACACTCCAAACCAAATAACAAAATATTTTCTGTGTTTGTGAATTGTGTGCGCAGTAGCCGCACGTGCATCAACAAAGTAGTGCCAAGCGTGCGCCTGTGTCATAAGTAAAGGGCCTCCTGGCTTGACCGTTAAAGGGTGCTGTAACCCCCAAAGTACACTCCAGTCCAAACCAAATAAAAAAAAATGTTGTGTTTGTGAATTGTGTGCGCAGTAGCCGCACGTGCATCAACAAAGTAGTGCCAAGCGTGCGCCTGTGTCATAAGTAAAGGGCCGGCTGGCTTGACCGTTAAAGGGTGCTGTAACCCCCAAAGTACTCTCCAAACCAAATAACAAAATATTTTCTGTGTTTGTGAATTGTGTGCGCAGTAGCCGCACGTGCATCAACAAAGTAGTGCCAAGCGTGCGCCTGTGTCATAAGTAAAGGGCCGGCTGGCTTGACCGTTAAAGGGTGCTGTAACTCCCAAAGTACACTCCAGTCCAAACCAAATAAAAAAATATTTTCTGTGTTTCTGAATTGTGTGCGCAGTAGCCGCACGTGCATCAACAAAGTAGTGCCAAGCGTGCGCCTGTGTCATAAGTAAAGGGCCGGCTGGCTTGACCGTTAAAGGCTGCTGTAACCCCCAAAGTACACTCCAAACCAAATAAAAAAATATTTTCTGTGTTTGTGAATTGTGTGCACTGTGGCTGCACGTGCATCAACAAAGGAGCAGCGCCAAGCGTGCGCCTGTGTCCCATAAGTAAAGAGCCAGCTGGCTCATTTCTTAAAGGGTGGTGTAACCCACAAAGTGCACTACTCTCCAGCAAAAATAAAAAAATATTTTCTGTGTTTGTGTGCGCTTTAGCCGCACGTATATATCAATATAACATAAATGGAGGACCAAACTTTCTCTGATAAAAATAAAATAGGGAAAGATCAAGAACCACTTCTTCTTAGTGCTGTTGCTGCTGCTGGGAGTTGTTCATCATCCCAGAGAGGAAGTAGGAACACCACAACTTTTACTAAACAATTGACCCTCCAACAGTCCCTAGCGATGAGGATGAAGTACGACAGTAGTCATCCTGAAGCAAAACATATAACTGAGGCCTTGACTGCTATGTTGGTGTTAGACGTGGGTCCGGTATCCGCCAGTAGTGCAGTGGGATTTACACAATTGATGGAGGTAGTGTGTCCCCGGTTCCAAATCCCGTCTAGATTCCACCTGCATCCTCAAAGCAGCAGCGACAAGCGTGCGTCAGTCTGTTAAAGGGTGGTGTAACCCTCAAAGTGCGCTCCACAAACAATAAAAAAATTCTTCTTTTTTTTCTGTCTTTGTGAAATGTGTGGGCTGTAGCCGCACCTGCATCCTTAAAGCAGCAGCGACAAGCGTGCGTCTGTCTGTTAAAGGGTGATGTAACCATCAAAGTGCGCTCCACAAACAATAAAAAACTTCTTCTTTTTTTTTCTGTCTTTGTGAAATGTGTGGGCTGTAGCCACACTTGAATCCTCAAAGCAGCAGCGACAAGCGTGCGTCTGTCTGTTAAAGGGTGGTGTAACCCTCAAAGTGCTCCAAAAAATAAAAAAACATTTTTTTTATGTGTTTGTGACTTGTGTGCGATGTAGCCGCATGTGCATCAACACAGTAGCAGCGCCAAGCGTGCGCCTGTGTCATAAGTCAAGGGCCGGTTTGGACATCTGCTCCGGACTGAAGGACGTGCCAGCAATTTCTGACAAGTCTACTGTCACTCCATATGATACTGTCCTCAAAGCAGCAGCGACAAGCGTGCGTCTGTCTGTTAAAGGGTGGTGTAACCCTCAAAGTGCGCTCCACAAACAATTAAAAAATTCTAATTTTTTTTTCTGTCTTTGTGAAATGTGTGGGCTGTAGCCGCACCTGTATCCTTAAAGCAGCAGTGACAAGCGTGCGTCTGTCTGTTAAAGGGTGGTGTAACCCTCAAAGTGCGCTCCACAAACAAAAAAAAAATTCTTATTTTTTTTTCTGTCTTTGTGAAATGTGTCGGCTGTAGCCGCACCTGCATCCTTAAAGCAGCAGCGACAAGCGTGCGTCTGTCTGTTAAAGGATTACATCGGTGACAACATCCAAGTAGGCATGTCAGACAGTCCGTACCTGTACTGGCAGGAAAAAGAAGCAATTTGGAGGTCCCTGTACAAACTGGCTCTATTTTACCTGAGTTGCCCCCCCTCCAGTGTGTACTCCGAAAGAGTGTTTAGTGCAGCCGGGAACCTTTTCAGCGAAAGGCGTATGAGGTTGCTTCCACAAAATGTGGAGAAGATGATGTTCATAAAATGAATTATCAACTCTTCCAGGGAGACCAGCCTCCTGAACGTACAGAGGGACCTGTGGTTGTGGATTCCAGCGGGGACGAATTAATACTCTGTGAGGATGAGGATGTACACAACACTGAAGAGGGTGAGGAATCGGTGGATGAGGAGGATGAGGAAGACATCTTGCCTCCGAAGAGCCAGTTTGTGCAGGGACAGATTAATTGCCAGCTTGTTTTGTGGGGGCCCAAACGAACCAATCATTTCAGCCACAGTCATGTGGCAGACCCTGGCGCTGAAATGATTGGTTTGTTAAAGTGTGCATGTCCTATTTATACAACATAAGGGTGGGTGGAAGGGCCCACCTTTTGGATATAAAAACACTATTGTGAGGTGTGAGGTGTTCAGAATAGACTGGAAATTAGTGGAAATTAAGGTTATTGAGGTTAATAATAGCATAGGAGTAGAAAAACACTCAAATTCTGTGATTTTAGCTGTTTTTATGCTTTTTTAAAAAAAAATACAGATCCAAAACACAAAACCCAGAACCCAAAACACGGAAGGGTGGTTTTGGCAAAACCAATCCAGATCCAAAACATGAAGAAAGATCCAGATCCAAAACCAAAACACAAAAAGTGGCCAGTGCACACCCCTATTATATATTAGCCTTGCTTTTCTCAGAACGCGTGTCTTCCAGCACACACCCTTCCAGTGTGTCTGTCTGTAATATATACTGTTGTCTGGGCTAATTGATTTATGTGGTTTCCAAATCAAGTGTCAGGCAGCGTTATGCTCTGTCCTGGCGTTCTCCATACCTTGTCAGCACTAATGAGGTAGCAGGTCTGTAAATAGTCTGAAGGAGTCACACTAAGGTGTAAATTTACTAAGCGTCGGCTTTAGTGTTTTTCGCGATTTTCCACTGCTTTTGCAATCCAACCATTTATTGAAAGTGAAACCGATGCAAAACTGACGCTTAGTAAATTTATCCCAAAAGCTAAGGTTTTTCATTTGTTTGCACTAAGGGCCAAGGCCCTGATTCAGAGCCGGACGCTCTGACCAGAGCGCTCGCTCTGAATCAGGGCCCTCCTCCATTAAAATGGAGCGTCCTCCTGGACGCTCGTATAGCTGTGGGTCACCATCGCGACCATCGGACTTGCGACGGAGACCCTGCGGTAGGGTCTCCCTGCCACAAGCCCTAGAGTGATTTTGGCTCTATCAGAGCCAAAATCACTCCCACTGACATCACTAGTGATGTCAGTGGGGCCGGCTTCAGACGGTAGGCGTTCCCATGGGAACGCCTCCGTGTGGCAGGCACACCCCCAGCACGCCCACCAAAGGGGGCGTGCTGTCAATCAACATCGACAGCACGCCCCCTTTGGTGCGAGACCCGGAGCGACAGCTTGGCTGTCGCAGTCCGGGTCTCGCGCATGCGCACGACGGAGCTCCCTCCATCGTGCGCAAGCGCAGTGGGGAACATCGACCCACTTGCAAGCGTACTGCCGCTTGCGAGTGGGTCTGAATGACCCCCCAAATTCATTACGGATCACAACTGCAACAGCGTACACAGATAGGTTAATGGTATGTACTGCGCATATCACAGTGCACGTGCGTGAGTTAACATTTTGATCGCTCTGCGATCACGCATGCAGAAAGAAAGCCATCGCAGAGTGAGTGATGGGAGGTCAGCGTTTGGGGGTGGTGATGGGGGAGTGATAGGAGATTCGCAGGCGTGCCTGTCTGTTTGAACGCCGTTGCATAGCCATGCATGAATTAGCCACTGTGACGGCATACGCAGCTTGTGTACTCACTGCGTGCGACGAGGTTCGCAAATTCTGAGTAAGGTCAGACCTGTTGTAATTGTGCGAGAGGGCCGATGTTACTCCATGTTCCCGATGTATACACTGGACTGCAAGTTATTACCAATGTGAGATAGTGGTAGTGGGGGGTCTCTATGCTGGCTTGCGATTACATTCATTAGCATATTTTTGTTGCAGACCTGCGTGCGTAATCGCAGCTGTGATCGCAGTAGCGATCTGTAGCTAATCAGGCCGTATGTTGCAGTTCCCCAGCCTGGCCACAGGTTTTCTTTCATTTTGAAGGATTTGGTTTCAATTCCAGAGTGGCTGAATATTATGAGTGTTTAATAATAATTTTGTGTGCGGATTAATATTAAATATCAGCAGAATTGCAACTTCTGTATATTATCTGTTCTTTTAAGTTAAAGAATACAGAGCCTGATACATCATAGATCGCTATTCTGATTATACACATGCAACGCAGTTGCTAATATCAGCGGTGATATGCAAATGTCTGCATTGGCATTACGATTGCAGCCTAACATAAGGACGCCAACTTCCCCTTACTCACATCCGTATACTTGGGCAACATAGCGAAACAATCAGTAACATCGATTAACATCGAACCCATGTGCACAGGTAAGGCAGGTCAGACCTCACTCAGGAATTGCTTACTTCAGCGCACGCTATGAAACCTCAGGCTGCGTATGGCTTCGTAGTGGCTAATTTATGCACGCCCCTGCAACGGCGTCCCAACGCACTGGCACGCCTGCATTTCCCCGACCACCCCCGTCACCTCCCACAAACAGCACTTCATGTCAATCACCCTGCCATGGGCCTGCGTAGCCTCTGCAATCGCATTCCCGATCGCAGAGGCTAGTTCGCGCACTGCAATGCATACGCATGAGCAGAACAGAACAATCGGCCGACTGCGTGCGTATAAGCAACTGCGTTCCTTGCTGAATCAGGCCCATAGTGAACAAAGGTTTGGGAAGAAAACTAATCTGTTCATAAGTTTTCTAAATGTGCTGCTGCATATTAGCCTGACTATCTGATCCTATTACTTTATGTGGACAATAGTACCCAGTATCACTTCTCTTGTGATGTATGCTATATGTAATAATTTCTAGTAACTTCTAGTAACTTTTCTTATTACATATGACACATGGGGCGGTATTCAATTAGTTTTGCGTATGCGATAAAGTTTTGCCTGCTGGAGTTTTCGCTTACATTGCGTATTTTAGCCATGGAAACTTATTGTGTGCGTACCCGTGATTCGCCCTACTCAATTCCAAAAGACGCAGAAACGGAGATACACGCGAAGTCAGAACAGGCGAAAAGTGGTGTCAGAATCAGCCTAAACAGCCCAAAAAGATGCAGAAACATTGGGGATCAATGTAGTAGTACCCGATTAGCCCTAATGAAACAGTTTGGGGTATTTAAGTTTGCACAATTGCCTCTAATTAGCGTCTTTGAATGGCAAAAAGCAGTATTTTTGGGAGAAAATAAGTAGTCCTGTCAAATTTGGGGTACTTGATAATGGGTGCTAGCATCTTTAAAAGTTGCTAAACTGAAGTTATAAGAAACGTAAAAAAAAAAAAACTGCAATGAAAAAACACCTCCCCCATACTTGCAGACCCTCCAAACGTCTATTTCACTACTTTTTATGTTTGTACCCCCACTTTGCACTTTTTCGCCCCTTTTTTCAAAGTGCAATTTTTAGGGTGTTCCTCCCTTTTTTAAGGGTTGTTTTGATGCAGTTATCCTTTGGGGGGCTGTCATAAGGGTGCTGAGTGATTTCCCCACCTTTGCACCCCAAAATAGCGATTTTGCACTTTTTTTCTCCACCTATTCAGGGGCGAATCTTTTGCGCCTATTACATTGCATTTTCAAGTACACGAAAAGTGTTTGCAGTTGAATACGGAGATAAGTTTCCGCCTGGCAAAAAGTCGCAATCAGCGAAACTTTTTCGCGGATTCCGACTTTTCGTTTCTAATTGAATACGGGCCATAGACAGCTGTACAATTCTTGTTCTGTATACTCTGTACTTTTCAGTTGGCATACTTATTGTATATGTATGACATTAACAATGCCACAGTACTCCCCCTCTTTCTCTATGTATTTACTACGGTATATATATAAAATTGGGATGGACGTAATTATCAGCATCTCATTTTACTTTGTATTTATGAACAACTGAAAAGTGCCGCATCCCTTGTTCAGTAATGTGGATATAATTCTGCATCTTGCTCTGTACGTATGTACTGCCAGCTTGTACTTTCTGTCATTCTTAGAATAGATAGTACCAATGCTTTTCTGATGGTGATCAAGAATACTCTGTACTTTTAGTTTTGTTTTTTGTATATTTTTTAATTCTTATAGCTAGTTCCGGAAACGGGAACAAAATCAGTAAAGTAATTTCGTAAATGTATAAAATAAGTGTCTGAAAACCTGTCCAGAGTATTTATTGATTATCAGTTATTTATATAGCAAACACATATGATATTACGCAGCACTTTACAGAAATAATAAAGTCCCTACCACATGGACACCCAATCACACTAGGGTTAAGTTTTGTGACAGAAGCCAATTAACCTACTTTGATGTTTTTTTTAGTGTGATTGGAAACTGGAGCACCTGGAGGAAATCTATGCAAACACAGGGAGAACATAAAAACTAAACACCCCGGTACTGTAAAGCAGCAATGTTAACAATTTAAACAACAGTGATGTTCCAGTGGAACTTAAAATGTATGGAAGCTACCCTAACTGCTGTATTAACTTTACATGAGTACCGAGAAAAAACACATGGTAAATACTTACCTCCCAACTCTCTCAAATTCAAAAGTGCAGTTCTGCTTTCAGGGTCCCATGATTGGTATGTTCATTACAAGTTACGGGATATCAGAAGGTTCTTCCAAAAAAAACAAAGCCATACAAGTGTTGACCAGGTTCATGCCCCAACCTCCTTCATTAGGCCCGGACAATGTAGGGAGGTACAGTATGGTAACTGGAACAATGTAAGCACTAGCCTGGGAGATTTTCACTTTCCTTATTAAGTGGATTTAAGGGGGAAGGGGAGTAAAATGCTCCGTTGTGCGCATGCGCAAAACCCGGATAGCAACGGGCAGGGCCGGGGGGGTGGCGGCTGCACAGACGGAGGCGTTCCCATGAGAACGCCTACCGTTTGGGGGCGGCTCCACTGACTAGTGATCTCAGTGGGAGAGCTTTCGGCTCTGTTAGAGCCGAAAGCTCTCTGGGGCTTGCGGCCATGAGACCCTACCACAAGGGTCTCGTCGCAAGCACGATGGTCGCGATAGTCTTGACCATCGTGACCATCATCCTGGCCGCTCGCATTAGCTGTGGGAGGCCGCTCCATAAAAAAAAAAAAAGACGCCCTGATTCAGAGCGAGCGCCCTTGTCAGAGCGTACGGCTCTGGATCAGGGCCATAGATTGTAAGCTCCACTGGGGCAAGGACTGATGTGAATGGCCAAATATTCTCTGTAAAGCACTGCAGAATATTTGTGTGCGCTATCTAAATAACTGGTAATAAATAATAATAAATATGGATCATCCTATTCAGAGGCCAAGCTAGAGGGGGTAGGGAGTCAAATTGCCCAGAGGTCAGAGGACCCCAACAATGCTGGATCTCGGCTTCTCTCTATGCCCATCGTCTGCTCTCAAAAGAGGGAGAACTTCTCTGGCATGCGCCAACCTCACATGCTCAGAAGGGTCCCCAGCTCTGCTCTTTTCACAGCAGAGCAGAAGACTCAGGAGGCTAGAATGACATTGATGGACCTGGATATACGGGCCTGGATATGCACAGTTCCTCCCCTTCGCCTGTTGCTTTTGGAGTGACCAGCATTATACTATCAGCTTCCTGGTGCTGACTGTAGAATGGCCCATGAGATGTCATGTGACCAGGAGTAATTTCTCTGTGATCACATACGCCTTCGGTCATTAACTTGTTTTTTTTTTCTACAGTATTACCGCAGCTGTAGTCAGTGCTGCGCATGCACTGCTATTGCGGATGTAACAGCGCATGCGCAGCACTGATTACAGCTGCGGTAAGGTAGTGTAGATATGGAAAAGCATCTATTTCCCAAAAATGACAGCTTTTCGGAATAGATACTTATGGAGAGGAGGAATGATGAATTCCTCCGGTAATTAGCTAGAACTCCATGCGAGTTCTAAACCTAATTACCTCCAGAGAATTTTTAGTAATGATGAATAGGCCCCTAAAACACATAACTATCTATTTTGGCATTTTTCAGTGTAGACCAGTAGGTTTTAGTAAATGCCAATTTGCAAATTCATTATGGAAAAATCAAAATTTAATCTCACTTCATACACTCGAGATTGACTGAAACCCAGTGAGGTGAGCGAGACACCATTCTTTTCAATGGAAAATGCATTTGAATGGGTGCATAAAGTCCACTGAAATGCCTTACTGAATGTCGCTGCAAGACAAATCCAGTTATTCAAGAAACTAGATGGAGGTCATGTTATGGCAGAAAAGAGGCAGGGAAAACCTTTCTGCTAACTACATCATATGATATGTAACTGTGGTTGCCACAGTAATCAATTTGTGATAATAAATTAATAATAGCAACTTCAATAAAAACTAAATTGAACATATAAGAACATTGTGAGTCCTCTTTCAATGACCACAGTGATTTTTGTTTAAAATAAAAAAAAAAACGATTTTTTTAGAGGGGACTGCACCTTTTATATATTTGTTTTATATGTCTGTGCAAGTGTGTCAAGTGTGTCTTCTATCCCTGTTTTCATAGTTTTGTATTGTATAAAAGGGTAAAAACTGCCTTTTTAAAAAAAACAAAGGGGCTAATAAGTATTTTTTGATCATCCAAGATTGATAATAACAACCTAATTTTACAGTGATAGAAAGTCTGAATTTTAGTTTTGGGTTGAGACGGTTACAACAAAAAAATCTTTAAAATAAGTTGTGTTAGTAACTTCTAATAACACTAAAAAGAGAAAAGGAAGTGTATCTGGTAACAGTAACTATACTAGTATACAAAAAAACAGACTGCCAGATTTTTTTTTCTGTCTATTGTAAGTGGAACCTCTGAAGGAGAAAAAAAAGGCTTAAACAAGGTCTATTAGCAGTAAATAGTTCTGCCAATATCCTTCACAGTAGGAAAACTCCTCCAGCAATTTTCACGATTAATTACCAGAGGCAAGCGTATTCATAATCTGGTGTTAATTTTGCCGTATCTGAATGAAGTCGGCTCTGGCACACTTGGGTTTTGTTTTTTCGCTACCAGTAGGATGAACTGCTTGTTCAGGTCATGCTGTGTCAAAAGAGTGCTAATGTGTTTATATAAACACTACAAGCAGCACCTGTTTAAACCACACTTGTGTTCTACCATTAAAAAAACACATAAGAAGACACATAGAAACTCATTTGCTACAGAATACAAATTGGCTTTTAATATATTTTTTGTTATTCTTCTAACCTGATTTATATATATATATATATATATATATATATATACACATGTATATATGTACATATATATATATATAAATTATAAAGATATATACTGTACATATACGATATTTATATATATATATATATATATATATATATATGTCGAAAGAAAAAATATATATATTTTGAAGGAAAATATGTACATTGATAGGAAAAAAATAATAGTAAAAAAAATTACAAATAATATATATATATATATATATATATATATATACATATTAAACATTAAGACAATAATGGTCTCCAAGAAAATAAGAGTGATTCTACTAATTTTCAGATATACATATTTAAAACAATTTGAGGGCTTATCAGAATTTAAGTTACTCAAGATAACTTTGTTTTTTTAAAATGTTGTGTTTCTCAGAGTTACCGTAATGAAATTAAACTAAGGATAACACCAGGAACTTTTCAGTACTTACAATGGTGATAACGGAGGAGAATAGTTTTCCCTGAGGCCTGATTTAGATAACAAGTTTACATAGAAAGTCAAACATCTTAACTCTTTTATTTGTTTTAGATCTTTTGTGTATACCTTTATGAATGTTAGATTGTGCCTTTATGAATGTTAGATTGTGTCTCTGTGAATGCTAGATTGTGCATTTTAACATTGAACACAATTGTATTTCAGATTTTGTAGCAAGAATGAATACACAATGGCTAGAAGAGAAGTTTCCTTATATGTAAAGTAAGACATACTGTACTAATAATCTTTATGAAGATATACAGTATGTAAATCAATACAACATTCTCAAGTTCTTTCGAGGTATGGACATAATGTACATGTTTCAATGTTATTGGCATCTCTTTTATATAAAGTCAACTTTTTTAAGTTTAGTATTTATGGGTATTGTTTAATGGATGTAGTTTAAATTCCAGCTGTTGGGATGACAGCACCCAGAATGCCAGTTGCGGAATTCTGACAATAGTAAAAGCCCAGCGCCAACATCCCGACCGCTGGCTTCCTGACGGTAAGTAATGGGGTAAGGGGCAGGGTTAGTCACTACAAATGAAGGGTTAGGTTTAGGCTGTGGGTTGGAGGATAGGTTTAGTCTGCAGGAGAAAGGGTTAGGTTTAAGGGTGGGTGAGGGTGGGAGAGGTTTAGGGGTAGGGTGAGGATCCTTACAACATGTGACAGTATCCTAACCCTATCAAGATGCCGATGTCAGGATTTTGAACTCTGGGGCCCCGAATGTTGCCATCACGTACCCAACTCTTGTTTAATACTACTATGCAAATACTAAGCATAGTAGTATTAACCGATCTTTCTCAGTTTCCTCTCATGACTCCTCTCCCCCACAGCCTCTTACAGTAGGTGTTCCCCAAGATTCTGTTCTTGGACCTCTCCTCTTCTCCCTATATACTTCCTCTCTAGATGAACTCATCAGCTCTTTTGACCTCCATTATCATCTCTCTGCTGATGATACTCAAATCTACCTTTCCTCCCTGATCTCTCCCCCTCTCTTCTGACTCGTATCAGAAGTAGGTAGAGTAGTAGTAGGTAAAACATTTAAAGAAAAGTAAATCTAAACATGGAACAAATGATTAAAAATCAGGCGTCCAACTGAGAGTTTTTAAATAAAAACTTAATCCAAACAGCAAATCACAGGACTCAAGCCAAAACTGGTGATTCAAGCCAGAGTAGCAGCCTTTTAGACAAGATAATAGCAAACTTCTCCAACCAGCAAAGCACAAGTGCACAATGGAAATGTCCTTAGGCTAGCCAACCCACCCATATTTTGTATATTATCCCTTTCATACACAGAGGGCCTGATTCTGACCCGCTCACGAGCGCTGAGCGCTTGCAAGCGGGTCGATGGTGCCCAAGTGTGCATGCGCAAGAAGGAGGCGCCTCCGTCGTGCACATGCGCGAGACCCGAATAATGATGACCAAGCCGTCGTTAAGGGTCTCGCACCAAAGGGGGCATGCTGTCAATGTTGATTGATGGCACACCCCCTTTGGTGGGTGTGCCGGGGGCGTGGCTGCCCAGACGGAGGTGTACCCATGGGAACGCCTACCGTCTGGGGCTGGCCCCACTGACATCACTAGTGATGTCAGTGGGAGTGCTTTTGGCTCTGATAGAGCCAAAAGCACTCCTGGGCTTGCGGCAGCGAGACCCTACCGCAGGGTCTCATCGCAAGCCCGATGGTCGCGATGGTCTTCACCATCGCGACCATCATCATGGCCGCTCGCTATAGCTATAGGTGGCCACCCACAGCTAGCGAGCGGCCAGGAGGCCACTCCAAAGAGGAGCAGGGACGGCCCTGATTCAGAGCGAGTGCTCTGTCAGAGCGTCCGGCTCTGAATCAGGGCCAGAGGCCACTACAGTGGATAGCTGTTTTTAAGTCATTATATCTTATAGAAACTCTCTTTTGACCTCACTAGTTTATGGTGTCCTCTTCTTTGGGTCTCTATCAATCTTAGAAGGTATGCCACCTTGTGGCAACTTTTAATTCCTATAAAACAAAGTCAAAATAAAATGGCTGAGAAAAGTTCACCAGTACTGAGCACATCAGGGATTTCTGTAATATATTTTTACTCAAAGATAGCTTCACTTTGTAGACAATTTTTCTCAAAAGACAAACTTGTCAAAATTTGGTCTTAGAGTGTGCATCTGTATTTTCCCCCTTTTTTCTGCATTAGAACTACAAGTCTTAGCATGGTAGCGAGTCTTATTATGTTTAAATTAGGATGTGCAGCCCAACCCCCCATTTTTCCTATGTATGTGTGTATTTAAGCTACAATTGAAAGTGAGACCCCTTCACCTGGGCTAGCACTCATCCCACCTGCCCAAGGTGATTTTAATTAGTATTGGTCCTTTGCGTTGCAGTAAACACATTTAATGGGCACTTTTAAAGGTACGTACATTCTCAAGAAACCCAAGATACAGTATGGGGTTTGATGGTGTGTGTGAGAGCAGGAAAATCTGGGTAAATGTATAGGTTTGAAATGTATCAGGGAACAAGTTGAGACAGGACTGAAGTTAATGCATTGGGCGTGTGTGCTGGTGTGGTTCTTTGCTTGTGTGATGACTAAAAAAAACACAAGGTATTTTTTGTACCATTCCTCTCCTCCAGAAGATACGCTACCAGGTACAGGCTCATGGGAGAAAAATCAAATTTGAAGAGTGAGAAACAGCTGAAGGAAGAAGGAACAGGTGCATCATCAGTTGTTACCAATGGTGAAAACATCACCATTACACAATGGCTAGATAATGCAGTGAATCATATTGCATTTTCCTGTGCAGGCATGCAGTGACAAGATTCAGAGGTGGTGCAAGAAAGAAAAAAAAGTGATCAACGTCCCTTGACCATTTGTCCATTTGCTGTTAAATTGTATAACATGCACATGGGGGGAGTGGATCTCATGGATCAGTGTGTGGTGATGTACGCACACAGATGCAAAATCAGGAGATGGTACATTCGGGTGTTCTTTCACTTTCTTTATGTGACTTATTTAAATGCATGGCTGTTGTATCAAATGTCTGGATTCAATGACAAGAATCAGTTGGATTTCAAAGCATCCACTGCTCAATCATTGATCAACCCTGGCTCTATGGAGCAATGTCAAAGAGGAAGACCAAGTGAGACATCACCTCCATGAAAGTGCAGAGAAGTATAGAAGGCACCCCCTGAAATCAGTTTCAGTGTGGGAAAACATTGTCCAAAGATTACGGATACAAAACATACTAACAGGTGCCACAATGCAGCTTGTACACATTAAACTAAGTACATCTGCATGCAGTGTCTTGAGCCTTTATGTCCAGGGATCTTCTCCAACTTTCACACTGAGCGTTAAAATCAGTAAAATCCAGTTCATGAATTTGGCTAAAGAAAAAAATTACAATATTTTTTTGTTTTCAATTTAGAGGATTTTTTTGTTTCTGTAGAAAAAATACAGTGAGCAACATGATAAGAGCAAATTGGAACCATTGTTTTTTTCAGAAAGAAAAAGTGGAGCGCTAGTTTGATCAAGTGACCACAATGTTTCCAATGTAGAAAATGTATTAAAATAACAATGAGTCAAATAAAATGTAATAGCAACACACGGATACACTTATGATGCATAGGATGAATACAATATATACAGGGTATGTGGAGATAAAGGAGCACAATCAGGGCACAATGAGTTTAAATACGGAACCTATGAATAAGTCCCTCTCCTTTATGTGTCCTAAAGAACAGGCTCTACTAATATCGTCCACTCCCTGAAATGAAAATCCTCTGGTTATAGAAATCACCTCCTCCGTAGGAGAAGTACCAGTTCCTTATTGCAAACAGCGATAGTCAGAGATATACCCAAATGGTAACAGAAGATGATACAGTCACCTGTTACCCTCTATGCTCCTCACGAGATCCTGGGTCTCTGCCATTAATTCTGGCAGTGCGCTGTGTATTAGTACGGATGGGGTCTAGGCACCATCTACCGTGTGAAGACTGTGGTTTTGTAAAGGGCTGCGCTGCATTCTTAGCTCTCCGTCTCTATTTTTTAGCTGTTAAATAATGCATTGAATCCACAGGAAGGCAAAAGTGCCCAAGTGAGCAGAAAGTCGTCAACCTTGATGCGTTTCTCTGGGTAAAAGCACTCCCATTTTCATCAGAAAGTATTTGTTTTTTGTTTTGTTTTTCCATTTTACCTTACTTATTTGCAAACAAAAGGACTTTCACCTTAAAAATATTGTTCCATGATAATAGGGCAATTTTCAATGTTGTGGATACATGTTGTCCACTCAAGTGAACTTGTGTATATCTTCTTTAGTTTTATAGTTTTAAAAAAAGTAAAAACTGTTTTTCCTCCCATAATCCAAAAGGGCTGTGTGAGATGCAAATTTGTACATTATTATTTAGGTAGTCTTCAACCATTCTATTGATGTTTACTGTATCATTGTGTCAATATATGTAGGTATTTCTTTTAAGCCTAACCAGATGTAATAATGTTTCACTTTGGCGCATTGAGTCGCCTCATCAAAGGTAGGTCTCTTGGAAAAGGTTAGTTTTTTACTGGCATTAGTGTTTGCAGAAAAAACTGAAACAG
Source organism: Taudactylus pleione (assembly GCA_031769625.1). Classification (NCBI taxonomy): domain Eukaryota; kingdom Metazoa; phylum Chordata; class Amphibia; order Anura; family Myobatrachidae; genus Taudactylus; species Taudactylus pleione. The sequence goes on along the minus strand of JAUIMM010000091.1, from coordinate 11,927,098 downwards.
GAGAAATATCATTTCAGCTGACAACTTGTGAGCTCTTTTCATTCCAGTGTCAGTTGGAAAGAAAGACATTACATAGGATGTAAACCAATAATCAAGCATGGTTGACAAAACTGATTCGATTGCAAGATGTTGGTCCTGGCAAAGCAAATTAAGAACTTGATCTACAAGTCCAACACACTTAGCGGAATGACTTAATTTCATCTCCTCATCCAGCTTCTCTAGTTTCTTTTCCAGTAGTTTAATTAAGGGTATGATCTGACTCAGAGTGGTAATGTCTGAACTCACTTCATCGTTTACAATTTTAAATAGTTTCAGTAACTTGAATAAAATCTAGAGTATTCTCCGGTGTGCTGCAGTAAGGTAAAATGCCCTCCCTCTCCCTATCTCATGGCTTGATGTGTACATTTGATAGTGTGTAGCTATTCCTTCAGTTGCTGAAGCATATAAAGGGTTGCTACCTCTTGCTTCAGTTGGTGGCATGGCAAATTTTACTTTTCTTGCAGCTGCTGCAATCTTCTACATGCAGTTGATGAATGCCAAAAATGGCCAGAAATTTTACAGGCCACAGCCATCATTTCCTGCATGGACCTGTCATTTTTAATAAATTCTGGGAAGGACATGTGAAAGAGGGCCCTGCTTGTGAGGGAGGGGTGAATAGTTGAAGTGTATATTGAAAGAAAGAGTCAAAGGAGGAGTGAGGAGTGGACGTTTAGGAGTAGGTATGGTAGGCTTTGATGAAAATGTGCATTAAGGGGTGTGGTACAAAATATATTTAGTAAACATTTGTATATACAGTTTATAGAAAATAACATGAATGGTATGAAACTATTTTTACAACAGAAGCTTCTCCAAATGTACAGTAGATCTGGTATATTAAGCAAATTTATTGAAGTCAAGTTTGAATTTTGCAACCCAAGGAAAAACTCTGCAACAAAAGCATTATATTATCACCACATAACCATGTTGGAGGAGAGCGTTCTGCGTTGTCTCCTCTGAGCCAACAGGACCTTATTCTGCCAGAGTTGCATCACAGAACTGGGCAACTGAGATGTGCTACTGTGCATGCTCGGCTTGTTTGTGCTTCTTCCAGCTCTGTTCTCCATTATGGAAGGACTTTACCCTGAGTGTCTCTCCTGTGTGGGGAGAGTCTGAGCAATGCCAGAGTAAGTGCCACTGTATCACCACAGCTAATTACACTATTTACTCCACTGCGACTGTGTACTGACACAGGTGTGTGCTTGAACGTGTGTGGGGTTAACAGAGGTGGTGTTACAGAACACCACCTCTGTTAACCCCACACACATTCCTGGCTGGATCTTTTGAACCTGCTATATACATTGTGCACCTACTGCATTAACCCTGTGTTATTCTGCAACCCATCCTGACTGCTCAATAAACCACAATCTGGTTTAAAAGTCTTTCATCGTGGGGAATGACCTCCATCACATACTGCTGCCATCTACAGTATATCAATGCCTATCGGTTCTTCCAATATAAAAAAGGGGTCGTAAATACTCTAGCGCTATCTGAAAGCAACCTGGGGTTCAATTAGTTGAGGTGACCCTTTTACCCCAAATTGTGAATTGTGCAGAATGAGTTGGTAATAAAACCTTTTTTGCTAAATTGAAGTGTGTGAGATAATAGAAATTAAAAATACTTCCCTTCAGTTGTACAGATGTTCAGTATTTCAAAGTATTTTTCATCATAAGCATAGAAAAAACAATGAAGGCTGTGTGATAAAGAGCCACAGCTCGAAACGCGTCAGCCAGCCCTGCATGCTATCCAGCCTCCACTGCCTACAGGACACACAGGGTAAGTTCTGGAGTTAACCTGGGTAAGTTCTGGAGTTAACCTGTGCGCAACCCATGCTGAATTCTATCTAACATCTGATACAAATGTCTATTAGGCCTTTGTTTTTGTGACATTATTGAAACTTTTTTTCCTTATCAATATATTGTCTGCTCCATACCCGAGCTAGATATATTATGCAAACTGCACTTTATCTGCTTTGTTGAATATTATTATTATTATGCACTTTTTATTGTATTACTGAACTATCAGTTGGAGTTCTTACCATTCAATACAGTGTTCATTTGTC